>CM060277.1:11944384-12171948 GCA_030684275.1 Acipenser oxyrinchus oxyrinchus | reverse complement strand
TCTCTCTCCCAGCCCCTCTCTCCATCTCTCTCACCCTTCTTCTGGTCGTCTCTCTCTCTCTCCCCCCTCCTCCTCTCTCTCTCCTCTCTCTCTCTCTCCCCTTCTTCTGGTCTTCTCTCTCTCAGCTCCCAGCCCCTCTCTCTCTCTCTCTCCTTCTTCTGGTTGTCTCTCTCTCTCTCCTCTCTCTCTCAGCTCTCTCTCTCTCCTCTCTCTCTCTCCTCTCGTCTCTCTCTCACCCTCTCTTCTCTCTCTCTCTCTCTCCCTTCTCCTCTCTCTCTCTCCCCTCTGGTTGTCTCTCTCTCTCCTCCCTCTCTCTCTCTCTCCTCTCTCTCTCTTCTGGTCTCTCTCTCTCTCTCCCTCTCCCCTCTCTCTCTCTCTCTGGTCCCCTCTCTCTCCTCTCTCTCTCTCTCTCCCCCCTCTCTCTCTCGCCTCTCTCTCTCTCTGCACCCTCTCTCCTCTCTCTCTCCGCCCCTCTCAGTCCTCTCTCTCTCTCTCTCACCCTTCTTCTGGTCTCTCTCTCTCTGCCCCAGCCTCTCTCTCTCTCTCTCTCACTCTCTTCTGGTTGTCTCTCTCTCTCTCCCCTCTCTCTCCTCTCCCTCTCCTCTCTCTCTCTCTCTCTCTCTCTGCGTTCTCTCTCTCTCTCCTCTCAGCTCTCTCTCTCCTCTCTCTCTCACCCTTCTTCTGGTCGTCTCTCTCTCTCTCGCCCTCTCCTCTCTCTCTCTTCTGGTTGTCTCTCTCTCTCTCCTCTCTCTCTCCTCTTCCTCTTCTGGTCTCTCTCTCTCGCTCCGCTCTCTCTCTCTCTGCTCCTCTCTCTCTCCCCTCCTTCTGGTTGTCTCTCTCTGCTCCCAGCCCCTCTCTCTCTCTCTCACTCTCTCTCATCTGGTCCTCTCTCTCACCCTCTCTCTCTCACACTTCTTCTGGCTGTCTCTCTCTCTCTCTCGAGCCCCAGCCCTCTCTCTCTCTCACCCTTCTTCTGAGACGTCTCTCTTGCTCAGCTTCCTCAGCCTCTCTTGCACGAGTGCCAGTCTGGCCAGGTCAGCCACACGCGCTGATCCGTCATCACTTCAGGTGACACACACACACAGCGCTCCCATCAATACAGAGCACACACACACACAGCGATCCCATCAATACAGAGACACCACACACACAGCGATCCCATCAATACAGAGACACACACACACAGCGATCCCATCAATACAGAGACACACACACACAGCGATCCCATCAATACAGAGACACACACACACACAGCGATCCCATCAATACAGAGACACACACACAGCGATCCCATCAATACAGAGACACACACACACAGCGATCCCATCAATACAGAGACACACACACACAGCGATCCCATCAATACAGAGACACACACACAGCGATCCCATCAATACAGAGACACACACACAGCGATCCCATCAATACAGAGCACACACACACACAGCGATCCCATCAATACAGAGACACACACACACAGCGATCCCATCAATACAGAGACACACACACACAGCGATCCCATCAATACAGAGACACACACACACGCGATCCCATCAATACAGAGACACACACACACAGCGATCCCATCAATACAGAGCACACACACACAGCGATCCCATCAATACAGAGACACACACACAGCGATCCCATCAATACAGAGACACACACACAGCGATCCCATCAATACAGAGACACACACACAGCGATCCCATCAATACAGAGACACACACACACAGCGATCCCATCAATACAGAGACACACACACAGCGATCCCATCAATACAGAGACACACACACAGCGATCCCATCAATACAGAGACACACACACAGCGATCCCATCAATACAGAGACACACACACACACAGCGATCCCATCAATACAGACACACACACACACTCAGAGCGATCCCATCAATACAGAGACACACACACACAGCGATCCCATCAATACAGAGACACACACAGCAATCCCAACAATACAGACACACAGCGATCCCATCAATACAGAGACACACACACACAGCGATCCCATCAATACAGAGACACACACACACAGCGATCCCATCAATACAGAGACACACACACAGCGATCCCATCAATACAACGAGCACACACAGCGATCCCATCAATACAGAGACACACACACACACAGCGATCCCATCAATACAGAGACACACACACAGCGATCCCATCAATACAGAGCACACACAGCGATCCCATCAATACAGAGACACACACACACACAGCGATCCCATCAATAGAGAGAACACAGCGATCCCATCAATACAGAGACACACACAGCGATCCCATCAATACAGAGACACACACACACACAGCGATCCCATCAATACAGAGACACACACACACAGCGATCCCATCAATACAGAGACACACACACACACAGCGATCCCATCAATACAGAGAACACAGCGATCCCATCAATACAGAGACACACACACACAGCGATCCCATCAATACAGAGAACACAGCGATCCCATCAATACAGAGACACACACACACAGCGATCCCATCAATACAGAGACACACACACACACACAGCGATCCCATCAATACAGAGACACACACACAGCGATCCCATCAATACAGAGACACACACACACAGCGATCCCATCAATACAGAGACACACACACACACAGCGATCCCATCAATACAGAGCACACACACAGCGATCCCATCAATACAGAGACACACACACACAGCGATCCCATCAATACAGAGACACACAGCGATCCCATCAATACAGAGACACACACACACAGCGATCCCATCAATACAGAGACACACACACACAGCGATCCCATCAATACAGAGACACACACAGCGATCCCATCAATACAGAGACACACAGCGATCCCATCAATACAGAGACACACACACACAGCCATCCCATCAATACAGAGACACACACACACACACAGCGATCCCATCAATACAGAGACACACACACACGATCCCATCAATACAGACACACACCCTCACTCCAGGACACACACACACACACCTCTCTCACACACACACACACACACCTCCCATCTCTAGGACACACACACACACACCACTCTCCCTCACACACACTCTCTCTCACTCTCTCAGGCACACACACACACACACACTCCCTCCTCTCTCAGACACACACACACACTCTCCTCCTCCTCTCTCTGACACACACAGACACACACCCCTCTCCTCACCTCTCTCTGACACACACACACACCCTCTCCCTCACCTCTCTCTGGGACACACAGACACACACCCTCTCCCTCACCTCTCTCACACACACACACACACCCTCTCCCTCACCTCTCTCGACACACACACACACACCTCTCCCTCTCCCTCTCTCTCACACGACACACACCCCCTCCCTCCTCGACACACACACCCTCTCCCCTCTCTCTCGGGACACACAGACACACACCCCCTCTCCCCTCACCTCTCTCTGGGACACACACACACCCCTCACCTCTCTCTGGGACAGCTCTTTGGGTGCGTTCAGGTCCACCTCGGTCACTTTCTTGCTCTTCTGGGAGACCCTGTTGGGGTTCTCGATCTCGATCAGCCCCTCCACCCTTTCTTCTTCTTCTGCAAGGAGCAGCGTGAGAGGAGGAGGGGGTCAGTACAGGGGCATCTCTCCAAATTAACACTCTGCACTCTAAAACCAGGCACGCTGTGCTCTGAATCATTAAAACATCACAATCCCAGAATCACGATCACTGTCACAGATTGTTAAACACGAGCCTCTCTATTAAATCCTCCTGGTGTGAAAAAAACAAAAAACCTCTATAGATTCCCCAGTCTATCAAGATTATAAAAGCCAGACAGGCAGCCAGTCCCTCCCCAGCACCACGGATTCAACTCCTTGTGAAACCATTTGCAACTCTGCAACTGTTTTAAGAGGGTCTAATTCAGCAAACGATCAGTTCATTTAACCCTTTGCGGTCCTACTACGCCTGATCAAGTCCGACATTACAATTTTCCTTTCCGTCCGATGTCAGACCCTGTCCGTGACATCATCAAAAGACGCCAAACACGGGTTCACGGTCGTTTTTTCTCCGAAAAAGCAGAGAATCTTTCAATGGCCGAAGCGAGACCGATAGGAGCCGAAAAAAAAAGGGGCAGATCTGAGCAATAAGCATCGTCCCTTCATCACAGACATGAACAAACAAGGCAGCTGCTTCTGCATCCAGCCAAAGAATATCGCAGACATTTGCCAAGTTTTTGAGATGTTTATAGTAATAAAATAATGAGTTGGATCGCATTATCGAGGAGTTTGGTGATAAAACGAGTGATCAGGAGATGATTGATCAGTATGCACTACTATGAAGAGGTATGTGAAAAATACAGCGAACAAGGAGCGGGGCTGGAGATGCAGTACTAAGAGTCCTGTTGATATGCAGAGACTTTTAAACCTGTTTTACTGTGAATAAAATTACTTTTAAACCGTGCGTGTGAAATAAACAGCGTGTGAAAGTAATTGGACCCGACGAGCCCGACAGGCTCTGAATAAATGGACTGCTAAGGGTTAAGGGTCCGTTCAGTAATTGAGAGCTCAGCTGGGATGAAAAGCAGCAGACAGAGGATTTTATCTCGTTCGCATTATGCACAAGCAGCCAGTCACGCAGCTGCGCTCAAACTCAGAACGCGAGTGCCAGTCAGTCTCCATGCGCACACACACTCACATCGTAGTCTTCCTCGTCGCTGCTCTCTTCCTCCGAGCTTGATTTGCTCTCCACCTCGACGCCACCGTTCTCCTCCTGTTTGGAGAAAAATCAGAGAGACTCAAAGGATCACAAAGAAAGAATGATTATCCAGGATCTGCAGCTACGGTAAAGCACATGAAAGTGTGACATTAGTAATAATAATAATAATAATAATAATAATAATAATAATAATAATAATAATAATAAATTAGTCATTTAGCGGAGGCTTTTTCACCAGGGGTGACTAGGGGTGAACTCTGCATCATCAACAACTGCTGCTGCTGCTGCTGCTGCAGAGTCACTTCCAATAGGAGCTTGTTTGTTTGACGTCTCATCCAAGGACGGAGCACAAGGAGGTGAAGCGACTTGCTCAGGGTCACACACACACACACACACACACACACACACACACAGCGAGTCGGTGGCTGAGCCGGGATTTGAACCTCCTGGTATCAAGACCCCTTTCTCTAACCACTGGACCCCTCCCCAAGCTTCCGACACCCTCTATACTCAACAGTCCTCTATATAAAAAGGGGTGGTGGGGGAAATTTTAAAACCCATCTATAAAACTGCATATACAAGACTGCAGCATTTCAAATTTCTATAGACCTGCAGCCTCCGAGTCCAGCACGTAACTGCATGCAGAAAACACCAAGCACGGCACGCGAAATCGATTATACACAAGATTTCAAAACCAGGAGAGGTTCCCTTCCATTCATCAGGCTTGAAGAGTATTTGACAACTGAAGGAGCGTCGATGTTGGGTAACGCAGGTTAGAGAAAGCGCAGATCTCTCTCTCTCTCACCTTCTCTCTCTGCGCTCTCATCTGCCGGTCGATCTCCTCCGGTTGGTGAACTGCTTCCCCTTCCCTTGTAACACTTCTTTCCTGGAACAGCAAGGAAACAAAACGCCGTGGGGTTAAACTGCAGAGCACTTCGAGGCGAGCCCCAGTGTGTACAGGTAAGCAGCTCAGGTGTGTCTTGTTATTAAACTCATGAACTGTGTGCGAGGTGACAAGGTGTACCGCGTTTGCTCTTGAGCCTGTGTGGTAAAATAAGAATTGCAATCGATTAAAAGGGACTGGAATTGACAATTTACACCAACCCTGAGTTTAATAAGACACACCTAAGCTTGTTACCAAGACGCACTGGGGCTGGTAGCAGTAAAACCTGGACTGGATCACGCTGCTGTGCAATAGCAGTCTGATTCCCAGCCCTGATCTCTCTGTCTAAATATCCCACAGTTCCCAGCAATATCCTGTAGCTCTCTTCACTATAAAATCAGCTACAAACCTTCTTCAACCAAACTATCTACAGGGCTGGGAATCAGACTCCGCTGCACAGCAGTGTGATCCAGTCCTGGTTTCACTAGGAGTTTAATAATAAGACACACCTGAGCTTGTTAGCTAGACACACTGGGGGTTGATCAAGCTGGTAGCAGTAAAACCAGGAATGGATCATACTGCTGTGCGATAGGAGTCTTATTTCCAACTCTGACCCTTTCCTACTATGGGTGATAGTTAATAGCTACTGGAAATAAGACTCCTATTGCACAGCAGCGTGATCCAGTCCAGGTTTTACTGCTACCAGCTTGATCAGCCCCCAGTGTGTCTAGCTAACAAGCTCAGGTGTGTCTTATTATTAAACTCCTAGTGAAACCAGGACTGGATCACACTGCTGTGCAGCGGAGTCTGATTTCCAACCCTGACCCTTTCCTACTATGGGAAATAGTTAATAGCTACTGGAAATAAGAGATGCGACATGGCTGATGCAACATGAAGAAACTATCAAACATTGGTAGGGTTTAACAGATTCCAAAACATATCACTTAAGTGTTTGGTTTGCTTGATAGCAAATAACCCTAGCGGCTTTTGACGTTTTCTAAAAACTTGTTTTATTATTAATATTTTGTAAAGTTCCACATCCAAATCAGTATTATGCAATTCGTGGCGTGAATACACTATGTATTTACAGAAGAATACAACGTTTCTTATAGAAAACAGTTTTTTTCTTCTCTCCTCTGTCCGGCAACACACAATGCAGCGCATATGAAAAATCTGGCTTGTGAAACTGGATTTTACTTTAACTACAAGAGTGGCTAAGCTTTTGTACGATATGTTATACAGAAATGGGTTGCAGGGATAATGTACCGCAAAATGCATACAATGTAATGCTCTGGAGACAAATCTCACAGCAAAGGACAGAAACAAATCTCACAGCAAAGGACAGAAGGACATTATTAATATTATTTCCTGGCACCCAGCTGTCCACGCCAGGAAATCACGCCATATACAGCTAGCTAAACAAATACACACGGATCTACCATACTTTGTGCATTACAAAACCTCCCACATAAAAAGCACGAACATTACCCGCAAAAATAAATATATTTAATTAATACTATCTAGACTATATCGTCTGTCTCTGCGCTATCACGGTATACATTACCTATATAAAAGCACGACACAGCAAGACTAGACTTTCTGAATACAAAACGGTTTGTCAACACTCAGAAAACCTTTTATATCCTAGAGACCAAACGTGGTCGTAATCTTGTGTACCCTGTTCCAAAAAAAAAACAAAACCGCGCTACTGTTTAAGAAAAAGCAGGAAAAACAAAACAAAACCAAAAAAAAATGCCGCAAATTATTATTAAAATAATAATAATAAAAAATGTAATATTTATTCAGCGCCGGTCGGACAACAATGTCCGTTTTAACCAATATTAAAACTAAAAAATATTACACTGACGCGGTTTTCATGAAGTAAAAACGGTTAAATAAAACGCGTTTAGATAATAATAATAATAATAATAATAATAATAATAATAATAATAATAATAATAATAGGTTTTTATTCACAGGGTCGAATTTATATTCCTGTCTGTGGTAATGTTGATTAAACAAAATGGGACTTACCTCCTCTGGGCATGGTTGTATAACGGCAAAAAACCACACACCACACAAAAATAACGAATTACTAAATAAAAATAATTAAAATATGACTCTACACTCGCTCTGCGTTTTAATATTTACACGGTTTTTGTTTACGGCCTAATTTTTATTTTTCTTGACGCTCCCGCGAGCTCGCTTTCACTCTCTCTCACACTGAAACCACAAACCGCGGTGGGCAGGTCTTACTACCCCGCTCTCACCCAATAGCGAAGCCTGAATTAAGATTGATGGCGCCCTGCACCAATCGACACACGAGGTGGAACAAAGGGGTTGCGTGTGAATCTTTGATAGACGTCGCTGGAATCCAATAGAGAAGCGAGATGGTCCTTCAGCGGGCCAATAGCTTAAGGGAATGACGCGAATGTTTTATAAAGAGGTCGCCCACTCACCCTTCCGGAGCATAGATACTCTCAGCGGCACTAGAGCGGAGGTTGCGTCATTATTTTTTAGTTATAAATCGAAACAGACGATGTAATGTCATTTTTTATTTCTATGGTGTGGGTGCACCGCTACGTCATCCTACCGGGGACTCCACAAGATTCACTCCCAGTGCAGCAGCTATGAGTTTATAATTAGTTGTATTCAAAGTTTCTAGTAAAATATTACAAAATAATATTCAGCCCATCTTGCTTGTTTGGTTGTTAGTAGTTTATTGATCCCAGAATCTCATCAAGCAGCTTCTTGAAGGATCCCAGGGTGTCAGCTTCAACAACATTACTGGGGAGTTGGTTCCAGACCCTCACAATTCTCTGTGTAAAAAGTGCCTCCTATTTTCTGTTCTGAATGCCCCTTTATCTAATCTCCATTTGTGACCCCTGGTCCTTGTTTCTTTTTTCAGGTCGAAAAAGTCCCTGGGTCGACATTGTCTATACCTTTTAGGATTTTGAATGTTTGAATCAGATTGTCTTCTTTGTTCAAGACTGAATAGATTCAATTATTTTAGCCTGTCTGCATATGACATGCCTTTTAAACCCGGGATAATTCTGGTTGCTCTTCTTTGCACTCTTTCTAGAGCAGCAATATCCTTTTGTAACGAGGTGACCAGAACTGAACACAATATTCTAGATGAGGTCTTACTAATGCATTGTAAAGTTTTAACATTACTTCCCTTGATTTAAATTCAACACTTCTCACAATATATCCGAGCATCTTGTTGACCTTTTTTATAGCTTCCCCACATTGTCTAGATGAAGACATTTCTGAGTCAACATAAACTCCTAGGTCTTTTTCATAGATTCCTTCTTCAATTTCAGTATCTCCCATATGATATTTATAATGCACATTTTTATTGCCTGCATGCAATACTTTACACTTTTCTCTATTAAATGTCATTTGCCATGTGTCTGCCCAGTTCTGAATGCTGTCTAGATCATAGTACCACTCCTCCTATTTTTGTGTCGTCTTCAAATTTAACAAGTTTGCTTACTATACCGGAATCTAAGTCATTAATGTAGATTTCTCATGAATATTAATCATTCAGTTATTGCAATAATATATCAGACTATGATTACATCAATTCGATTACTAATACATCCATTCAAATTCTTCAAAGTTAAGATACATATTATAAATAAACACCTTCATTTTAATGTACGCCTATTTAATTCCCCTTTTAATATTCAGTACGGGGCTTGCTTAATATTCATGAGAAAGGAGGAGGCGGGCAGTCGTGTTTTACGTGACGTAATTTTGGCGCTTCTGAAAAGAGAAGCACATTTTGAATCCAGCTTCATATGAACACAGCAAAGCCCGGTTTTTATTTTCAGCCACTAGATGGCAGTATAAACCCATTGTTTTGGGAAGGTCCCCACGGAAATCTGCAGTCAAATTTCCTAAAATCTGCAAAGAGAAAAGCGCGTTTCTCTGCAAAGAACTTGTCAAATTCTGCGGCAAAGACTTAATGAAAAACAGCGTTAATGAGTATTAATAAAGTAAATCTACAGCGTTTAATAAATGAGAAAAAGTCAGTTAGTTAAATTCAACTTTTTATTTAATCACATGACTAAAATTTGAAAAAAAAAATTGAACATACATGTTTGCCATATTTTATGGAAATCAAAGAAGAAAAAAAACACATACAATAAAGCAAACTTTTTGATTTTTCGTTTTATTTTTGCTAAATATTGAAATACTAAGTCTCTCTCTCTCTCTCTCTCTCTCTCTCTCTCTCTCTCTCTCTCTCTCTCTCTCATATACAGGGTCGCAGTCAGCCATGTAAAATGATGAGGCGCTTGCCCGTGCGCATTGCAATATTAATAAGCTGGATTTGCTAAACTGTGGGCTGCCAAGGGAATGTATTATTCCTTGTTATTAGGCTGATATGTACTTCTTTCTAATCAACAGTATTACTTTGCCTCACATATATGGGCAATCAGCATATTCATATAAAACCCATTTGTTGCTAAAAACAAATAATTCACCTCGTTTCGCTCTGCAGGTGGTGCCGTTTTACCCCCTAACTTTCATCCAAAGTTGTGTCAGATTGAACATTCCCTTCACCCGAGGAGTGGAGAGGACAGACAGGGAGTTCAATACAAAGGGTTTCTTACAACACAAAACAGTCTAGTTCAGCTGGCAGATTGCTACAGAGGAATCATAAACAACAAACATCCCAGAAGCAACCCCAAACCCAGGATAGAGCGGCTCAGTGAATGTGGTTTGGAATCTGTGCAGGAGGGTCATTGTGTCAGAGACGCCATAAAAGGACAGCGTGCCAGCATTAAAGTCCAGATACACTCCTATTCTGGGGAGCGGGGGCAGTTATTGCAGTGCGATTGTTATTGTGCCGGGCAGAGTACCTGGAACCAGAGCAGAACAAACTCCAGGACTTGTCATTGTTTCCAAGACCACAGGAATGATCCCTTCCTTTCCTGCTGATTCCTTTATATGTAACTCCTATATCAGCCCCTCCCCCACTCCACTCAATCTCCCAGTAACAGCGAGTCCCAGACAAACCCTCTCTGCAAAGCACTTGGTGACAGCCATCAAATCTCTCTGAGGTGATCAGGATATCTCTGGGTCTCTCTCCTGTATGTCACCTTTCTGTTCCCTTCAGATATACAGAGCTTTCTATACGCTGTGTTGGGGTCCAGTGTGAGCTGACAGGAATCTGATTGAAGAGAAGAGGACGGGTAGAGGAGAGATGGTTAGAAAAGTCAAATCACTGAGAAAATCTCCACTAGGTTTGTATGGTACAAAACCAACAAAATGACTGATAAATACATATTACAGCCGGTCTTTTTATAATGGCTGTTTCTGACATGAGGCTACAACTTGAAAACTGAAGAGGCATTGAGGTTCAAAGGTACAGAAGGGAGTAATAGGATTGTTTGTATTATTTTGGGTGAGTTTGTGTGAATTCATTTTGCAGCTGGCACTCAATGCACAAAGTAATGATGCTAATCATTGTAAAATATTATACACTCCCCTCCAACAAGTATTGGTTCAGATGACTGACTGGGGAGGGGCATTTGTTTCCATTTTCCCACTCAGACCCCTTGCTTACTAAATATCTTGAATAGAATATCATCCACTAAAATTCCTCCTCCCTCCTCCATGCTCCTCTCTCCTCCTCTATGCTCCCTCCTCTGCTCCCTCCTCTCTCCTCCACGGTCCCCCCAGCCTGCTCCCTCCTCCCACATCTATGCTCCCACCTCCTGCCTCTTTACTCCCTGCTCCTTCCTCCCTGCTACCTTCTTCCTCCTGCACCTTCCTCCCTGCCCTCTTCCCTCCTGTCTCCTCCTTGCTCCCTCCTCTCTTCTAATTATGTTTAAGGTTGATAATCAATAGTTTTGATGTAATTCTAACTTCTTCAATTAGTACTAATTAAATGCAGCTCTGCATACAATTACAGTTCACTTAATATCACTACAGGGTATGGTTGCCATTTCCACTCAGACCCCTTGCTTACTAAATATCTTCAATAGAATATCGTCCTGTAGCACAGCGATTGCCCTTCACATGGGGAAATTAGTGTTGGTTTAGTTTATATGTGGAAACGGGTTTGTTTTCTGTGCTTTCTGGAGTTGTTAAATTTGATTATTATTATTATTATTATTATTATTTGTTTATTTAGCAGGCACCTTTATCCAAGGCGACTTACAGAGACTCGGGTGTGTGAACTATGCATCAGCTGCAGAGTCACTTACAACTACGTCTCACCCGAAAGACGGAGCACAAGGAGGTGAAGTGACTTGCTCAGGGTCACACAATGAGTCAGTGGCTGAGGTGGGATTTGAACCGGGAACCTCCTGGTTACAAGCCCTTTTCTTTAACCACTGGACCACACAGCCTCCTATGGTTGCTTACAGGCGGGCTCAGTTGAGACTTGCTGCCTTCTAGGTTTGGTTCAGAGGAAGGGCAGCGAGTGATTGGCTGTGCCGGTCCTCAATCAGCAGATGGGCGGGTCTCGACTGAGTGTCTAGGCGACTGCAATGCCATGCTGCACACAGGGGTGCTGCGTACACTCAGGAGATGAGCGACCGCTCTGCAGGAACCACAGCTACGCAACCCTTGAACTGCAACACGGTGCTTGTGAAGGCAATGCCGAGGCGAGGCCGTGTGAAGCAGCAGGAGTCGTCATATGATATTGATCCCAGGTAATGTATAGCGAGGGTTACGTAGTGTAGCAGGTTCCTGGAGCGGGGCGCCTCGTTTAGTAAGGCAAGCGCTCACCCTGTGTGGCACCTTTTATTTGTAGTTTTTGTGCTGTGTTTTATTTTGCCTTTGTACAGTTTCCTGTGCGTGTCCTCTGTGCGTTACTATAGCTGGTAGCGTCACATAACCCATTTGCTTACTTTTCTGTTCTGTGTTTAATAAATCCTGTGGGCATGTGCCAGCGTTTCAACTCTAGCTCCCAGGTCTCCCTGTCTTGCCTATCAGTGGTTACCCACACTCGTGACATGAGTACCTCGTCACACGTCCACTCTTCAAATATCTGTCTAATATTTTAATGAGCAATCCATCCCACAAGTGCAGTGATACTGCAATATACATTTACTACCAGCACAGGATGACTGGGAGGGATAGCTGTTCATTTTACCCCACAACTGGTTTCACATGCATTGTACATGTATTAAAAGATGGGATGATTATCTATTCAGGGATACCAAGATATTTAGGGAGAGAAAGGTCTGAGTGGAAAAACAGGCAACAAATGCCCCTCCCCAGTCATTCTGCATGTATTCATCTGAACCAATACTTGTTGGAGAGGAGTGTAGATTAATGGCTTCACAATTACTAATAAATAATAATAATTGCTGCCCTCAAGCTCCACCCCTCCCTGTTCTGTAGTGTTAGCTCTTCTCACAATGGAGTGACACATCTTTCAATCAAATGTTTCAGTGAAAACAGACTTACATTTTAAAAACTCAGCTCTGTTCCTTGGCTCTGGAGCCTGCAGACTGTAAACTGCAACTTCATTCACTGGGTGAGAAAAAGAGAGAGAAATAGAATTGAAACATGTGGATTAATACACAACACACACAAGACTCCAAACAGCAATCTGAAAAGAAACAAGGCTTATTCACGGCATTTCAGGATGTAAAATCTGTACTTCAAGATGTTCATGATTACAATGAATATGTATTCCTTCTGTATCGGTGCAGCAGCCAAAGTCAATGTGAACACGTCTGCCACTGCACTGGAGTCTTGTGTTCCTTCCTCTCCATCACATATCTTTGCCCAACAGTACGGTGTCCATATTAGGACACCCTTGTGCATCAAACATACAGCAGTCATTGTCTGCTCCATCCACACATCACTCCCTCCTCCCTGCTTCATCAGTCCCTGCTCATGTCCCCTGCTCCATCTCCTGCTTCCTCCTTCCTGCTGCTTTCCTCCTGCTCCTCCTGCATGCAGACCTGCTCCTCCAATCTGCTCCATCACTCTCTGCTCCCTCCTCCATGCTCCCTGCTCCCTGCTCTCCTCTGTCCATGCCTGCCTCTTGCTCCCTCCTTCATGCTCCCTCTTGCTCCCTGCTCCTCCTTCATGCTCCTCTCTCTCTGCTTCCTCCTCCCTGCTGCCTCCTCTTGCTCTCTCCTTCCTGCTCTCCTTCCCTGCTGCCTCCTCACTCGTCCATGCTCTCCCTCCATGCTCCTCAACTCTGCTCCTCCTCCTCCTCCATGCTACCTGCTGCAATATTCATATAGCCAACAATCTGCAAGAGGTCTTTATTAATGTCTTGCAAGTCCTGTCCCTCCTCAAGCCATGGTCTATTTGAGAAATCTCTACCAAAGGAATCTATTTCACACCAACCTGTTGTGGTTATTTTGACTAATTCCCCTTGCAGAAGTCCTCAATATGGTCTTTAAGTTCAGATACAGCTTTCCTCACAGCCCCAAAAGAGATGTCTGTATTGACAGTAACGCTGGGTAAGTCTCCAGCTTCAGGAGGGGCACAGAGAGACTGGAAATTCTACAACAGGAAAGTGGAGAAAAGGAGTTTTCAGTGAAACAGAATGGGGTCCAAAACATTCCTGGGGAAAAGCAAGGATTCATTCAATTGGAGAGGTCTGTCTGAAACCGTCCCAGTTATGGACTTGAGATTTTCTAACAAGCAGTGATGTTACCTGTAGAAAATGGATGTGATCCTCTGTCTCTGAAAGCTGTTTCAGCTCAGCGTTTCTCCTCCTTAGCTCAGCAATCTCCTGCTCCAGTTTCTTCATGCGTCCTTCAGCCTGATTCACTGCAGCCTTCTCGTTAGCTCCAATCAGCTCAATAACCTCAGTGTGGATCTTCTCAATGGATCGGATCAGCTCAGTAAAGATCTTCTCACTTTCCTTTATTTCTATGCATGCAGATCTCTGAGTGAAAGAACACAGTAGAGGAGACATGGTTAGAATTGATATCAAAAACACATCAGGCATAGACAGTAAACTTCTGTAGATGTGTTCCAGTCCATCTGTTAATAATAATAATAATAATAATAATAATAATAATAATAATACCCTCTTGTCAATACCCACTTTCAGTGACTCCACAGTCTGTTTCAGCTCCTCAATTTCTTTCAGTCTCTCCTGGATTCTCTGTTGTATTTCCGTCTGTGTCTCTCCCAGCTGCTTCTGTGTAGAAACACAGTGACACAGTGACATTTCTGATGGGGCATTCAGTGATATCCTGTCACACCCAACACATTCCTATTTTAGTATGCTATTGAAACTGACAGAATCATTTTAGTTCAAATATATTTTCTATTTTCTTGTCCCCTTACCTCTTTACAATGTTTGCAATACTTCTCAGTGGTTCTTGAATATAATTTGCTCTTCAGTTCTAGTTGCACGCCATAGACATCTGTAGCACAGGCTAGATCAGACAACATGTGTGTATAATAGTAAGATACAACACCATCTAGTGCACAGCTGCCAGCAATACAAAAGGACACTTGATCCACAGTAGCTGTCCACTAGATGGTACTGTTTCATACTAGTAACAGTGAATGATGGCTGATCTAGCATGTGTTACATGTTTGTTTTGTCAAGCACCAAGGAAACTGAAGCAGCTTTCTCTTTAATGGATATTTAGGGCTTCTGATTTCTGTTTTAATCGATAAACACAGATAAAACACCCTGATACAAAACAATGAAATCAGTGTAAAAATGCCTAAATACACAAAATCCCCAGAAGGACCCGTGACCAGAAGGACTTTGCTGTGGAAGAGAGCAAAGGAAAGAGGGACTAGTAGGGTGGTCCAAAGAAATTGTAGATTTTAACAAACAAAATCCCAAATAGATTATTAAATTTCGTTTTAAACTAACTTAAACATATCTGTTTTAATCATGTAAAATGTGTTTTAACGCACCAAATTAAGCTATTTTTTCTGCCCGATTTATATTGTATTTCATATTAATATTGTGTATTGTATATCATATTAATCTTGTATATCATTAATATTATTAATTTATATCTTAGCAGATGCCCTTATGCAGGGTGAATTACAATTGTCACAAGATATCACTTATTTTTTACATACAATTAGCCATTTATACAGTTGGGTTTTACTGGAGCAATCTAGGTAAAGTACCTTGCTCAAGGGTACAGCAGCAGTGTCCCCACCTGGGATTGAACCCACGACCCTCCGGTCAAGAGTCCAGTGCCCTAAACACTACTCCATATCATATTAATCTTGTATATTTTATATCATATTAATCTTGGTCTTTTCTGTTTTTTTTTTAAATTAGGTGCTTGACTTTTCTGGGAATGTCATTTTTAAACAGTTTAACTAATTAAACTATAATATCTTAAACAATGAAACTGATCTATGATTTTATTAAGTTGCAAGATACATATAAAAAACACAAGGAATACAAATCATGCTAATTTTACACTACAAATTCCAATGCACCACAAAACAGCTGAACAAATCCTTCTTACCCTGTGAGGCAGGGCGGAGGTCCTGCACATGTAAACAGGTTTTGTTTGATTATAAATCATGTTTTTGATAATCAAGTGTGTGCTAGATATGGCAGGACATTCAAATCCAGGATTTTAATCCCACCCAAGTCTAGAGAGGAGGTGTCAGGGAGACTGTTCCTGGAGCGGGACCTCCTTTCTTGTTTGGTCAACTTTTATTTTCTAGTTGTTTTCATGCAGTGTTTTGTTTTGAATGTTTTGTGTTTTTGTATCAAAGAAAACCTCCTGTGTCTCTCCTGTCAATCAGCGATAGCCACGCCCCTAACAACACCCCTGTTACACCCTGAAATACATTGTAGTGCATCATAGTTTAGATAGAGCAATTAAAAAACTAGGGCTCTTTAAATAGCTCTTACTATACAATTAAAATCTGATCTAATGTGAAACTGTATAACCTAGTAAACAGACATGTTAAATATCCCTGGGCATTCTTATCTTCTAGGTTAGCTACAAGGAAATGGTTCAAACGCTTACCTGTTTGCCAGTCCTTTCTGCCTCAGCTGAGACTGTATCATGGCTCTTGTGTTCCTTGTCTGTACACAACAAGCAAATACACGTCTGATCGGTTCTACAGAAGACCTCCAAAACCTTCTGGTGTTCAGCACAAAGCTTCTGCTCCAGATTTCCAATTGCATTGATCAGCTTGTGCCTCTTTAATGCAGTAACCTCACTGTGTGGCTTGACGTGTGTTTCACAGTAAGAGGCCAGGCACGTCAAACAGGATTTCACAGCTTTGAACTTTCTCCCAGTGCAGAAATCACACGGCACATCTCCAGGTCCAGCATAACTTTGAGCAGGAGGAGGATTGAGTCCTGTCTTCTTTAATTTCTCCACAACTTCAGCCAGCATGGTGTTTCTGCCCAGAACAGGCCTTGGGGTAAAGGTCTTTCTGCACTGGGGGCAGCTGTAGACACCTGTATGATCAGTCTGATCCCAGCAGTTCTTAATACACCCCATACAGTAACTGTGTCCACATGGAATAGCGACTGGATCCTTCAATAGCTCCAGACACACTGAACAGCTAAACTGGTCATGCGCTACCAGAATATTCGCTTCTGCCATTTCTGCTGCAGTGAGACAGAGAGACTGACGATTTCACAAGAAACGAAACTTCACTGTGCTGATTTCCTGGAGTTGTGTAAAGCTCTAAGAGGCGGGGTTTGGGACTGAGGCCAGGTTTAGACAAGCAGGAGGAGCAGAAACTGACGAATCAGATATTCTATGAAACTGTTTCTAAATCCACCAACAAATATTACAATGTTAAGATTAGAATTAAACAACTGATATTAACAACTGTTTAATATCAGGGCTGAAGAGTCTGACTTTGTGTTTTAGCCCCAAATCTATAATATGTAAAATTAAGGAATGTTCTGTTACACGTATGTTTTTGATGACGGTTTGAACGGCATCTCGTTACTTTAGTAACGCCTTACTGTAATAATATTACTTTAGTCAATAACGAGGTAATATAACGCGTTTAGCTTTTAATGGCAGTAATAACATTACAGTTACTTTCCGCAAACAATAAACGCGCTTGCCTCGTTCTCTTGTCTCTGCTGCGCAGCTGCATCGGTTGTCTTTTCTTGTTTTAAAGCCAGTATATTTCAGTGCAGTTATAACCGTAAACGTGACGCGCTCTTTATTATTTATTTATTTTATTTTTAATTCTTTATTTAGGAAGGCCATGTGAGCTACAGGTAGCTCGTTTACAAAGGCGTGCTAGAAATAACAGCAGCAGGTTACAGGTTTCAAAAACAAAAATAATATAAACGCATAATGACAAGACAATACACAAAGTACACATCAGATTTACACAGCACACACACAAGCCTGTTTAAGCACTAGAACAACAGGTTTTTTTTAAATTCCCACAGGAGATGTCAGGTCTCAGTCCTGCGGGTAACAGGTTCAGTCTGTAGCAACAGAAAAAATAACCAGAGACTTTCTTCCCGCAGCACTTTTTCCAGACGGTATATTAAAGTATTGTGTGTCTCAGACATTGCGATAGGCTGTATTTACAGGTAAACTCAGAAACAAGCTGTTTAAATAAACTGGTAATGTGTTATGTGCCCCTTTAAAGAGAATCCGATTCCAGTGATAATTCCTTCTGTTAGCAGGCGATAGCAAGTTTAATGTAGAATACGCGCTGCAGTGATGCGCTAGCGGAGTACACTGGAGCTCAAAGATGCACATCCTGTTATACATTGTATCGATCTTCTTCAGCGATTCCTTACTAGCAGACCCGCAGATCATATCATTATAGTCTAGAATAGGGAACAAAAGTGACTCATTTAAACCTTGCTGTAAAGCTTACACAGTGGCGCTGACCACACAATACTCCAAGCTTCCTTCCAATTTTACTGCATACATCTTTAATGGGTTTTTCAAATTGAAGAGTTGTGTCAATATAAACCCCTAGATATTTAAAAGCGTCAGTTCTCTCCAATGGTGTGGTATTACAAGTAACATGAGAGAAAACATTTGAACTAGTATTTTGTAGAATTTTCTCTGAACCAAATAGCATGATATTTGTCTTTATTTCACTTAAGATCAGACCATTTTATTTATATTTTCAGTCAGCACCACAAGTCACGGATATCGCGACATTTCCCTTACAGGGATATCCCGGACACACACAGAGCCGTCTGCGTTCTGATTGGCTCATATTCTCGCCCTTCCATTGGCTGATGGAAGTGCTTTGGATTTTCAGCTCTGGCGGGTTCTACATCGAGAAGGGTTTGTGTGCAGAACGGAGATCTCCCTCACTGTACCTGCGTCACTGTACCTGCGTCACCGTGCGAGTGCGTCACAGCTCCTAAAGAACGCATCGGTTTATGAGGTTGTGTCACAACGGCAACAGCTTGCGTGGTCTTGCGCGCATTATTATTACATATAAGCACTTTGATTTATTATATAACTGTAAATTGCGTATGAGACAATACAACAACAATTAGCCAACAAGAAAATGCATGTTAAAACTGTCAGATCAGAATAACACCGGTGTCGGTTTCCCATCAGCCAGCTTTGCTTCAAGACATACAGCTCAGTAATGTTCCTGCTCCAGAACTGAAGTCTGTCTGAATTGCTTCTTTTATATTAAACAGATCTGTTTCGTATGTACAGAACGGTATCTAATGATTCTGTTGTTCATTTATTAAGTTGAACAGATGAAGTGGATAGGGTGTGCTTGATTCGTGTCTGCCTTTCTCCTGCTTTAACAACTTTGCTTAGAAAATATTTTATGCAAAGTATGTTAAAGTGACGTGGTCTTGAAATCTAAATGCTGTATTAATGTTGTATTTTAAACATACGCTGGCAGTGTGTAACAGTTGACGTTTATTAGAATCAATTAGGATGGGCTGCAGTTTTCTCTGCTGGCTGTGTTTAACAGCTTTGAATTGGGGTAAAACGTTAAGAAGATATGAAAAGTGTTGTCAGTCAGAATAGAATAATACGATTCTTCTGCTGCAGATGGCTGAAGGGGACCCCAAGACCTCTGCTTTTTTTCTGACTCCACATTGTGGGATTGTTGACCACCAGGGCTGCTGTTAATGAGAAGTGATGGATTGAGAGAATACAGTGTGGGGTGGGGAGTGTTGAGGAGGAGGTGCTGTTAATGAGAAGTGATGGATTGAGAGTATACAGTGTGGGGAGTGTAGAGGAGGGGTGCTGTTAATGATAAGCGATGGATTGAGAGTATACAGTGTGGGGTGGGGAGTGTTGAGGAGGGGTGCTGTTAATGAGAAGTGATGGATTGAGAGTATACAGTGTGGGGTGGGGAGTGTTGAGGAGGGGTGCTGTTAATGAGAAGTGATGGATTGAGAGTATACAGTGTGGGGTGGGGAGTGTTGAGGAGGGGTGCTGTTAATGAGAAGTGATGGATTGAGAGTATACAGTGTGGGGTGGGGAGTGTTGAGGAGGGGTGCTGTTAATGAGAAGTGATGGATTGAGAGTATACAGTGTGGGGTGGGGAGTGTTGAGGAGGGGTGCTGGAGATGAACTGTGCTGGAGCTGGGAGCTGTAAGTTGGGAGCTGTGTGCTGTGCCATGTGAGAAGCTGAGAAACCAGACTGCAACTCAAGCTGTGGACTTGGAGGATTGGAGCTGTGTGAGATCACTAGGAGCAGTAGTTGAGGATCAGTGGGTTTCCTACCTGGGAGCAGTGTGTTCATGAGCAGTGAGATATACACCCCTTCCCTTTAGACCTCTCTCCCTCTCTCTTTCTCAAGCACTTAGCCTGGGTAGACTGGCTGCACGGGGCTTTCATGTGTTTTAAATGGGATGTTTTAGTCTTTTAGGGGCTGTTAGCCTGACTAACCATCTGGAAGTGTCTGATAGCTTCATCCCAGAGTCGAGAAGCAACTGAAATCATTTGAACCCGAGCTCGCTCTCTGAAGACAAGAGAGCCTCACAGGCTCGTGCCAGCTGGGCACGCTGAAGATGTGAAAAACCTGCTTTTATTTGATCCCACAATATTGTACTGTCTCCTTTCATTCAGTTTGTAACTTTGTTATCTTTTTGGTGTTTGTCTATCCAGAGCAGACATTTCAGTTCTTCTATACTTCACACCCTCAGCTTCTGGGAGGATTCAGGACTGTACCTGTAGTGTTCTTTGAGCAGCTTCACAATAGTATTACCCTGCTATCATTGGCTCCTTCAACTGGCAGGCAAACCTTTGAAAGATACAATAGGCTGAATTACTGTTTTTTTCTTCTTACATCAGACCCAGCAGTCTGGTATTGTTTAGTTACAAAGACCTGTGTGAAATAGGCTGGTCTGCTGGTATTGTTTAGTTACAAAGACCTGTATGAAATAGGCTGGTCTGCTGGTATTGTTTAGTTACAAAGACCTGTATGAAACAGGCTGGTCTGCTGGTATTGTTTAGTTACAAAGACCTGTATGAAACAGGCTGGTCTGCTGGTATTGTTTAGTTACAAAGACCTGTATGAAATAGGCTGGTCTGCTGGTATAGTTTAGTTACAAAGACCTGTATGAAATAGGCTGGTCTGCTGGTATAGTTTAGTTACAAAGACCTGTATGAAATAGGCTGGTCTGCTGGTATTGTTTAGTTAAAGCAACACTGTGTGGTCATTGTTATAGTAGAATATCTTTTATGTGTGTTTAACATTTTCTACAAAGCTTTTTGTGCACTTCACGTTTCCAGAGAGCAGTTGCTGTTGACAGTCCACTTAGTTTGTAACAAACCCAATCCTTAAGCAACGTCCAATAACTAGTATTTTGTGACGGAAATACAAATAAACTACCCTGAACAATATAACTCTCCAAAGCAGTAGGATTGCGAACAGAACCAAGAAAAATTGCTGGGTAAGTCAGGATTGTTTACAACATAGAAAACAGGAAGAAAATTAAAACAGAAGGCAACACCAGAATTCAAATAGCAGATGTTATTTAATATGTGTGGAATATTATACTTGTAGACAGATGTATCAAACATTTGGTGTACATGGGTTTTAATCAGAAAGCATTTGGACCAGTCAAAATGTTTACCAGAAACCACATTAATACTAGTCATATAGGACAGATCAAGCTTTCAGTAATGTACAGCTTAACATGTCCATGTTGATTAAAGTGTTTACCAAAGAGTCCATCAGACAGTCCTTATAGAAAAAATGAAACAACCACAACCAATACTTTAAAAGTCCCAAGCTGTTATATCAGGTCCATATTGAGAATGCAGGTTGAGCCAGAACAGTTTAAACACAAAACAAAAAACAAAACAAAATGAGACTTCTGAGCAGGGTGCTCGTTAAACCCTGATAAATAAACAAATGAGACTTCTATGTGAGGTGCTCATTAAACCTCGATAAATAAACCAAAATGATAATAATCTCAAACAGTCAGAACAGCCCAGGTAATCCAGCAGCAAAAATAAGATTCCTCCCATCAGGATCTCACCCAGTTCTTCCTTGGTCCTGTAGAGCTTGGTTTCCAACCAGGTAAGGAGATAAAAAGTGATGATTTGGATAATAAATGGATTACTCACCGCTGTTGCTCTTAGGATAAAAAATAAACAATTGGAATGATGTGGATAGTTTCAATTTGGCAGGAGAGTAGATAACTGGTTACTTTCAAACTGGAAAATGGCAGATTAGAGAAAATAAACCGTTTCTAACAACCAAAAGATAATAGCTTCCGGTCTCTCTTTACAGACAGCAACCTTCCTCTTCAAAAACCCTGCTCCTTCCTCCAAACACTCTGCATCCATAAAACCACACCCAAAAAAGAATCACCCCAGAAAAGGAAGCACCCCTTCCCAGGCAGTAATAGCCATATTTAAAGAGCTCCCAATTAAGATACTTAAATACATAATGATAAATCAAGCTCAATAAGCCCTTTACCAAGGCAATTAGCAAAACACCTGAATCCAATTAGCATTTCCATATCGAAATTAAGGAAAAGATTATTCATTTAAAACATGAGAGACCTGCACTGATCTGCAGAGATCAGTCAATTGATCTGCAGTTGCTTGCCTGTTTTGCCTTGCACTTGGAATTAATGTACGGATATCACGATCCTGGAGTATGCGCTCCGCCCACTGTTGCCCTTTGCTGATGATGTCTTTCCTCAGAGTTCCATGCCAACATCACCTTAGATACCGCCGCTCGTGAAACAACAGCAAGTTGAGCTGTCTTGGTCACTGAAGGGCCTGCCAAACGCCCCAACAATCACCCCTCTTTCAAAGTCACTGAGGTCTCCTCTTGCAGTCATGCTAGCCATAATTATAGGCAACCAGGCCTGTCCAGCATTTTTTGCATGACCCTAAGCATGCTGGGATGTTATTTGCTTAATTAACGCATGAGTCACACCTGTGTGGAAGCCCTTGTTTTCAATATACTTGGTGTCCCTCATTTACCCAGGTGTTTCAATTTTATTTTTCACTACCTGTATGTAGCCAATGGAAGTGCAATATAGGAACACATTGTGGAATTATTTAGTGAGCTACAATCACCTTAAGAGATACTTATCAGTACTTGCTGTGGGAATTCTAGCACTGTGCAGAGATGCCAACTAAGTCTGCCACTTGGTGCTATTTATGTGTTTGTAATCAATAAATACTCAGGACATATTGAACATTTTATGCTGAAACACCTGTCCAGTTGTGAGTGTTTACAATTACAAAAACACGAACCTGACAGAGATTAAACTGTAAAATGAGTCTGCCTAGGCTCCAAGTGTAAAACAAATCATTCACCTCATTTCACCTGCAAATTGAATAACTAGAAGCTCAGTGGGCACAAATGCACCTGCAGCAGATGGACGAGAGTCAGAGAATACAACAGCAGCTTGGGGAACTGCAACAGGATAAAATGAGATACTGCAGCAACAGCAACAATGACAAATGCCTACGCAGGTCATTGAGGGAAACCAAGAGAGTGAGGCGCTGCTGTCGCCTCCACACCCAGAGAGGATGGAGCTGCTGTCGTCTTCACACCCAGAGAGGAAGAAGCTGCTGTCGCCTTCACACCCAGAGAGGAAGGAGCTGCTGCTGAGGAAGGAGCTGCTGTCGTCTTCACACCCAGAGAGGAAGGAGCTGCTGCTGTTATGCCCCATAACTCAGAGAGGGAGGAAAGATCTGCTGTCGCCTTCACACCCAGAGAGGAAGGAGCTGCTGTCGCCTTCACACCTAGAGAGGATGGAGCTGCTGTCGTCTTCACACCCAGAGAGGAAGGAGCTGCTATCGTCTTCACACCCAGAGAAGAAGGAGCTGCTGTCGTCTTCACACCCAGAGAGGAAGAAGCTGCTGTCATCTTCACACCCAGAGAGGAAGGAGCTATTGCTAAGGAAGGAGCTGCTGTCGCCTTCACACTCAGAGAGGAAGGAGTTGCTGCTGAGGAAGGAGCTGCTGTCGTCTCCACACCCAGAGAGGATGGAGCTGCTGTCGTCTTCACACCCAGAAAGGAAGAAGCTGCTGTCGTCTTCACACCCAGAGAGGAAGGAGCTGCTGCTGAGGAAGGAGCTGCTGTCGTCTTCACACCCAGAGAGGAAGGAGCTGCTGCTGTTATGCCCCATAACTCAGAGAGGAAGGAAAGATCTGCTGTCGTCTTCACACCCAGAGAGGAAGGAGCTGCTGTCGTCTTCACACCTAGAGAGGATGGAGCTGCTGTCGTCTTCACACCCAGAGAGGAAGGAGCTGCTGTTGTCTTCACACCCAGAGAAGAAGGAGCTGCTGTCGTCTTCACACCCAGAGAGGAAGGAGCTGCTGCCACCCGAAACACCAAGAGGAAGGAGCTGCTGCTGCCCCATAACACAGAGAGGAAGTAGCTGCTGTAGTCTTCACACCCAGAGAGGATGGAGCTGCTGTCGTCTTCACACCCAGAGAGGAAGGAGCTGCTGCCACCGAAACCCCATAAGGAAGGAACTACTGCTGCCCCATAACTCAGAGAGGAAGGAGCTGCTGTCGCCTTCACACCCAGAGAGGAAGGAGCTGCTGCCACCCTGAAACACCAAGAGGAAGGAGCTGCTGCTGCCCCATAACCCAGAGAGGAAGGAGCTGCTGTCGTCTTCACACCCTGAGAGGAAGTAGCTGCTGTATTCTTCACACCCAGAGAGGATGGAGCTGCTGTCGCCTTCACACCCAGAGAGGAAGGAGCTGCTGCCACGAAACCCCATAAGGAAGGAGCTACTGCTGCCCCATAACTCAGAGAGGAAGGAGCTGCTGTCGTCTTCACACCCAGAGCAGAAGGAGCTGCTGCCACTGAAACCCTGAGAGGGAGGAGCTGCTGTCATACCGAAAAGAGAAAAATTTAATTAAAAATGTGAATTAATACACAACACACACAAAACTCCAAACAGCAATCTGCCATGCTCTTAATCTTTAAAGACAAAGTGCATCTGTTCAGTTTATCAGTGTAGCAAAGGACCCAGGAATCTTTCACACAAGAACGAATCTAATACATCTCCAACCTTTTACTGAGGCGTTAGGTCCTTCCATAAAGGGAGAATGTCTCTGTAGATAAAATGTTTTACTGGAAGAAAAGCCTTACCTTTTAAATGTCTGTCACTGCTCCTAGACCCCAGGGTATAAACGGCTGTTTCATTCACTAAATAAAATACAGAAAGCTGTTTTAAACCAAAGACTTTACTGTAGAGGATTTGGAATACAAACATGACCATGACCACCAATTCCTATAAATCTTTGATAAGAAAGTGCAGGACTATAGTTAGCATCCTATAGAATGAATGTGTTGTTTGATGTTTGAATCCTCTGTCTCTGTTTGCAAGCTATTGTGTTGTTTTCTCATGTAATGTCTTTAGAAACTCTCTTCCTTCCTGCTCTCATCACTCGGGATGTCACTGTAAATGAGGTGGGGCGTTTCAACCTGGGGAAATCATTTGAAATAAAACATCTGCAATATTCATATAGCCAACAATCTGCAAGTCCTGTCCCTCCTCAAGCCATGGTCTACCCAAGGAATCTATTTCATACCAACCTCTTTTGGTTATTTTGACTAATTGCCCCTTGCAGAAGTCCTCAATATGGTCTTTAAGTTTAGATACAGCTTTCCTCACAGCCCCAAAAGAGATGTCTGTATTGACAGTAACGCTGGGTAAGTCTCCAGCTTCAGGAGGGGCACAGAGAGACTGGAAATTCTACAACAGGAAAGTGGAGAAAAGGAGTTTTCAGTAAAACAGAATGAGGTCCCAAACATTCCTGGGGAAAAGCAAGGATTCATTCAATTGGAGAGGTCTGTCTGAAACCGTCCCAGTTATGTACTTGAGATTTTTTAACAAGCAATGATGTTACCTGTAGAAAATGGATGTGATCCTCTGTCTCTGAAAGCTGTTTCAGCTCAGTGTTTCTCCTCCTTAGCTCAGCAATGTCCTGCTCCAGTTTCTTCATGCGCCCTTCAGCCTGATTCACTGCAGCCTTCTCGTTAGCTCCAATCAGCTCAATAACCTCAGTGTGGATCTTCTCAATGGATCGGATCAGCTCAGTAAAGATCTTCTCACTTTCCTTTATTTCTATGCATGCAGATCTCTGAGTGAAAGAACACAGAAGAGGAGACATGGTTAGAATTGATATCAAAAACACATCAGGCATAGACAGTAATCTTTTGCAGATGTGTTCCAGTCCATCTGTTAATAATAATAATAATAATAATAATAATAATAATAATAATAATAATAATAATAATAATAATAATAACCCCTCTTGTCAATACCCACTTTCAGTGACTCCACAGCCTGTTTCAGCTCCTCAATTTCTTTCAGTCTCTCCTGGATTCTCTGTTGTATTTCTGTCTGTGTCTCTCCCAGCTGCTTCTGTGTAGAAATACAGTGACACAGTGACATTTCTGATGGGGCATTGAGTGATATCCTGTCACACCCAGCACAGGCCTGTTTTAGTATGCTATTGAAACTGACAGAAACATTTTAGTTCAAATATATTTTATGTTTTCTTGTCCCCTTACCTCTTTACAATGTGTGCAATAATTCTTCGGTTCTAGTTGTCCGCCATAGACATCTGTAGCATAGGCTAGATCAGACAACATGTGTGTATAGTAGTAAGATACAACACCATCTAGTGCACAGTTTACAGTAACACATAATGACACTTGATCCACAGTAGCTGTCCACTAGATGGTACTGTTTCATACTAGTAACAGTGAATGATGGCTGATCTAGCATGTGTTACATGTTTGTTTTGTTAAGCACCTAGGAAACTGAAGCAGCTTCTCTTTAATGGATATTTAGGGCTTCTGATTTCTGTTTTAAATGATAAACACAGATAAAACAGCCCTGATACAAAACAATGAAATCAGTGTATACCCAATAAACATCGGAAAAACACTGGACATGGTTACTCAATTCACTTTGACTTCATCCCTTTCCATGTGAAAAAATACAATAAAATAACCTAAAACCAAAAAAATCCCTTTCCCAGCGCAGTCGGGCAATGTCCCTCCTTCCTGACTTGTATCTATCATTGATTCATTCTGAATACTTTAAACTGAGTGGCAGCACATTCCTGCATTTCTACTGGAGGATTGCACACGCTTGTGAGATTTAAAACGAGATTACAATTAGAAACGGAGGGTTGTTCTTGCTTGTGGGATTTAAAGCTATATTACAGATCAATAGGGAGGATTCACACACTCGTGGAATTTAAAACAGAATTGCAAATTGTGGTGAAAACACACTCTCACTGTGGGCAGACTGGCAAGAACGACATGGCATGGGCACAGCAGCTCTGCCAGTGCAGATAGATGCGTATATGTCACTTTTAAAGGCACGGGCACAGCAGCTCTGCCAGTGCAGATAGATGTGTATGTGTCACTTTTAAAGGCATCGGCACAGCAGCTCTGCCAGTGCAGATAGATGCGTATGTGTCACTTTTAAAGGCACGGGCACAGCAGCTCTGCCAGTGCAGATAGATGCGTATGTGTCACTTTTAAAGGCACGGGCACAGCAGCTCTGCCAGTGCAGATAGATGCGTATGTGTCACTTTTAAAGGCATGGGTTTTGTTTCCTATATCTCAAAACACAATTATTAAAGTCTTGTTTAAAATGTGATGTATTAGTTTATTAAGAAGATATTATTATCCCTGTGCTGCAATCATTGTTACAATATATTAAAGAGGCCCTGCATCATAGAGGCAGCACTGGGTGAAGCTCGCTCCGTCCTCCGGCTGCAGCACCAATTTTCCAAGCGAGGATCATATTTCCACCACATCACTACAAACACAAGCATGGCTGGCTCTTGGTTTAATGAAATTAATAAACACAAAAACAGAAGCCCTGTGTATATTGTACATCATATTGGTATTGTATATTGCATATCATATTAATCTTGTATATTGTATATCATATTGATCTTGTAAATTGTATATCATATTAATCTTGTATATTGTATATCATATTAATCTTGTATATTGTATATCATATTAATCTTATATATTGCATATCATATTAATCTTGGTCTTTTTTTCTTTTTAAATTAGGTGCTTGACTTTGCTGGGAATGTCATTTTAAGCAGTTTAACTAATTAAACTATAATATATTAAACAAATATAAACTGATCTATGATTTTATTAAGTTGCAGGATACAAATAAAAACACTAGGAATATAAATCATGCTAATTTTACACTACAAATTCCAATGCACCACAAAACAACTGAACAAATCCTTCTTACCCTGTGAGGCAGGGCTGAGGTCCTGCACATGTAAATAGTGTGTTTTTGTTTGATTGTAAATAATGTTTTGATAATCAAGATTGTGCTAGATATGGCAGGGCATATTCAAATCCAGGTGTGGAATGTGGCCAGGTGTTAATTGATTAATTGATTATCTCTTAGCCCTGGCCACATGCCTTTAAAAGGGTCTGAAAAGACAGTTTCTTGGTTCTGCAAGCAGGGTACAGACTGTCTGGGAAGGATAGTGTTGCTGTAGGATCCTCATGACTGTGTATGTTAACCAGGGTGAGAAAAACACAAGAGGAAAAATGAATCTCGGATCACTGTGTGAGTTAACCAGGATCGCTAGCACTGGAAGGAATAGGGAACAAGTTTAGGGGATTTTAATCCCACCCAAGTCTAGAGAGGAGGTGTCAGGGAGACTGTTCCTGGAGCGGGACCTCCTTTCTTGTTTGGTCAACTTTTATTTTCTAGTTGTTTTCTTTTGAATGTTTTGTATTTTTGTATCAAAAAAAACTTCCTGTGTCTCTCCTGTCAATCAGCGATAGCCACACCTGTAACAACGCCCCTGTTACACCCTGAAATACATTGTAGTACATCATAGTTTAGATAGAGAAATTAAAAAAAAACTAGGGCTCTTTAAATAGCTCTTAATATACAATTAAAATCTGATCTAATGTTAAACTGTATAACCTAGTAAACACATGTTAAATATCCCTGGGAATTGTTATCTTCTAGGATAGATACAAGGAAATGGTTCAAACCCTTACCTGTTTCACACTCCTTTCTTTCTTAGCTGAGACTGTATCATGGCTCTTGTGTTCATCTTGTGTACACAACAAGCAAATACACATCTGATCGGTTCTACAGAAGACCTCCAAAACCTTCTGGTGTTCAGCACAAAGCTTCTGCTCCAGATTTCCAATTGCATTGATCAGCTTGTGCCTCTTGAAAGCAGCCCCCTCATAGTGTGGCTTGACGTGTGTTTCACAGTAAGAGGCCAGGCACGTCAAACAGGATTTCACAGCTTTGAACTTTCTCCCAGTGCAGACATCACACGGCACATCTCCAGGTCCAGCATAACTTTGAGCAGGAGGAGGATTGAGTCCTGTCTTCTTTAATTTCTCCACAACTTCAGCCAGCATGGTGTTTCTGCGCAGAACAGGCCTTGGGGTAAAGGTCTCTCTGCACTGGGGCAGCTGTAGACACCTGTATGATCAGTCTGATCCCAGCAGTTCTTAATACACCCCATACAATAACTGTGTCCACATGGAATAGTGACTGGGTCCTTCAGTATCTCCAGACACACTGGACAGCTAAACTGGTCATGCGCTACCAGAATATTCGCTTCTGCCATTTCTGCTGCAGTGAGACAGAGAGACTGACAGTTTCACAAGAAACGAAACTTCACTGTGCTGATTTCCTGGAGTTGTGTGAAGCTATAAGAGGCGAGGTTTTGGACTGAGGCCAGGTTTAGACATGCAGGCTCAGCATAAACTGCTGAATCAGTGTGAGAGGGGCGGAGAGGAGAGAGTTGTGAGTGGGACTGTCACAGTAACCCTTCATCTCTTTTTTCCATCCAGCCCCTTATTAAATAAAGAAAGATTGATTCAGCACAAAATATTATATGATACCGTTTCTAAATCCCCAAGAAATATTACTATTAAAAGATCTATATTGACTGCACTGGGCTTTCACTTCTGTATGGGTTTGAATCCAACAAAGTTCGCAAGTGAAGTGAGGGTTTGACATTAGTGACTGAACTGCCCTCTCCCTAAGAGAAAGGGGACTCCCTCCAGTCCAGGACAGGCTAGAGGCATGGAGACTGAACTGCTCCCTCCCTCACCCCTTGAGAGAAAGGATACTCCCTCCAGTCCAGGGTAGGCTAGAGGCATGGAGACTGAACTGCTCCCTCCCTCACCCCCTGAGAGAATGGGTGCTCCCTCCAGTCCAGGACAGGCTAGAGGCATGGAGACTGAACTGCTCCCTCCCTCACCCCCTGAGAGAAAGGGTGCTCCCTCCATTTCAGGGCAGGCTAGAGGCATGGAGACTGAACTGCTCCCTCCCTCTGTCACTCCCTAAGAGAAAGGATGCTCCCTCCATATATTCCGAGAAGCTGATATTGTTTAGCACAAGCTCAGTATTATCAGAGAGGTTATGTACGCTACGGACATACTGTACTTATTTATTATAGTGCTGATGTCATGAGTGATTAAAGTATTGTATACAGAACAGACACTCAGAGACACAGGGTTATTGTCGTATCTTTTTTAATGAAGCTCTGCTTTCATGGCTTATTTGCAAAGCAGACTTATGATAGAAACAATGAAAAGGGCAGCAGCTCTGAGATCAGGTTTCTCAATGAATATATATATATATATATATATATATATATATATATATATATATATATATATATATATATATATATATTAATGTACAGCAGTGCAAACAAAATAATGATTTTATATGACAAAACTTAGAAAGTATACTAATGTGTATTATTTTTTACAGAAATATTGTACAGATGTCGAGGTTTTCAGACAAGTCCCTTCTTGTTTTGCTGTTGCTCGTTTTGTTTTCCACACTTCTTTATTTCCACTCTCTTTGACTCAGGTGAAGCCCATTGATCCTGCAGCCCCCACACTGGTTTCCTCTCCCCGTTCACTTCCTTCCTTCCTGTGTTACAGGTAATAGGACCCTACCTCCTGACAGATTTTGTTTTGATGAAATATTTTCAGATTACTGTTCATTTTGAAAACTTATAACTGACCGCCTTTTTATTAAAATATCGGACCTTAAAAAGTACAAAGCAATTGTCACATGATCGGGTGTCCGTGCAGACTTGTAGAAAAACCTCAACTCCGCTTGGTATTGATCTGCTTGTAAAGCTGATGTCTCCCAGTACACTCAGTGTAGTTATCACGTCATTAACCAACCATTAACACAAAGCAAACCACATTTAAAAAGACTGAGCTAGATGCTTACAATGAATAAACTAATACAGTGTTCATTACAATAAAGTGTGACTGGACTTCATCACAGCCCCTAAACCCCAGTTTGGAAGTCCACACTGTAACGCAACACGTGCTTTTCAAATATTTAACACACTTCATGAAATCATTTTAATTAAACACATCACCATGGACAGAGCAGGGGTCTGTTTGACTGCTTGTCAATCTTCTGTTATAATCAACAGCAATCCAATATTTCAAAAGAACATTCTTAATAAAACAAAGAGGAAACCCACAAGACGAGGCCCCAAGCCGTCTCTATCACAATCCTGCTCCGCAGCTTGTGACACTGTCAATAATCTGATCTGAACTGTGTTAATAAATAACACATTTACCATGGAAAACAAGAGACTCAAAACAAGCCTCTTTTTCTCTCAAGTTTGTTTTGCTGGCGGGAGAATCAGGAGCGTGAACCAGAGAGACAGGAATGAAACAGGAAGCCCAGAGAGACGGACTCTGTAATTAGTGTTACAGTGGAGGGAATCAATGTGAGACGCGCTTCATTCTTCCCAGTCTGTATCAAACACAGAGCAGTAACCTCACACAAACACTCTCAGGAGCTGGGGCAGTAAAAATAAGGAGGTTTCTGGATGAAAGGGGAGAGATACGCAGCAGAAATAGCTGCAGTGTCTGTAGCCTGCTACCTAATTAGGAGGACAGAGAAGATCCCTTGTGAGCATGAGAGGTCTGGTAAAGCATAGGGAAGCATTGCAAAGCACACAGAGGTCTGGTAAAGCATAGGGAAGCATTGTAAAGCACAGAGAGGTCTGGTAAAGCATAGGGAAGCATTGTAAAGCACAGAGAGGTCTGGTAAAGCATAGGGAAGCATTTTAAAGCACATAGAGGTCTGGTAAAGCATAGGGAAGCATTGCAAAGCACAGAGAGGTTTAGTAAAGCATAGAGAAGCATTGTAACGCATAGAGAGGTCTGGTAAAGCATAGGGAAGCATTGTAAGCACAGAGAGGTCTGGTAAAGCATAGGGAAGCATTGTGAAGCACAGATAGGTATGGTAAAGCAAATTAAAGAACAAACCATGGTAAACTAACCCTTATATAAGCTCCCTGTAGTAAAAGCACAGGAAAATGTAATACAGGGCAGTCTACAAATCCTGAGTATGCAAGGGCTCAGTGTGACTCTTTGATAGACGTCTGTGAAGCGAGATGATCCCGCAGCGGCCCAATAGCTTAAGGGAATGACGCGTTTGTTTTATAAAGACATCGCCCGCTCGCCCTTCAGGAGCATAGGCACTCCCAGCGGTCCTAGAGCAAAGATCGCATTATTGTTTTTGTTATAAATCGAAACACACGATTTCATGCAATTTTCTTTCTTTTTTTTTTTTTCCTATGGTGTGGGTGCACCGCTACGACATCTCAGGGTCTCCACAAGATTCGCTCCCGGTTCAGCAGTTATTAGTTTATAATTAGTTTTATTCACAGTTTCTAGACACATATTCATATATAATAATATAACAGATTAGAATGACATAAATTCGATTTATTTTGAATTCAGCATCAAATCAACACAGTAAAGCCCGGTTTTTATTTTCAGCCACTAGATGGCAGTATAGAGCCATTGTTTTGGGTAGAACAGCCATTACAATACTTGGTAAACGCGGAAGCAAACTTGACAACTCTGTGCAGCGCCGTGCATTGAATCGAAATAAAACCAAGGTAAGGGCTAGGCGCTGTACTTCACTTAATGAACTCTAAGCTTCAGGGTTGTCTGTTGCTGGTTTGAGCAGCACGTCGGTTTGGTGACTTGCGTTTTGACCTTTAAGAGCTTGGATTCAATTTGCAAATACGGTCCTTCAGTTCGACTGGTAAATTAATAAGATCGTGGACAGCGTGTAATGTACCTGCGTGCAATGTCTTAGCAGACAGCTCCGTGTGCAATGCTGTACCGTTTTACTGTATATATCTTAATCGTTGTATTACACTTGCATTGGTGATCCGGGCTGCTGTTATACATTCTAATAATAATATGGCTGGTATATTTACATGCCTGATTTTTACACTGTGATGATGTTTTGGACACATTTTCCTTTGTGCTTTGTCGTCCGTAGTAACGATGGGATTTTATGCGTCTGAAACGATGTTATACCGTGAAGACTGCGAACCAAAACGTTTACTTACACCTGGACGACTTGCACTTACAGTACACTACACTACACTACAATACAATACACTACACTACAGTACAATACACTACACTACACTACAATACAGTACACTACACTACAGTACAATATACTACAATACAGTACACTACACTACACTACAATACAATACACTACACTACAGTACAATACACTACAGTACACTACACTACAGTGCAATACACTACACTACACTACACTACAGTACACTACACTACACTACAGTACACTACACTACACTACACTACACGTTTAATTTTATATAGCGCCCTCCCTTCACGCCATGGCACCCCAGAGCGCTGTACAAAGTTAAAAACAAAACCACAGAGCTCATGTGTACAACACACTCTCAGCTACAACCAATGTTATAAAAGCACGTTTAAAAAGCATGTTTTCAGTTTAGACTTCAAAGCATCCGATGTTTCAAGCTGCCGAAATCAACCTGGTTCCTCAAGCGAGGAGCACAGCAGCGGAAAAGCACTGGCCTAATATAGCCAGCTCCGCAATACATCTGTGAAAGGCTTTCTTTTTTCTTTTTTGCAATTTCCTCATCGCTGACTGCTCTTGGCATTATTATTATTATTATTATTATTATTATTATTATTATTATTATTATTATTATTAATTTGGCAGACGCCTTTATCCCAGATGACTTACACAGGTGTTACAGGGCAGTACAGACTGGGTTACAATGCAAGATTCATATTTAAATACAGTGTAGTCAGAGGTGAAAGTAACCTTTAATTTCTTACCGGTACTGTACTGGTACGTTTTTGTAAGCTACAAGGCACTGCTAATTTATGGAGACCAAAGCTAAAAGGAGAGGGAAGGGCATTTTATTTTAAATAATGGTTTCAAAATATATAAATAATAATCAATCAATCAATCAATCAATGTGATGTTTTTTACATCTGGTAAGGATCCTGGCAGCAGCATTCTAAACTAGCTGCAGTCGGTCTATGGTGCGTTCTGGGAGACCACCATATAGAGAGTAAGGTTGTGTTTCATTTTGAATTATTAAATTTGAACCTTAAATATACAGTTACAACAACACCTAACTGAAAAAAAGAAAACTATTTGATTTATATTTGACTATTGTGAGTTTTGTCCAGTTGTTCTGTTTGGATTTTGGTGTCTGACCAAATTTCTTTCAGCTTTAGTTTCTTGCACTGTTCATGTCGTTAGGGTTACCCGATTTGCAAGTCACTGACGCTGTACCAACTCTGAGGGAGTTAAAATGATGAATGAATGAGTTAGTCGTTTTTAACGGAGGCTTTTCTCCAAAGCGACTTCCAGAGACTAGAGGCTGAACTCTGCATCATCAACAACTGCTGCTGCTGCTGCTGCAGAGTCACTTCCAATAGGAGCTCGTTTGTTTTACATCTCATCTGAAGGACTAAATAACAGTTCTGTATATAATAACACAATAATAGTTTATACTTGTACTTGTAGAACCAAAGTCATTGTATTTATCTTGCTCTTAATTGTATTAATACTTGTACTGTGATTCTTGAAATGTATTTTGTTTATGACTGTAAGTCGCCCTGGATAAGGGCTGCTAAGAAATTAATAATAATCATAATAATAATGATAATAATAATAATAATAAATTAAACATCGGGTGTATTTATTGCAGATGATAACAACTCCTTATTTTCTTTATATATATATTGTCATCTCAAACATGTTAAATGTACAAAAAGTCGGATTTAAAAGTCGATCAGCTGTTAGAATCACCATTTAAACATGATCAACACAGAATCAGAATGTTTAAACAAATAATCCACAAGATTGTTTATTTTATTTTTGAATGGCGCTGACACACAGCCTAATAAATCAGGCCTGCACTGCTGTTATCTTGCTGAGCACACGATGCAGTTCTGTACTTCAAAAATGTTGCTCTTCCTGTTTCTGACCGGGACAAAAACGAAGGCTGTTTCTGCTCTGCTTGTTTCTTCAGAATATGAACTAAACTACAAGTGAAATGTTTGCTTGCGAGTGCAGTTCCCTTTGTATTGCTTGTGAAGCACCTCATGATTGTTTTTCTGTTTGATATTTTTCCTTTTAAAGAGCAGCGTATCTCCGTCTATCATTCTACTAAATACCAGTGGAATAGTTGTATGATTTTGTCTTGGAAGATATTCACTTCAGTTCAGGCCACTCAGGTTTCAGTTTGCAGAAGTTCCCTTATTTTGTAAACTCAGTGTTGACAGGTCTGTTGAGCCCCTTTGCAGTCAGCGTTGCTTGCTGTAAGAGTGACGGTTACTATGGCGATCACCCTCTGTCATCCTAAGTCACATGACCGAACCTGAGTGACTTTGAGTTCTTTGCTTAAACATCAATAGTAACCGGCAACCATGAAGAAGCCGGAGGCGGGAAAGGACTTCAAATACAAAGAGCAAACGATGAAGCCTAAATATACAATGACCGTACAGAGTCCCGGTCAGTACCAGCTTACTGTCACCTCTGAGTGTCCTTACAGTAAGTGCAATAGCACGACTAAAATACAATTACCCAACTCTCTAATAAGCATGTCTTGCCCATTTTGCGCCACTAACTAACAGCTAACTGTTCCAGGACTTATAGCTTCCAGAGACTAGGATTCCTAATAAAGTGTCACTTAAGCTTTCTATGTGTGTGTGTTTCACAGGCTGTTGTTCGGGATGTCTGGCAAGGACAGGGTTAAGTCCGAGCGTTAGGGGAGTGGCCCCTTCTCCAGGACACGAGTTCACTGCGCAACTCAGAGAGTGCGGAGCGAGGGAAGGGGAGAGAAGAGATGGAGGAGTGGAGTTAGGGGCAAGCGCCTACTGCAGGTAAGCCTTCTCAGCGTCTTCAGTGTAAATTCAATGGCAAACGCTTCCACTAGAAGTCTCTCTCAGCGCCTTCAGTGTCAATTCAATGGCAAACGCTTCCACTAGAAGTCTCTCTCAGCGCCTTCAGTGTAAATTCAATGGCAAACGTTTCCACTAGAAGTCTTTCTCAGTGTCTTCAGTGTCAATTCAATGGCAAACGCTTCCACTAGAAGTCTTTCTCAGTGTCTTCAGTGTCAATTCAATGGCAAACGCTTCCACTAGAAGTCTTTCTCAGTGTCTTCAGTGTCAATTCAATGGCAAACGCTTCCACTAGAAGTCTTTCTCAGTGTCTTCAGTGTCAATTCAATGGCAAACGCTTCCACTAGAAGTCTTTCTTGGTCTTCAGTGTAAATTTAACTCAAGTCACTTTTTCGCCTTCAATACAGGGAGCCCGAGGGCTCGGCTCATTCGGTCAGACCTGTCCTCACTCCCAAACGAAAGAAGGGACAAGTGACGGTGAAGAAGGAGGGAGAGGGGAATAGAGAGAAGGTGAAGCCAAGCAGACAGAGGAGGAAATCAGTGAAACGTGGAGTGAAACGGGAGAGCGTGGATGAACCGGGTACGAGAATATGAAAATGGCTTTCAGTTCCATTGAATTAGCTGCAGATGACCTCATAATGCTGAAAGAGATTGTAACTAATTAATCTGAGGCTCTCTGGTCCAGCGGTTCGAGAAAATGGTCTTGATACCAGGAAGTTCAAATCCCGGCTCAGCTACTGACTCACTGTGTGTTTGTGAGACCCTGAGCAAGTCACTAAATCTCCTTGTGCTCCGTCCTTCGGATGAGACGTCAAACAAACAAGTTCCTATTGGAAGTGACTCTGCAGCAGCAGCAGCAGCAGCAGTTGTTGATAATGCATAGTTCACCTCCTAGTTTTTGGAAGTTGCTTTGGACAAAAGTGTCTGCTAAGTGACTAATTAATAATAATAATAAAACAATTCCATTATTCTCGCCTGTCCTGCACTTCTATTGGCTATTCAGTCTCAGAGGTGTAATTCTGAAAGAAACACATGTTAGAGCCCCCATGGATTTTCATTTGAATACACATCTGGTACTACACTGGGATTAAAGGAAGTTCTCAGTTTGCTTGACTCATCTTCCAGGAAGTCTGTCACTGCTTTACTTCCTGGTCACCCAACAGCAATGTCTTCTGGGTGCAAAGCATGTCAGTCAATAGGAGAAGCAGCAGCTGATTGGTTATTGACAAGAAGCCAGAGAAGTGGGTCGATTTTACCCGCAGGCGACCTAGGAAGTGACACTATCCGAAAGCATGGCTTGTGCAAACTGAGATTTCTTTAACCAGATGTCATGGGTTTAAATAAAATGTGTTCATTTCAAAACTGCACATTAAGACCTCCATAATGAAGGGCTGTCAATGGGGAAATTAATGGAATTATTTTGTCGGCTACAATTTGAGGTGACGATGAGTTCAGAAGCTGCTCTTCAATTCTATTTACCTGCCATAGACGTGAGTAACACAGGCTGGATCAGCCACAGTGTCTTTATAGAAGAGCCAGCGCCCTCTAGTGGTCTGCCACCTTGGATCAAGTTTGTTTTGCTAACTGCGACAGGGAGGAAGTGACATCATAAGACCAAACAAAAATAATTGTCTTGACGTCTGACTGCTTTGGTTACCAGACAGCGGGACCAGGCCTGTGAAGAAGGGAACGAAAAAACTAAAGAGCGAGGGAATAAAAAAGGAGGAAGACGAGCCATTGCCTGTACAGCCCGGCTCATCAGCAGAGAGAGAGACGGAGAGAGGGAGTGTGAAAATGGAGGGAGGAAGAAGGAAGCTTATAGGAGCCCACATGTCCATAGCAGGTAGGAGAGAATGGATTTTAAAGATGGTCAGCGCTCCTTTAAAGGGAGGGGCCAGCAATACTGTTAATAAAGCTAATAAGAGGTGAGATAATAGATTTTAAAGATGGTCAGCGCTCCTTTAAAGGGAGGGACCAGTTATACTGTTAACCCTTTGCGGTCCTATGTGGGACCCTGTCCGACATCATCAAAAAAACGCAAAAAACAGGTTTCTAGTCGTTTTTCCTCCGGAGAAAGCCGAGAAAACCATTCAATGGCCGAGTGGGAGCGACAGGAGCCGAGACAAGCCGAAAAAAAAAGGGTGTATCTCATGAATAGTCATACTTGCCCCTGGCATCAGATAACGGCGGCCATAAGGAAACAAGCTGGCTGTTACTGCATCAGTGCTCAGAGAATATCACAGACATTTGCAGAGCTTTTTTCAGATGCTATAGTAATAAAATAATGACTTGGATCGCATTACTGAGGAGTTTGGTGATAAAACGAGTGATCAGGAGATGATTGATCGGTATTATTATTATTATTATTATTATTATTATTATTATTATTTATTTCTTAACATATGTGAAAGCTATAGCGAACGAAAGGGTGGGGCGGGGCTGGAGATGCCTAGTGAGAGCTTTGTTGATCTGCAGGGCCATTTAAACCCGTTTGACTGGAAAAAAATGCTTTTAAACAGCTGCCTAAAATTAACTGCGCGGTGAAAATTAATTGACCTGACGCCTGACACGCACTTAAATGGACTGCAAAGGGTTAAAGATGGTCAGCTCTCCTTTAAAGGGAGGGACAGTGATACTGTTAATAAATCTAATAAGAGGTGAGAGAATGGATTCTAAAGATGGTCAGCGCTCCTTTAAAGGGAGGGACCAGCGATACTGTTAATAAAGCTAATAAGAGGTGAGAGAATGGATTTTAAAGATGGTCAGCGCCCTTTAAAGGGAGGGACCAGCGATACTGTTAATAAAGCTAATAAGAGGTGAGAGAATGGATTTTAAAGATGGTCAGCGCCCTTTAAAGGGAGGGGCCAGCGATACTGTTAATAAATCTAATAAGAGGTAAGAGAATGGATTTTAAAGATGGTCAGCGCCACAAGTCTGGCTGTGTCTCTGCAGGTGGGCTCTGGAACGCTGTGCAGGGCTCCGCCTCGATCGGGGCTGTGTGTTCGGCATGTTTCTGGGCTCCCAGCCATGGAAGAGCCGGCCCCTGGATGAGAAGGCAGTGGCCCGTTCCGCCAGGCCTGCTCCCAACACGCTTCACCCCCGACCGCATACTGCCGCACGGGTCATACCTGCTCAACTGTGGGTCTCCCAAACCTGGTGAGTACCAGCCGCCTCCACCAGGGGAGACAGGCAGGAAATTGCAGAGCAGTACCACCTGACTCCACCAGGTGGAGACAGATACAGGAAAGGTCTGTTAGTTCATATCTAGACCACCTTGCAGTAACAACTCTCTCCCCTAGAGGGAGATTTCCACCAGGGGGAGCAAAGATACATGAAATTTCCAGAGCAGTACTGCCATTCTCCACCAGGGGAGACAAAGATACATTGTTATCTGGACTGTATTGCAGTTAATGGATCTCAGATGCCCAGTACAGTACAGTTACAGATCTGGACGTTCTTGCTCTACTGCCTGTATCCACTTGGGGGAGACAAAGATACAGGAAAGATCTTCTCCAGTAACGTTGTTTTTTATTCAGACTGCAGTAAATTTGCTGGCTGTCAGATCCCCGGTACAGTGCAGTTAGTTCTGAACTGGACTATCCTGCAGTACTACCGGTATCCACTGGGGGGAGGCAAAGATACAGGAAAGGTCCTGAGATCACAGCCAGATCACTAGACGACGCTGGCTATTCTTTAAAGACACTTTGGCTTATCTAGAATACATATATCTCTGGCAGGCAAATATAGCATAAGAGCAGCTTAACACAGACTTGTTAAAAAAACTAAAACTATTTGACTAATTAAAAAATAAATAAATAAATAAAAGAACCACGAAATGACCAGTGCAGTATCGCCTGTCTCCACTGGGGGGAGACAAAGATACATGAGAAAAAAATAAAAAAATTTGCAGCAAGTCATTCAGCATGATTTCAAACACCATAAAAGATAAGAACGCACACACACAATATAAGAAAATGTAATCTGATTATTTTCTCCCCAGATGTCTATGAGAAGAGCAGAGCCATGCTCATTGATGAACTAAAGAGGTGTGAGCAACTGGGCCTGACCATGTTCAACTTCCACCCTGGCTCCACCCTCCATGACATCACAGTAGAGGAGTGTCTGGATAGGATAGCAGATTCCATAAACCACGCCCACCAGCACACCACTGGAGTCACGACAGGTACAATCAACAGCCTGCAGTTCCTCCTGCTGCCAGAGTGGTGAGTGGGGGGCGCTGTTTCATTAGTTCTGCTGAGGGAGATGGTCATATTTAACATTTCTGTTGTAATGTCTGTCTCTTTCTTTCCCTCTTCAGTTATAGAGAATATGAGCTGCCAGGGTAACACTGTCGGGGCAAGTTCTCAGAACTGAGAGGATTATTGATCGAGTGAAAGATAAATCCAGAATTGAGTCTGTCTGGATACCTGCCATGCCTTCAAGCAGCTGGTAAGAGAACCTTGATTTAAAACTAGACCAGTTTCATCTGTATAGTGTCCTTCAAAATACTCATTGAATCTGTTGACCATAAGAGACAGGAAAGGGTCGACTGACACTGCTGTTAGTGAGAAGACAGTCGTCTTTCACCATGAAAGGGGGAGGGGCAACTGTCCTATAGTATGTGACCCTTGCATGACACCAGTAAGAGTCTCCTCCCCAGGTCATGACCTCTCTGCAGTGGGCGGGGTTAAGAAGATGCTGGATGAATTTGATTGGACGGTTGGACTGCAGTATCTCAAGGCAGTACATCTCAATGACTCCAAAGGTAGGGGGGCTGTTTAGAATATCTAGTCACTCAGAACTTGAGAGATAATGTATTGACAACTGGGGATGAAAAGTTTTTTATTTTAAAATATATATATATTTTTATATAACCTGCCTGGAATTAAGAATACAAAAATAATACGTGAATAATTCGACCTGTATTGAATTCGCTGTGTCACATATCTCCAGTACAGTAATGTTAGTTCACAACCAGAATAGCTTGCAATATCACCTGTATCCAATGGAGGGAGACAGATACACAAAAAGATCTCTAGTGTTGTAGGTCTCATCCGACTGTATTGAATTTCTACAGTAATCCATCATCCACAGTTGTGCAGTGCCTCTGTCTGTCTGTCATTAAAGATCATTGAGGGTATAGTTAGCACACTGTGGTCCCATTCTACCAGCCTCACCCCATTGTAGCTGCCCTATACTTGTGCTACCATTGCCCCTCAGTGTAATACAGAAGCATTGCAGTGCCGCTGTCTGTCTGTCTGTCATTGAAGATCATTGAGGGTATAGTTAGCACACTGTGGTCCCATTCTACCAGCCTCACCCCATTGTAGCTGCCCTATACTTGTGCTACCATTGCCCCTCAGTGTAATTATTATTATTTAGTCAATTAGCTGATGTTTTTATCCAAAGCGACTTAGAGACCAAGTGGTGAACTATGCCTCACAACTGCTGCTGCTGCAGAGTCACTTCCAATAGGACTTTGTTTGTTTAATGTCTCATCCGAAGAACGGAGCACAAGGGGGTTAAGTGACTTGCTCAGGGTCACTCACACATACAGTGAGTCAGTGGCTGAGCTGGGATTGAACCGGGAACCTCCTGGTAGCAACAAGCCCCATTCTCTAACCAGGGAGCACCGAGCTCTCTGTTAACCTCTCATGTGTTTTTCAGGGAAGCTGGGCTGCCATCTGGATCGTCATGAGAACATTGGTGAGGGGGAGATCGGATTGGAGGGATTTCGACAAATCATGAACGAGCCTCGCCTGGACAACATGCCCATGATTCTCGAGACGCCCATCAGGTACGGGGAGGGCTGCCCTGCCCAGTTCAGGGTTTTGATTGTCTGCTGTGTTCTCAGGTTACTGGTGAGAAATTAAATCTAAAACCCAGTTATAAGAAGTTGAATTTATAAGAAATTGATAAATGTGTTATTTTATTTAATAAAACAGCCTTTATGTTAAATGATCTCAAAGCAGTTGTTCTGGCCTGAATTTCACACCATTAATCAATTACAAATGGAACCACAGTGTGCTAACTATACCCTCAATGATCTTCAATGGCAGACAGACAGACAGCGGCACTGCAATGGTTCTGTATTACACTGAGGGGCAATGGTAGCACAAGTATAGGGCAGCTACAATGGGGTGAGGCTGGTAGAATGGGACCACAGTGTGCTAACTATACCCTCAATGATCTTCAATGGCAGACAGACAGACAGCGACACTGCAATGGCTCTGTATTACACTGAGGGGGCAATGGTAGCACAAGTATAGGGCAGCTACAATGGGGTGAGGCTGGTAGAATGGGACCACAGTGTGCTAACTATACCCTCAATGATCTTCAATGGCAGAGAGACAGACAGCGGCACTGCAATGGTTCTGTATTACACTGATGGGTGATGTTTCTTTTCGTTTCTCATCAGGCCTGACATGGACGGCTCACAGGAGATCCAGTTGCTCTACTCTCTGTGCCAGTAGAGGTGACTTTACTTTCCTTGAGCCTCAGCTTCCATTATACTGCTGATCCACCCAGGCTGTGCTGGAGTTAAATGGAAATCTACACCATAGGGACTCAAGTCCTCAGTTTGTAAAACATTTGGATAGATGAGATTAATGAGAAAGTAGCAGGTTGTGAAAATCTAGCATTACACATCCTCAGATTATTACAGTTGTTTAAATAACGCCCCTGTTATTTCTCATTTTTAACATCCTGACAACTTTACACATAACTTTAAAGTCTGTTTCAAAGCTCTTTTCAAAATGTCCGCCTAGTGCACTGGGGTTTGAGGTCTGTCCTCTAACATTGCTGCTCAACTCCTTGAACTCAGGGACCCCTGTGTTTCTGGTTTTCATTCCAACTGAGCTCTCAATTACTTAATTAAACCCTAATTAATAAACTAATAATTAGCATTAATTGGGTATTTTAATTGTTTTCAGCTCTTAAACATTTAGAGATTTCAACTCGCTTATAAAATGTTGTTATAAGTAACTTGAAATCTGCAACTTATTGGGAGTCGAGAACAATTAAAAAGGTCTAATTAACAAAATGATCAGTTCAATTAAGGGTCTAGTTAAGTAATTGAAAGCTCACTTGGAATGAAAATGAGAAGATACCGGTTCCCAGAGGACCAGGGTTGAGAAGCACTGCTCAAAATCACTGCAGGAAGAGCGATTTAAAAAAAACACACACAAGTGCTCTGGCTTGCCTGTACCATATCAGGGATCGTTCTGCTGTGTTACCTGTTTGACAATGTGGGCAACAATCCTCACACTATCAGTGCACTAGAGCGGATATTTTGAAAAGACTTTGAAACAGATTTTAAAGTTAAAAGTGTAAAAAGTTGTCGGATGTTAATGAAAAGAAATGACAGGTAATGCTATTTAAACAGTTGTAGCAGCACGAGGGAAGGGGAACGCTGGATTTTTGGAACCCCGCTATTTGCTCGTTAATGGTCTGCTTCTAAAAAATAGATACTTTTTCATCTCCACAATGATACAGCGCTCTGCATTTATATAGAATGTACAGTAGTTTTTATAAGAAAAAAAAAACACTGAAGATGCTTAACTGTTGAATATATGTTTATATAATAAACAAGAAAAGATCAAATAAGTATTTCCTATATTTGTGTATATTTTGTATAAAAAAATAAAGGTATTGTTTTTAGTTTTTCCAATAAATATTATGGGCTGTTTAAAACAACTTTTATTGTGGTTATTGTTATTGTTATGACGATTATTAAAAGCAACATTTAATTATGGAAAATATATTACAAGGAAAACACACGAGACATGATTTATAATCAATCTTGTGATCTGGAGATAATGGTTTGAATGTCCACACTCTGAGAGTAATGCCTTTGTAAACTACTTGAGGGTGAATGAACCTCGTAGACAGCAGGTGGACACATTTATTAAAATCATTACAGGCTTTTCAGACGTTAACCAACATCCTCCATTCCCGAGGTGTTGGTAACTCTGAGGTCAGAGCAGCTGCATTGAGATTATTATTAAACCTCTCGCTTCGATCGTGCTGTAGCGTTGTGCAAGAGGCAGAAAACAGGAGAGACGCCTGGATTCTTTGCAATCCTATTATTTGGACGCTCTCTCGGCACACACCAGAGTCCACAGAGTTTTGAACTGTGACAATGATGACACAGAGGGCCTGATTTTCAGAAGGGACCATTTAAGAGAGAAAATAGAGGTTCAGTGCATTTTGACTGCAAGGTTGTTGTTTTTTTGCTACCTAATTATACGTCTCGATTTTCAACAGGGGCAGGTTCATTTCTTCTACTCGTTCCTGCTTACGACTGATTTAAATGACAAGTGATTTCCAGGTTCCTTAACAAGCCAGTGAGTTACATTCCAATAGTATGATGTCATTTAAATAGCAAACATTGATTGAGGCAGCGCACATGCAGACCAGTCGCAACAATGGAGAGGAAACGAAGAAAACGATTCTTAGCCGCTCAAGCTGAGCTTTTGCTCGATGAAGTTTTGGAATACCAACCTGTTTGTTTTGGCAAAAGGCCCCGGGCCACGGCAAAATTAAAATAGGGAAAGAAATAGCAGATAAAATAAATTCAACCTCTGCTGTAAAAAGGTCAGTTAAGGAAGTCCAAAAAGGATTTTGAGACCTGAAGCACAGAACGAAGCAAAAACATAATCAACAATCAACAATCCAGGGGAACAGGTGAAGGACCACCGATTGAAGTCCAACTAACAGCACTGGAGAGAAAAATCCATCCTTGGATGTAGGAATGAGAAGCTAGTGAATTAGCCCACTGTGTGTCTGTGTGTCTGTCTGTCTGTCTGTCTGTGCCACCTAGCCCTCCTGATTGGAACCCAGACCTCCAGCGGTGAAAGGCAGGAATACCTGAGACAATGGAAGCTAATTCTTGTTGTCAAAATGTCTCATATTTGTATGTTCTTATAGGATCTTTAATAGGAGCAACAGTAGAGCAAGAGCCCTCCACAGATATGCAAGTATATTATGCATGAGATTTTCTGTGGGGCAAAAATAAACTCAAGTTTCAGATCAAGAGCGCATGGTAAAATGATGCTTAACTTTACATGTGCAATACAGGCTCTTCAAGTTTCATTTGATTTAAACCATTATCTAGAAATGCATCTTCCTTAAGTTTCATTATTACTGTGCACTTTAAGTATCGATTTATTTTAAAGTCTGCCGTTTCCCAGAAATGTAAGTTTCATTCTTACTGTGCACTTTGTTTGGATTTGTTTTAAAGTCTACCACTTCAATCAAATTGTTCCCCATTCCCCTCAGACCACAGGGAATGTCCTTTCAGCTCATGTGTAGCAGGTGACATCATCCAAGTTATTACCTTCACGGACTTAATTATCTGCACATGTATGTAATCTGTACAAACCCTACTGGAAATGTACACAGATTTATTGTATTAGAGTGCAATGCATTGTGTCAGAATTGTATTAAAACATATTTTAAATGTGTATGTGTTTGAGATAAGGCATGCAAATCACATTTGAAATGCATATTCAACAGATAATCACATAAGAATTGTATATAAAGCACCGATACATGCCAGCGTCAGTGACACACTGTCGCTGGAGGTGAAAAGCGCTCAGTGCCTACTGGCGCTGGTGTATAACACCTATAACATGTTAAACCAGCGCTCAGTGTGTAACACCTGTAACATGTTAAACCAGCGCTCAGTGTATAACACCTGTAACATGTTAAACCAGCGCTCAGTGTGTAACACCTGTAACATGTTAAACCAGCGCTCAGTGTGTAACACCTGTAACATGTTAAACCAGCGCTCAGTGTGTAACACCTGTAACATGTTAAACCAGCGCCAGTGTGTAACACCTGTAACATGTTAAACCAGCGCCAGTGTGTAACACCTGTAACATGTTAAACCAGCGCTCAGTGTGTAACACCTGTAACATGTTAAACCAGCGCCAGTGTGTAACACCTGTAACATGTTAAACCAGCGCCAGTGTGTAACACCTGTAACATGTTAAACCAGCGTCAGTGTGTAACACCTGTAACATGTTAAACCAGCGCCAGTGTATAACACCTGTAACATGTTAAACCAGCGCTCAGTGTATAACACCTGTAACATGTTAAACCAGCGCTCAGTGTGTAACACCTGTAACATGTTAAACCAGCGCCAGTGTGTAACACCTGTAACATGTTAAACCAGCGTCAGTGTATAACACCTGTAACATGTTAAACCAGCGTCAGTGTATAACACCTGTAACATGTTAAACCAGCGTCAGTGTGTAACACCTGTAACATGTTAAACCAGCGCTCAGTGTATAACACCTGTAACATGTTAAACCAGCGCCAGTGTGTAACACCTGTAACATGTTAAACCAGCGCTCAGTGTGTAACACCTGTAACATGTTAAACCAGCGCTCAGTGTGTAACACCTGTAACATGTTAAACCAGCGCTCAGTGTGTAACACCTGTAACATGTTAAACCAGCGCTCAGTGCCGCACCGCCGCGGACCAGCAGCCAATTGCGAGCTAGCAAGCCAATATAGAAAGTGTCACATGACACTTACTGTATTGGAGGTGCCACACCACAAAGCTGTTAAAAAGGAATGTTTCCTGTGCAGCGCTGGAGCCATTTCATTTCCATGGAACTGTAGGGGCTAAATTGAATTCGAGGATGATTTAAACACTGCTACTCCATCAAAATTCCATGTGAGGGAGAAGTCATTTTTGCCAAACTGTCAACCAATTTTTCAAAACACAATCCATCATATACATCACAAAAGACATTACTTTTGGTACATTTTTCTCAGTCTATGATGTGTGTTGCTGCGTCAGTAAATTGCAAGAAATCTTTTAAGTTGTTTTTCAATTGGCAAATAAATAAAATAGCTCTTCATGTTATCAAGTAACAAGTAATCAAGGTCCGACTGGAAATGACATTAGTAGAGTCACGTGACAAATGCGTAAGGGAGGCAGCACCTGTGTTGAAAACTGGAAGAAAGTGGATGGCAAAGAAAGCTGTGGAGGATGCAAAGGCTGCCCTTCGAATTGGTGATATCATGGGGCAAGTTCAGCATGGAAGATGGGGTCTTGGTCTCAGTTCAGCTCCTCCTACATGGCACAAGGCAGCCCCAGCTCAACGGAGGAAGCTGGTAGTCAACGAGGTGCAAAAGCAGGAGGAGAGGATAAGGTGCATAAAGGCCATTTCCCAGGCCAAGCAGGGAGAATGGATGAGATGGGAGAGTGTGGAACAACGCAAGATTGGCTGGCAAGACCTATGGTCAATGGAACACAGCAGGATCAGTTTCCTCATCAGGTCAACATATGATGTTCTCCCATCACCACAGAACCTAAACCTCTGGGTAGGAGAAGATCCCTCATGTCCTTTGTGTTCATCACCTGCAACATTAAGGCACATTTTGACAGGATGTAAGGTGGCTCTTAGCCAAGGACGGTTTACTTGGCGCCATGACCAGGTGCTGCGATGTTTGGCCTTAGCATTGGAAGACAAGCGTAACATGACTAATAAGTTGCCACCTGTTCCATCAAAACATTACACACAAAAGACAACATTCCTCCACCCAGGAGAGCAACCACCAAGAAAAGGTGTTAAAACCAATCCTCGCCCAGGACAACTGGAAGCTGCTAGAGACTAGAAAATGCTGGCAGATGTTGGTCAACGGCTTATTTTTCCACCTGAGATTGCCACCACAAACCTTCGACCAGATATTGTCTTGTGGTCTGGATCAGCACGCCTTGTTCACTTGGTAGAGTTAACAGTGCCATGGGAGGATGCTGTAGATGAGGTGTATGAGAGGAAGAAACTGTGGTATGCTCAACTAGCCACTGAAGCGGAACAGCGAGGATGGAGAGTCTGGGTTTACCCAGTGGAAGTGGGTTGTCGAGGATTTGTGGCACACTCTACAACCCGGTTTCTCAGAGACGTCGGATTCAGTGGCCAAGAGTTGCGTCGCACAGTGAAAGATTCTGGTTGGGGATCTCAAGCACAATAGAAAGAAAGAAACGCTGATCTACAGGTAAGTAAGCTGGGCTGAGTTGAGTGGGGGATGGAGGGGGGTGATGCTGGGATGCCAGAATCAACGCCGAGCCCTCTTGAGGTGGCGTGGGCTAGTCAGCGAAACACTGAGGATGGAAGGTGCCCACTTGAAGACCCCAGAGATGTACCCTACTTAGCTCAGTCCAGGCGGTTGTCATGCTGATGCGCTGGGGAGACCGCACTGTGGTTGATCCCAGGAGCCAGCATCGCAGCCGTTGTGTGTGCTGATGCGCTAGGGAGGCAAATAAGCTGATCCTTGGAGCCAGCATTACACTTCAGCCATCAACACCAGACAGAAGGATATCTACATCATCATATGGAAGGAAACGCAAATGGATAGAGACACAGATGGATCACATTAGTTTACTGTAAACCTACGTCTTAGTTGGTGCTTATCTTGGTGAGAGCCGAGTTCAAATCAGGATGAAGTTTTAACATCTACTCTCGTGTAATGGAAATCATGCAATTTATGGGCTAAATATGTGTACAAGTGTGTGTGTGTGTGTGTGTGTGTGTGTGTGTGTGTGTGTGTGTGTGTGTGTGTGAATGAGGGAGAAGTTTCAGACTGGTTCCATGGAACAAGGAAATCATTTTCCAGCACATATACATTTCTGTTGTATTAAGGTGTGTTTTTTTCTACTCTTCTAGTTCTCAATGCAAATCTAGAATGGGATTAATTGTTTCAGAGTAGGCTACTAAAATAAAATAACATATAAAATATTGACCCCTTTCAGCTGCATTGTATCCATCCATCCATCCATTATCATTAACCACTTAATCCTTTACAGGGTTTGTTTTCAGCAGGAGCCTAACCTGGCATACACAGGGCACAAGGCGGGACTACACCCTGGACGGGACGCCAGTCAATCGCAGGGCACCACACACTCACACACATACTCACACAGATGGCAATTTAGAGTGACCAATCAACCTGAACAGCATGTCTTTGGACTGTGGAAGGAAACCAGAGTACCCAGAGAAAACCCACAATGCGAACACATTGGGGGAGAACATGCAAACTCCACACAGACAGACCCCTGCATTGTATCCAGCTTCTGTTATATGGCCGCACAATCATGTTTTCTGCAGATTCAAATGCAATTTTGGAAGGTGACTGGTATATACAAATGAAGAATATTTTATTATATCAAAGCCCTTAGCTGCAGAGAAAATGTTTAGCAAAAATGTAGCTGTAAATGACATATTTTTGGGAAGACTAATGCAGCTTTAGTCTAGAAAGTTTTAATGCAAAGACACAGCCAGTTCTGATATAAAAACAGTGGAATGTAAATCACATTTGATCCATGGAGCTGAGGTGTGGAACATTCAATATGGGCACATTGTTATACAGAATGCAGTGTAAATGGCTGTGTCTTGAGTGCTGGACACTGGTCTTTAAGGTGAATTACATGATGGACACAATGAAACCTGAGTCATGTAAACCCGCCTCACGATGGACAGTGTACTAGATTGGGTACGAATGTTATTTGAGATGTAAACCTGTGTAAATGTGGCATATTCTGACATACAATTTGAGACCTTTTTCTGTGAAGACCTCCTGACTGACACTCCGTTGCAGAGAGGGTTATGCTGAGATCCTACTAGCTCTATCAGACCCCCTAATAGGGGAGTTACTGTTTTTGATAAACCTCGCCCTACCTTCAGTCATGTTACTCTTTTGGTAAAGACATAGTACTCAATTGTATCCGTATAGTTATTTTTCTTGTGATATTCAAATTTAGCCCTGCGATGGACTGTCGTTCCGTCTAGGGTGTAGTCCCACCTTTGCACCCTGTGTATGCCGGATTAGGCTCACCGCGACCCTGTAAAGGATTAAGTGGTTATGATAATGGATGGAATATTCTAATTTACCTTGGGGCTTCTTTTAAAATACCAACAATAACAACACCTTAATACAACAGAAATGTATATTGCTTGCACAATGTATAATGTAATTTGGAGGATAATTTCTTGTTCCATGCACCAGGTCTGAAACTTCTCCCTCATTCACACACAGACACACACGCATTTGTATACATATTTTGCCAATAAATTGCAATATATATTATTTACAAGTGAGTTCATACTGACTCAGTTGCAATCTCTTTCAGTGCGGGGGTGAATAATTTAGAGGAAAAAGATGTTGCTGAACTTTTGGTTTTATGCCTGATTCAACACTAAAGTGACCTTTTTTTCCATGTGTGCAACAAGAAGAGTCTTAGTCATAAACCTTATTCTTCAAGATTAGCTTCCTCTCACACATCCACATTTTTACACAACACTTCCATGGAATAAGGAAGTTCATTGCTTGGTTTTGGCATTCTTCCCAAATTCAACAAATAAAATCTTGTTCAATGGTAGCTGTGCCTTTGTCTTCCATGCTGCTTGTGGTATTTGGACTTTTCTTTGCGTGGTTCTTCTGTCATAACTCTGAAAATACGCTTGCACACTTCGGTCAAATTGTCAGAACGTTTCAGTCCCCCATTGATTCTCTTGTTAACTCAGTTCTGATCTGAGCTGGAGTGAGGAGTGATCCAGAGTGAATAACTGCAGGCCGGACACCAGCTACGCAGTACCTCTCTAACAAAACCAGGGCTGCATTAAAAACTAAATAACAACAAACTAGAAACCTGTGATTAAAAAAAAAAACATTAGACTTCTCCATTGTTTATTCCAGTGTAGCAGAAATATAAATCTGAACAACGTATATCTGCAAAGCATGTTTATGGTAATAGATGAATAGCATTTTTGTTTTATTTGTACAGTTTAAGAGAATCGGTAAATTATTTTTCTAATCCTGTATAAGCCTTGTTGCTTTTGCTAAGAGGACTCAGTCTACTAGAGAGTTCAGTTGTTTACTTCATTATATTAACAGGAGGCTACTTCCTGCTTGTTGTTCTGCTCTGGAGACACACACAAGATGCGATACACAATAAACAAAGTTGAACTGTTGTTTCATACGATGGTAGAATTTATTTCTGGTTAAATAAAACTGATTTCATTGATTAACAACCGAGTCCTCAATACCCAGGCATACACAAGACACATATCACAGTGTAAATATACACAACACATCCGAGTCCTACATAACCAGTCGTACACAAGACACACACATATATATATATATATATATATATATATATATATATATATATATATATATATATATATCACGCATATACAGAGAGAGGGAGGGAGGAGAGAGATGGGGAGGGAGAGGGATGGGAGAGGAAAGAGTGATGGGAGAGAGGGGGATAGAGAGGGCAGAGAGAGGGAGGGAGAGTATAGAGGAGAAAGAGGGAAAGGAGAGAGAGGGAGGGAGAGAGGGATTATAATAATTTACATAATCTAGAGCAGTGTGGAAAAAAATAGAAAGAGAAATGAAAGTTTCTACAAACACTAAAACAGGATCAACCCCAAACCCTAACCCTGCAGCTCACAGATTTTACACTGGAACCAAAAGCAACCCCAAACCCAGGATAGTTTCCACTGTCCCTCCTCTCTGTCTGTGCTTTTACAATGCTTCCCTGTGCTTTACCACTGTCCCCCTGTCTCTGTGCTTTTCCAATGCTTCCCTGTGCTTTACCACTGTCCCTCTGTCTCTGTGCTTTTACAATGCTTCCCTGTGCTTTACCACTGTCCCTCCTCTGTCTCTGTGCTTTTCCAATGCTTCAGTAGAAGTTTAGTTAAGTATGTACTGTGCGTTCTTCGTTGAAAGTGATGATGCATTTCTTTCTCTCCGCTTTCCACCGCCACTGCCGGGTCTGTGTTTTGTATGTTTGCCCATTTCTTTAAAAAATAATTCACAAATAAATAACAATAACGAATTATGAAAAAAAAATCCCCGACAATCTCTCGTTTTCACGTGTGTGTATTTCTCTGCGTGTCTCTCTGACTGTTGTCCGTCGTGTCACACTGAAATCAGTCCGGACTGGAATCGGGGCGAAACAATAATGTTCCGCCACAGCGCTTTCACAGAGCAGGAAGTGAAGTTCGATAGCGATGTCGAGATTTATAAAAATGTATTAAATACACAATATTTATAAATATATACATATAAACTACATTGCACACATCCGCTTAATCCTATAGAGTACTTATTAGTTAAACTTGATTTACTCTTAATTTAGCACTGAAGACAGTTACTGTATAGCTAGTGTACTTGCTCTTAGTTAAACTTGGGGGAGGGGGAGACAGATGTTTTGTTTTCTGAGTTTAATAACTCTCTCTCCACTCTATTGTTTAAGACAAAGCTTTAGAAGTAAGAAAGGAGAGAGAGGAAGGGAGAGAGAGAGATAGGGGGAGAGAGGGAGAGGGAGAGAAGGGAGTGGAGAGAAGAGAATAATCACACAGAATTTTTTTTTATTTTAAATCAAATCATTTTATTGTCTGTTCTGTGGATCAGATTAATATCACAATAATTTACATAATCAAGAGCAATGTGGTTCTCAACCCTGGTCCTGGGGAGAGAGAGAGGGTATAGAGAGAAGAGGGCACAGAGAGGGTATAGAGAGGAAGGGAGGGAGAGAGAGGGTATAGAGAGGAGAGAGAGGGATTATACATAATCTAGAGCAGTGTGGAAAAAAGAAGAAAAAGAGAAATGAAAGTTTCTTCAAACACTAAAAACAGGATCAACCCCAAACCCTAACCCTGCAGCTCACAGATTGTTACACTGGAACCAACAACACCAACCCCAAACTCTAACCCTGCAGCTCACAGATTGTTACACTGGAACCAACCCAAAACCCAGGATAGAGTTTCTCAGTGAATGTGGTTTGGAATCTGTACAGGAGGGTCATTGTGTCTCCAGAAACTCCATAAAAGGACAGAGTACCGGCAGTAAAGTCCAGATACACTGCTATTCTGGGGAAGGGGCGGGCAGTTATTTCAGTTCTATTGTTATTGTACCTGGCAGAGTAACAAACCAGAGCAGTGCAATATCCAGGACTTGTCATTGTTTCCAAGAATACAGGAATTATCCTCTCCTTTCCTGCTGATTCCTTTATATGTGACTCCTATATCAGCTCCCCATTCCCACCCATTCCTCTCAATCTCCCAGTAGCAGCGAGTCCCAGACAAACCCTCTCTGCAAAGCACGTTAAGAATCTGGTGAAATCTCTCTGTGTAATCAGGATACGGTTGGGGTGTCCCACTCCATGTCACCTTTCTGTTCCCTTCAGACAGACAGAGGTTTCTATGCGCTGAGTTGGGGTCCAGTGTGAGCCGACAGAAATCTGATTGAAGGAAAAAGAGGTGAGAGGAGAGAGATGCTTAGAAAAGACAAATCTGCACTGGGATTGAATTCTACACAACCAGCAAAGAGAGAGAAAGAGGGAGAGAAAGATTGACTGATAGACCAGTAGATGAGTAGATAGAAAGGAGAGAAAGAAAGAGGAGAGAGGGAGGGGAAGGATGGAGAAGAGGGAGGGGTAGAGAGAGAGAGAGAGGGGAGAGAGAGAGGAGAGAGAGATGGAGGGGAGAGAGAGATGGAGCGGAGAGAGAGTAGAGGGGCAACAGGAAAGAGGGGAGAGAGAGAGAAAGAAAGGGAAAGAGCAGAGAGAGTGAGAGAGAGGGGGATGGATAGAGGGAGAGGGAGGGAAGAAGGGAGGGAGAGGGGAAGAGGAAGAGAGACAGATGGTAGAGAGATGAGGGGCAGAGAGAGATGGAAGGAGAGATGGAGGGAGAGAAAGGGGAGGGATGGAGGAGAAGGGAGAGACAGAGGGAGAGAGAGAGGAGGAAGGGAGAGAGGTGAGATGGGGAGAGACAGGAGAGAGAGGGAGTGGGAGAGAGAAAGAAAGATAGTGGAGAGAGAGGACGGAGAGATGGGAGGAGAGAAAGAGAGTGACAAGGAAGAGAGAGAAGGAAGAGAGGTGAGAGAGACAAGGGAGAGAGGGAGGGAAGGAGAGAGGGAGGGAAGGAGGGAAGAAGGGTGGGGAGAGGAGGAGAAGAGGAAGAGAGACACAGAGGAGAGAGAGAAAGATGGGAGAGCGGAGGGAGAGAGATATATAGACAGATAGATACATAGACACACAGATATATAGACATATATATATATATATATATATATATATATATATATATATATATATATATATATATATATATATATATATATAGAGAGAGAGAGAGAGAGAGAGAGAGAGAGAGAGAGAGAGAGAGAGAGAGAGAGAGAGAAAAACAGAGACAGAGAGAGAGAGACAGTAATGCTGCACTTCATTGAAAAATATTATTCACTCCAACAAGCACTGGGGCAGATGAATGAATGCAGAACCACTGAGGGGGGACTGGAGGGGGGTATTTGTTGGAATTTCAATCAAATGTTTCAGTGAAAACAGAATTCTTACAGTATAAAAACTCAGCTCTGGTCCTTGGCTCTGGAACTTCTTTCACTGGGGAGAAAAAAAAAACATTGAAAATATAAAAAAGCACGTTAGAAAAATGCAACAGCCGTTTAAAGGGGTGATATCAAACACAAAAGCCCAAGTTAGGAGCAGCAATTAGGGCAATCTTGGAGCATCAAGCAAATAGGCACAATTGAAAAGGTGCTGGGGCCCAAGATTCACACAATTGTTGCTTCTAACTTGGCTCCTTTCTTTGATCGCTTCACCTCAGTGTGTGTGTCCCAGTGTGTGTGTGTGTGTCCCAGTGTGTGTGTGTGGGGTGTGGTGGGGGGGGCAGCATTTGATATGGCGCCCACCCCCCACCGTTCCTCTCAACCTCTCAATTCATTTTTTTTACATGCCTCTGAGTTCAGGTTTTGCCTGCAGCAATATCTCGAGCAAAGGATGTGGCAAGACCATATGTATGTCAGATTATAGGCTATATATTTTTTAAATGCAGTACAGTGTAAGATCTTCTCTGATCTTTGTAATTATCTATAGTATAAACAGGATCATTAACAGTGTAATATGTATATGCTGTAAGAAAAACAAACTTAAGTTGTGTTTGATTGGCCGTTCTGAAATTACATTGGCATTTTGAAATGAAAATGATGTATTTATTTATGTATTTTATCATGGAAGCATACAGTTTGCTTGATTTTTAAAAAGCATATATTAAATCCAATCATCCACTCTTCTTTTAGGTTTCCAAAGAGCATTAAAAGAAGACAGCTGTGGCTGTCCAAGATGAAGAGAAAGCAGTTCACCCCCTCAGATAAGGCTGTACTACGCTGTGACCATTTCAAGGAGAAGTATTTTGATGAAACTGGCCAGTCAGACTGCAACTGTTTTCTGTTATATTTAATTGTTTTCAAAATGTTGATTAAGATATATACATATTTGATAGTACTATAAAGTACTGTTTTCTGTTATATTTCATTTTGTAATCAAAATATTGATATGTACATCCAGTATTTGATAAAGTGTATCACTTGTATTATATTCATATGTTATATTTATAGATTATATTCATGTTATATTCATAGATTATATTTATAGATTATATTCATGTTATATTTATATATTATATTTATTTGCTAAATCCTCTTAATAAATTTGTTGTTATTGAAAACCTTTTCTTTCGTAGTCATTTTTTCCTCAAGTCTGTTTGCACAAAAGAATTACAAATACTTACAAAATCTCACAATCAAGAGTAACGTTAGAGGCTTCAACCAAACACTCCCGTCTCAGTAATTAACTTTTCCCTTAAAATAAAAAAGGTAAACCTAGCACATTTTCTATAGAAGGGACTTTGAAAAGGTCCTGGTGAAAACGGGATTCTTGACCGGAATGTATAAGCAGTGAAAATCAATCAATCAATCAATAAAAACAGCTAATACAACGCTATCTAATCTATGTGTGCGGCTGCAGAACTCGGGTGTGGTAAGATGGTGGACGAGTGGCTTCAGTGCAGTGCCGGCTAAGCGCTATCCAGTATTTATAGATCAGTGGATATACCCCTGTCTACAGAGACCATTATCTTAGTCTTGTGTGTTACTGTATCAGAACCTACCTGCTGTCTCCTCACTGGCTGCACTCAGTGTCCCCTCTGCGAAGACGGAGTAAACTCTGACTCTGTAAGACTCGGAGAACTCCATTCCCTCCACAGTGAAGACTGTCTCATCACCCTCGGTCAACTGGCTGGACCACAGAGCTTGTTTGCTGTTCTTATACTCCACTCTGTACTGCGGCACAGACAGTCCCCCTTCAACAGCAGCCGGCTTCTCCCAGCGCACCCGGACAGAGGAGGGTCCAACTCTCTCTACTAATGGCTTTCCAGGTGCACTGGGCTGAAATTGGGGATCCACTATTTTCCCACGTCTATACAGGCGAATGGAGGATCCGGGACAGGAGGCGTCTGAGACGGAGATCACAATGAATCTGGTTTCCTTCTGGTCTTTATTGGCCTCTGAACACCCTCTGAACAGCTGAAGGTTCTTCCTCATTGTGTCTGAGAGCTCAGGGGAGGTGAACCATGGCTGGGACTCCACTTTAGGAACATTCGGTACAAAATTACTATTATCCAGTTTCTTGAACTCCTCAGACTCGAGGCACTGAGTCAGAGTGGAGAGGTATGGCTCTTCATACTGCAGTGAGGTGAAGGTGAAGCAGACCACAGTCTCAATCTTTGGATGGAAGAGCACTTCGTTGAGTTCCCATGTTGTCATGATTGGAACGTCTTTCACTTCGTCAGTGTAGAGTCTCAACACCTTTACTTCACACTCCTTCTCGTCCAGCCACTTGTCCATCTTGCTGTTGGTGAACGGAGAGATGTTGTTGTAGTGCTGCAGGATATCAAAAAGAGCCTGCTCCTCTTTCTCTCCACCCCGGATATCTGGCAGGACCCTGGACACAGCTTTCTCAAAGACTGCCTTATACTGCAGGAACCTGTCTTGGAACTCTACCAGTTTGTCTTTCAGATCTTCAAAACGGTCGAGAAGGCTGTCACCGATCAGGTCGTTTACTCTCATGCTGAATTTTTTTAACAACTCCAGCACCGCCTCAACCTGGGAGACCAGACCCACACTGATCTCTCGCACCAGCTGAGCTGCTTTGGAATCCAGCTTAATCAGAGGGTAGAGCGACACTCTCACAGGAACAGCCTTCTCCCCCTTCTCTCCCAGCAACTCAGGCAGCGTTTTATATACATTAATGGCTTCCAGGAAAGTGGTGGGATTCTGTTTGATGTCAAAATCACCATGGAAGGTGCAGTTAAACTTATCTGCAGTTTCCTTTTCCTCATCTGTCAGTTTCAATGCTCCCTTCCCTTCGATGGAGAGCAGCGGGATCTTCTTGACCATCACCTGCAGGGTCCCCTCGATATCCTGCTTGCTCTCATCTTTAGAAGCCGACTGGTCGAAAACCAAGAAGGCCTGAGCTCCATACAGCACTCCTGTGATGACGTGAGTGGCCGTCTTCTGTTCAAACACCTGGGGGTATGTGATCTTGCCCAGTTGGCTCATGGTCAGCTGCTCATAGCGAACGGTCTTGCTGTACTTCATAGTAACTCTGCACTGCCGTGTGGAGGAGATGTCGTTCTTCATATACTTGGCCGATCCCCCCACCTCTATCAGGCCCCCTAGGAAGCTGGCCTTCAGTGAAGCGCTCACGTCCAGCAGGTTAGACTTGTCCCTGAAGGAGTCGGAGGTTGAGATCTTGAAATCTGAGCTTGGCTTTTCATAGATGCTGAGGTCATTTTTTAAAGCTTTGGAATCCCACAGAGTGACACCTAAGGGGGGGAGATAAAGAGTGTGTGTGGGGGGGGATATGTCACAATCAATGAAAACACTACAGTGAATGACTGCTTGTTCATATCTGGGTCACACAAGATGCAACCTACAGCAGGTTTCTTTCTAAATAGTGAACTCTGACATGGCAGACGCTGTTGAAATCCTATTCTGTATATCTGTGATTGAAATGCACTGACTAGAAACTGTGACTCCACACAAAGAGAGAGTGCATGTATGCAGGGGCATAGCTAGGATTAGATTTTTACTGAGGCAAAAAACTAAAAATTAAAAAAAACAAGTTGAACAAACCTCTTACATTTATCATCTTATAAAGCCTCGAGACTGTTCATGCAAACTGCAAAGTTGATGCATGATGATGTTAATGTTAAAATTTGATGACCCATATTATTTCAAAGATTAAAACTAATTGTATCCCAGCAAAACCACAGCAACCTAAAATGACCATATTGACACTGTCAGAAATGTTATTTTAAAAGGACAAGAATATAACATCAATATTAATAAGTAGATGGGTTCATACCTTTATTAACATGCATTTGGTTCACTGCTACTTAAGTTGCCTTACACTGCTGGGACTGGTAACTGCTGCTGACTGGTAAGACTGGTGCTGATACTGCTGTGACTGGTGCCGATACTGCTGACACTGGTGCTGACACTGCTGGGACTAGTGCTGACACTGGGACTGGTCTGACACTGGGACTGGTGCTGACACTGGGACTGGTGCTGACACTGGGACTGGTGTGGACACTGCTGGGACTGGTGCGGACACTGCTGGGACTGGTGTGGACACTGCTGGGACTGGTGCGGACACTGCTGGGACTAGTGCTGACACTGCTGGGGCTGGTGCTGACACTGCTGGGGCTGGTGCTGACACTGCTGGGGCTGGTGCTGACACTGCTGGGGCTGGTGCTGACACTGCTGGGACTAGTGCTGACACTGCTGGGGCTGTTGCTGACACTGCTGGGACTGGTGCTGACACTGCTGGGACTAGTGCTGACACTGGGACTGGTGCTGACACTGGGACTGGTGCTGACACTGGGACTGGTGCTGACACTGGTGTTGAGACTGCTGGGACTGATGCTGACACTGTGACTGGTGCTGACACTGCTGGGACTGATGCTGACACTGTGACTGGTGCTGACACTGAATGGTGCTGACACTGGGACTGGTGCTGACACTGCTGGGACTGATGCTGACACTGGGACTGGTGCTGACACTGCTGGGACTGGTGCTGACACTGCTGGGACTGGTGCTGACACTGCTGGGACTGGTGCTGACACTGCTGGGACTGGTGCTGACACAGGGACTGGTGCTGACACTGCTGGGACTGATGCTGACACTGGGACTGGTGCTGACACTGAATGGTGCTGACACTGGGACTGGTGCTGACACTGCTGGGACTGGTGCTGACACTGCTGGGACTAGTGCTGACACTGTGACTGGTGCTGACACTGGGACTGGTGCTGACACTGCTGGGACTGATGCTGACACTGGGACTGGTGCTGACACTGCTGGGACTGGTGCTGACACTGCTGGGACTGGTGCTGACACTGCTGGGACTGGTGCTGACACTGGGACTGGTGCTGACACTGCGGGGACTGATGCTGACACTGGGACTGGTGCTGACACTGCTGGGACTGATGCTGACACTGGGACTGGTGCTGACACTGCTGGGACTGGTGCTGACACTGCTGGGACTGGTGCTGACACGGGGACTGGTGCTGACACTGCTGGGACTGGTGCTGACACTGCTGGGACTGGTGCTGACACTGCTGGGACTGGTGCCGACACTGCTGGGACTGGTGCTTGCACTGCTATGACTGGTGCTTGCACTGCTGGGACTGGTGCTGACACTGACTGGTGCTGACACTGTGACTGGTGGAAAAGGAGAGCCCAAGAAATATTCAGTTATTTATCAAACGGGAAATACCCAGATGCACTTAAGGGGAACAGTTGAAGAAAGGTTAATTTTCAGAGACAGTGCCAGCGTTTTTTCATTACAGGTGGCTAACTAATGTACAAACACAAGGTACACAAAAAAACAACAAAGGTGAGCCACAAAATAGACACATTCTATCAATATGTTACTATTTGTTATAATATTAATTATAACTTTTTTTTGTTCATTAAAAAAGTATTAAACAAGATAACATATTCAAAGCATATTCAAAACATGGTGTATAGCGAACAAAAATGTGTAATCCCTCGAGAATGATTGTTGTTTTTGAAGCAAAGGAACTCAAACCAGTATGCTTGAAAGAAGGCATCCATTAGCCATAGATTCCAATTTACTGTATTCGTCTGTGTGTGTGTTTCTGTATGTAGTACTGTTTTTTTTGTGTATAGTTAATTTTGGTAATTTTTCTTTTTTGTTTGCTTTGTATTTCAACTCCGTACAGTACTTCAGGCGGATGAAACCGGTCGCAGAGATCCCGGTGCTGCCTAGCGCACAGACCGGCTCGCTATAGATGCAAATACACAGCCACTATGCTATAATAAAACGCTATGCTATGGCAGGTAGGGTGATACTTAGACGAGCTGACTGTCCAGTTAAAGTGACGGAAAAAAAAACACATATCCCGGTTTAGCTACACATTTAATGTCATCATAAAAAAAGGTACTTGGATTTTTGCTGTGCTGGCGTTAAAACATTCTACATGAAAAAAAAAAAAGATTTATCAAAACATATTCAGCTAAACGATAGGTTGCGGATGCAACCCCGGTTCCCTGAAAGAGAAAATAAGATATTGCCGTCAGGCAGTAGCGATTGGCTGAGCTTTATAGCAAAGCTTCCGATAGGCCTCTGCTCGAGCTGCCACGTAAGCCCGCCCCCTGGGACCTTACTATCATGCAGCGCAGAAACTCTCTTCCTCTTTTGCTCTTCAGGCCGTGAAGACCTCTGGAGCGACCTCGCGGCTTGATGGTTATTTTCTCTTTCAGGGAACCGGGGTTGCATCCGCAACCTATCGTTCCCTTTCAAGTCGAAAATAACCATCAAGTATGGGAACAGTGTATCCAAGCCGTCACGAGGGAGGATTCTCGGCAGTAGGATAGACTTACGTCATAACGCAACTGCGTAGGCAAGACATCTACGCATATGCGGAGCCGCGCCTCAGCGTCTACGCTCACAATGACACCTATCCTAAGGTGGAATGATCAACACCATATTGACAATAGTCAACATGAACGCCAACTAAGGTGCCACAGAGTGTAACACAAATGCTCCAAATGACGGAGCAGAGGAATCCAGTACGTTCAACCGGTAAAACCTCATGAAAGTATGCGGTGTAGCCCAACTGGCTGCAGCGCAAATGTCAGACACCGGCACCCCTCTAAAGAGGGCCCAGGATGTCGCCATACCCCTAGTGGAATGAGCCTTCAACTGCCCTGGTGGTGGAAGGCCTGCAGATTCATAAGCTAATTTAATAGCATCCACTATCCAGTGGGAAAAGCGTTGTTTAGACAACGGCTGACCCAAAGTCCTAGAACCATGGCATATGAACAATTGTTCAGTTTGCCTCACAGCCGTTGTACGGTCAATATAACACCTCAATGCCCGCACGGGGCAGAGCATGTGTAACCGTTCTTCCTCTGGGGAAGAAAAAGGAGGAGGATGGAACGCCATCAATTCGACTGATTGGTTCATATGAAACGGGGATATGACCTTGGGTAAAAAGGCTGGATTTGGATGCATGGAGACCTTAGAACCGTCTCCTGCGAAATGAGTACATGATGAATGCACTGAAAGTGCATGTAACTCGCCCACGCGTTTTGCTGATACCACTGATAGCAAAAACGCAGTTTTCATAGATCACGAAGCTTCATATCCACGCTGTGGAGAGGCTCGAACGGTGCCTTGGTAAGGGCTTCTAACACCACGTCAAGGCTCCATGACGGTAAATTGGTCGTCCTTGGAGGCCGCAAGCGTCTTGCGCCTTTCAGGAACTGAGATGCCAGAAAATGGCAACCTGGTGATAAACCGTCGATACGTACATGGCAAGCCATGTGTATTTGGCGGCTAAATACACTTTAAGTGTAGAGGTAGATTTCCCTTCATCTAGCAGTTTCTGCAGAAACTGTAATATTACTGCCATAGGGCAGGATATCGGGTCATGGCCCTCAGCCAGACACCAACTTTGAAACAATTGCCACTTATACGTATACTGTGACCTAGTAGAGGGCGCTCTCGCACTCTGAATGGTCGAAATAACCGCCGTGGAAAGCCCTAAGGCTGACAGGCGCTCCCGCTCAGGGGCCAGGCCCATAGCTGCATAAGCTTGGGGTTCGGGTGCCATAGCCCTCCTTGGGCTGGGGACAACAGGTCCGCTCGCAGAGGGAGCTCCCTCGGGCGACCGTGCAACAACTGCACCAGACTCGGGAACCATATCCTCCGAGGCCACCGAGGAGCGATCAGAATCACTGTCTCTTGCTCTACCCTGACCTTCTCCATGAAGGCAGGGAGCATCGAAATCGGTAGAAATACATACAGGAGCCCTGGCGGCCATTCGTGAGCCAGTGCATCGACTCCTAGGGGGCTGTCGAGGTCCTTCACCAAGAACCATAGGGGACAGTGCGTGGTCTCTCACGAAGCGAAGAGATCTGCTTGCGCTGTGCCTAACCATTCCCAAATGCGCTCTACCACCCGAGGGTGAAGACGCCATTCGCCTGCAAGAGGACCTCCTCTGGACAGGAGATCCACTGCGTAATTGACACTGCCCGGTAGGTGAACCGCGCGCAGAGAGGCTAAACGCGGTTGTGCCCAAAGCAAGACTGGGGGACCGCAAGCCGCCCTGGCGGTTGATATACGCCACTACCGTGGTGTTGTCTGACCGCACTAACACGTGCTTGCCTAGAAGCACTGGCAAGAAGTGCCGAAGGGCGAGGTCCACCGCTCTGAGTTCCAGAGCATTGATGTGGGCTGACCTCCAGGGTCCTGACCACACTCCACGTGTCCCTGTCCTGTTCCAGACTGCTCCCCAACCCTGGTTGGAAGCGTCGGTTGTGATGACTTCCCTTCGGAAGATGGGACCCAAGCGTACGCCCTGGCGGATGTTCGGAGGAACTTTCCACCAGCGTAGCGCTTCCCAGCAGGTTCGGGATACCCTCAACCTGCGGTGTTTGTCTCTCCGCGGATGCAACGCGAAGGCATTGAACCAGGCTTGTAGTGGTCTCTGGCGTAGTAAGCCCAAGGGAAGGGCTTGCGAGGCGGCAGCCATCAACCCCAGCATGCGCTGACACAGCTCCATGCTGACTGTTTCTCTCAACCTGAATAGGGAGAGGCATCGCTCCAATGAGGCAACTCTTTGTGTCGACAGGGTCGCTTCCATAGACACTGAGTTTAGATGCAGACCCAAGAATTCGGTCTGTTGGCTCGGCACGAGGCGGCTCTTCTCTAAATTGACCTTCAGACCTAGCCACTGGAGATGGTCTGTAACCATCACTGTGTGCTGTGCCAACTGCTCCTTGGACTGCGCGCAGACGAGCCAGTCGTCCAGATAGTTCAGCAGTCGGACGCCTTGAGCCCGCAAGGGAGCTAAAATGGCATCCATACACTTCGAAAATGTTCGAGGAGCTAGAGACAGGCCGAATGGCAGGACACAAAACTCGTAGACCCTGCTCTGAAATGCGAATCGTAGATACTTCCTGTGACCCGGACAGATGGGAACGTGAAAGTACGCATCTGTCAGGTCCACGGTGGTAAACCAGTCGCCCTGCTGGACAGACTGGACAATGTGCCTGTGCGTAAGCATCCTGAACGACAGCACCCGTAGGTATTTGTTCAGTAATCGCAGATCTAAAATAGGACGGAGCCCGCCATCCTTTTTGGGCACTAGGAAGTACTTGGAGTAGAACCCCTGGTTGGTCAGAGCAGGGTCTACTAGTTGAATGGCACGCTTCCTGAGCAATGCCTGTATTTCCACATTCAGAGCTGAGGACTGAACCGAGTCCTTCACTGCAGTTACCACCACTCCCCGGAAGGGGGGAGGTTTTAACCGGAACTGAAGGGTGTACCCGGTGAATATATTTTTGCGCACCCAGATGTCGTTGGTGCATTGTTGCCAGAACTGGAGCTGTGGGACAGTGTAGGGGTGGATTAACAGCTGGCTGGAGTTTTCAGGGCTGTTTTGGCTGCGCTTGTTCGCGTTCACAGAAGGGCACTCAGGCAGGTCTCCAATGAGTGCTGCTTGGTAGACTGTCAGCAAGCTGGCCACATTTGACAGTTTGACCGCCTCTGTGGCCGTAGCGTACCCCTTTTTAAGGTGTACCTCTGTGGTCCTGCACTGCTTATTGGGGCATGCAGGATCTTTCGATCAACCCGATAATGTTGGTGTCTTCACCGCTTGGCGAACACAGCGTCCACCGATGGGAAGGACGCCAACCCAGTCGGCCAAGGAAACTTACTGCAGCAGATGAAAGACACATCATGCTTACTTCCCTTCGCAATCGGAAGATGTCCAGCAGTGCCATCAGCTCAGGCAGAAACTGGCAGAAAACAGTGGGACCCTGGTACACCCATCTACTGTCCGGAGAAGTCTGGTCAGAAGTGGCCTTCATGGAAGACTTGCGGCCAAAAAGCCATACCTCCGACGTGGAAACAAGGCCAGCGACTCAACTATGCACGAAAAACACAGGAACTGGGGTGCAGAAAAATGGCAGCAGGTGCTCTGGACTGATAAGTCAAAATTTGAAATATTTGGCTGTAGCAGAAGACAGTTTGTTCGCCGAAGGGCTGGAGGCATGCATGAATGAGTGTCTGCAGGCAACAGTGAAGCATGGTGGAGGTTCCTTGCAAGTTTGGGGCTGCATTTCTGCAAATGAAGTTGGGGATTTGGTCAGAATTAATGGTCTCCTCAATGCTGAGAAGTACAGGCAGATACTTATCCATCATGCAATACCATCAGGGAGGCATCTGATTGGCCCCAAATTTATTCTGCAGCATGACAACGACCCCAAACATACAGCGAAAGTCATTAAGAACTATCTTCAGCGTAAAGAAGAACAAGGAGTCCTGGAAGTGATGGTATGGCCCCACAGAGCCCTGATCTCAACATCATCGAGTCTGTCTGGGATTACATGAAGAGAGAGAAGCAACTGAGGCTGCCTAAATCCACAGAAGAACTGTGGTTAGTTCTCCAAGATGTTTGGGCCAACCTACCTGCCGAGTTCCTTCAAAAACTGTGTGCAAGTGTACCTAGAAGAATTGATGTTTGATGCTGTTTTGAAGGTAAAGGGTGGTCACATCAAATATGGATTTGATTTAGATTTTTCTTCTGTTCACTCACTTTCATTTAGTTAATTGATAAATATAATCTATTAACATGTCTATTTTTGAAAGCATTCTTACTTTACAGCATTTTTTCACACCTGCCTAAAACTTTTGCACAGTACTGTATATCCTCAGTATCTGTCACACTGATAGTGAGAGGGGGTGTATGTATATTCTCAGTAGCTGTCACACTGATAGTGAGAGGGGGTGTATGTATATTCTCAGTGATAGTGAGAGGGGGTGTATGTATATTCTCAGTGATAGTGAGAGGGGGTGTATGTATATTCTCAGTGATAGTGAGAGGGGGTGTATGTATATTCTCAGTGATAGTGAGAGGGGGTGTATGTATATTCTCAGTAGCTGTCACAGTGATAGTGAGAGGGGGTGTATGTATATTCTCAGTAGCTGTCACAGTGATAGTGAGAGGGGGTGTATGTATATTCTCAGTAGCTGTCACACTGATAGTGAGAGGAGGTGTATGTATATTCTCAGTGATACAGAGAGGGTGTGTGTGTATATTCTCAGTGATAGTGAGAGGGGGTGTATGTATATTCTCAGTAGCTGTCACAGTGATAGTGAGGGGGGTGTATGTATATTCTCAGTAGCTGTCACAGTGACAGTGAGAGAAAGGGTGTATGTATATTCTCAGTGATATTGAGAGGGGGTGTATGTATATTCTCAGTAGCTGTCACAGTGATAGTGAGGGGGGTGTATGTATATTCTCAGTGATAGTGATAGGGGGTGTATGTATATTCTCAGTAGCTGTCACAGTGATAGTGAGGGGGGTGTATGTATATACTCAGTAGCTGTCACAGTGATAGTGAGAGGGGATGTATGTATATTCTCAGTGATAGTGAGAGGGGGTGTATGTATATTCTCAGTATCTGTCACACTGATAGTGAGAGGGGGTGTATGTATATTCTCAGTGATAGTGAGAGGGGGTGTATGTATATTCTCAGTAGATGTCACAGTGATAGTGAGGGGGGTGTATGTATATTCTCAGTAGTTGTCACAGTTATAGTGAGAGGGGGTGTATGTATATTCTCAGTAGCTGTCACAGTGATAGTGAGAGAAAGGGTGTATGTATATTCTCAGTGATAGTGAGAGGGGGTGTATGTATATTCTCAAGAGCTGTCACAGTGATAGTGAGGGGGGTGTATGTATATTCTCAGTAGCTGTCACAGTGATAGTGAGAGGGGGTGTATGTATATTCTCAGTAGCTGTCACAGTGATAGTGAGAGGGGGTGTATGTATATTCTCAGTAGCTGTCACACTGATAGTGATAGGGGGTGTATGTATATTCTCAGTAGCTGTCACAGTGATAGTGAGAGGGGGTGTATGTATATTCTCAGTAGCTGTCACAGTGACAGTTAGAGAGGGGGTGTATGTATATTCTCAGTGATAGTGAGAGGGGGTGTATGCATATTCTCAGTAGCTGTCACAGTGATAGTGAGAGGGGGTGTATGTATATTCTCAGTAGCTGTCACAGTGACAGTTAGAGAGGGGGTGTATGTATATTCTCAGTGATAGTGAGAGGGGGTGTATGTATATTCTCAGTAGCTGTCACAGTGATAGTGAGAGGGGGTGTATGTATATTCTCAGTAGCTGTCACAGTGATAGTGAGAGGGGGTGTATGTATATTCTCAGTAGCTGTCACACTGATAGTGAGAGGAGGTGTATGTATATTCTCAGTGATACTGAGAGGGGGTGTGTGTATATTCTCAGTGATAGTGAGAGGGGGTGTAAGTATATTCTCAGTAGCTGTCACAGTGATAGTGAGGGGGGTGTATGTATATTCTCAGTAGCTTTCACAGTGACAGTGAGAGAAAGGGTGTATGTATAATCTCAGTGATAGTGAGAGGGGGTGTATGTATATTCTCAGTAGCTGTCACAGTGATAGTGAGGGGGGTGTATGTATATTCTCAGTAGCTGTCACAGTGATAGTGAGAGGGGGTGTATGTATATTCTCAGTAGCTGTCACAGTGATAGTGAGAGGGGGTGTATGTATATTCTCAGTAGCTGTCACAGTGATAGTGATAGGGGGTGTATGTATATTCTCAGTAGCTGTCACAGTGATAGTGAGAGGGGGTGTATGTATATTCTCAGTAGCTGTCACAGTGATAGTGAGAGGGGGTGTATGTATATTCTCAGTAGCTGTCACAGTGACAGTGAGAGAGGGGGTGTATGTATTTTCTCAGTGATAGTGAGAGGGGGTATATGTATATTCTCAGTAGCTGTCACAGTGATAGTGAGAGGGGGTATATGTATATTCTCAGTAGCTGTCACAGTGATAGTGAGAGGAGGTGTATGTATATTCTCAGTGATACTGAGAGGGGGTGTGTGTATATTCTCAGTGATAGTGAGAGGGGGTGTAAGTATATTCTCAGTAGCTGTCACAGTGATAGTGAGGGGGGTGTATGTATATTCTCAGTAGCTTTCACAGTGACAGTGAGAGAAAGGGTGTATGTATAATCTCAGTGATAGTGAGAGGGGGTGTATGTATATTCTCAGTAGCTGTCACAGTGATAGTGAGGGGGGTGTATGTATATTCTCAGTAGCTGTCACAGTGATAGTGAGAGGGGGTGTATGTATATTCTCAGTAGCTGTCACAGTGATAGTGAGAGGGGTGTATGTATATTCTCAGTAGCTGTCACAGTGATAGTGAGAGGGGGTGTATGTATATTCTCAGTAGCTGTCACAGTGATAGTGAGAGGGGTGTATGTATATTCTCAGTAGCTGTCACAGTGATAGTGAGAGGGGGTGTATGTATATTCTCAGTAGCTGTCACAGTGACAGTGAGAGAGGGGGTGTATGTATTTTCTCAGTGATAGTGAGAGGGGGTATATGTATATTCTCAGTAGCTGTCACAGTGATAGTGAGAGGGGGTATATGTATATTCTCAGTAGCTGTCACAGTGATAGTGAGAGGAGGTGTATGTATATTCTCAGTGATAGTGAGAGTTGGTGTGTGTATATTCTCAGTGATAGTGAGAGGGGGTGTATGTATATTCTCAGTAGCTGTCACAGTGATAGTGAGGGGGGTGTATGTATATTTTCAGTAGCTGTCACAGTGATAGTGAGAGGGGGTGTATGTATATTCTCAGTAGCTGTCACAGTGATAGTGAGAGGGGGTGTATGTATATTCTCAGTGATAGTGACAGTGTGTACAGTACCTGGGATGAAGGAGTCGTTGCGACAGTCGTACAGCATGCCTGGGAACAGGGCCCTGCCCAGGGCTGCCATCTCAATTGGAGAGTCCATGACTGGAAAACCAAACAGAGAGGAGGAGGGCAAGTGAATAACTCCTGGAGACATTTTTAATCATGCACAACAATCACTTCTTTTTTTATTATTATTTAGAATTGGAAATGATTTGTATTTGATACAATTATTATTATTATTCATTTTTTTAGCAGACTCCCTTCTCCAGGGCGACTTACATTTGTTACAATTATATACATTTTTTGACATACAATTACCCATTACACAGTTGGGTTTTTACTGGAGCAGTCTAGGTAAAGTACCTTGCTCAATGGTACAGCAGCAGTGACCCCCCACCTGGAATTGAACCCACAACTCTCCGGTTAAGAGTCCAGAGCCCTAATCACTGCTCCACACTGCTGCCAAGGCCAAGGACTGGACCAAATCAAACCCACAAACTCACAATGCAAACACATTGGGGAGAACATGCAAACTCCACACAGACAGACCCCTAATGCCGAAATCGAACCTAGGACCCTGGAGCTGTGAGGCAGCAGCTAACCACCACCACCACCCCTGCACCTTATAAAGATTTGTAATATCTACATCTACATATTAACCACTTACTAGCATAACAATTATTGTTTCATGTAAAGCAGAATTAAACAGATTTAGCTTTTCTTTCCTTTTTAAACTGTGTGTTTATATAGAGAACGAGAGATATGCCATTACCTGTATTTCTACAGCAGCTGAATCCTGTTGCTCATGTCAGATCAAATAAATATATCTGTTTCTGTCGGCTTATTTTAAATACTTCATAAAAATACAAATAAACAAAAACTCTTTTCCACTATTTACAATCTACTGTTAAAGAATGTGGGCTGCCTTTCGAAACGCAGAACACAAATTATGTTGTACATAGGGTTGCCAGGACAGTCCGGGAATTGCTATCTGTGTCCGGGTGGCAGGAATTAACAAGCCCGGATGTCCTAATGTTCGGTTTTACGTGAAACGCATAAGAAACACCAACATTCCTTTTATATTTTCTTTGACATACCGTATAACAGGAAAGTTTGGCGTGGAATTTATTTTGGTTTTATAGGTGGTTTTTATTGGATCGCCATTAATGCTTCCACCAATCAGAACGTGTCATGCAGTGAAAGAACCCGCCCTCTGACAGACTGGTATGAAGCGCTGGACACGGGAAAGAATGTGTCGGATGTCAAAGTGAATATGACAATGGTAGTGAGTGATGAAACCAATTTGCTTGGAAAAAACTAAAAGCAGACCGGACATTTCCATCAATGGATTTAGAAAATCTGGAATTGATGATGCGATCAGAAACCGAGGCAGTGTGATAAACTGCGCCTGCTACTGTGGTACCTGTACGACTGTTCTTTTTGTACCGTGCTGGTATCTCAAAGTCCTTAAACAATATGTTTGGCACCTTATAAAAATGATCTAATTTTGCCAGTGCTTGCTGGTCTATAAACCAATTTTAAATTTAAAGCATTTTCGTTTCTGATTAATGGTTAAAGTTTTCACACGTGACAATACTGTCCTACAATTACCAAATGATACTGTGATCATTCCACTGCATCATGTTAGTGAACCATAGCTAAGTTTTTCTAAACTGAGAGTTAGCAAATTACTATCGTACTGCAGTTAGAAATCCTTTCCAATTATTGGTATCTTAAAATTATGCGCCATATAAAAACGATAAACAGTATACTGCAGCTACATTAGAAGGCTTTGTTCTCTCAAGTTGCTGCAGTGACAGATGCTATAACCAGTTACTGTAAATAAGATACTGTTTTAGCAGACGGATTTCAGTAAGTAAACATGTTTTTGAATGTGTTTTAAAATTAAAAGTAGAAATACAAAACGGTGTTGCATTTTTCTTTGTGAACGTGGTAGTGATGAATGACAATTCAAGAACCGTAAAAATCTACCAAGGTAGCAAATGCGCCAAATTTAATACCATCCAAAAATTACTGATCTGTATATTATACTGTGCCCAGGCATTTTAATGTTTTACATTAAATTGATCTGTGTAATTAAATACATAAACTTTACAGTAAACTATGGTTTACGTACGATACATAATGATAATTAAACCACATATATGCCTCTGTATGTATGTTTAAATATTTAGCTGTAGCCATTTGTCGCATTGAAAAAACCCGAGCCAAATCTGAGTACATTTGGACTCACTTTGTCTTTTTACCGACACAGAACCGATAATGACGTTGTTTGTTTTAGTTTGTAACATGTATTAATAACGTTTGTTAATATTTATTATTAACAAACGGCTGTAAAATAATTCTCACAGTCAAACACTGGCTCTATGGTGACTGTCTGGAAAGATTATTTGTAAAACTATAAACAGACAGCATCGTCACTTCAGAAATGGTATTGATTTACCACGGTGTTACTCATCACCACAGCTACTTGTCTCAGGTATAGATAGCTCTAACGTACCATGATATAGCTTTTAATGTTCCTTATTAAGAAATGTTGGTTCCGACACTTCTGAGTGGGCCTATAGAGGCCAGTTTAACTTGAGTCTTAATTCTCATCAACAGAACGCCTGTACTGTAGTTTCCTAGAACGCCCGACAGTGCCCGTGTATTTTTCCAGGCGCTGTGGTAATCATTATCGCATCACTTATACTATATTATACACTTCCACGTAAAATATCTGACCGTCTATACTGCTAGAGTCACTTGTGACCTGAATATAGCGTACATATGAACGTTTTTGCCTTAAACATCGATTTGGATCAGATACAGATATTATGCGCTGTAATTGAATATTTTTCTAAAATAAATCAAATAATATTTAATTTGTTTTTTTTTTTACAACTGCACACAGGCAATACCTGTCCATTCACCATAATTAAAATCATTACACAGTGCACACACACACACACACACACACACACACACACACACACACACACACACACACACACACACACACACACACACACACACACACACACACACACAATACCTGTCCATTCACCACCATTATAAAACATTGCTTTCATACAACAGGAGAATATTACCTTGCTACTTGTGTTGAGTTCTGGTAAAAACCTGTTTATATTAGTTTATATTAGTTTACTATTTAGGAAGATGCTCATCAATATGTGTATTATTCTAACAATGGCCAGTGGTCTACCCCAAAGGGTAAACGTGTTAGGACTAAAGATCATAGAAGAACTAAGGCTTGTTTTTACAACATTCCCCTTAAGTATTATTATTTTGTCTCTAACAAGGACAGGAGTGTTGAGGTCTATTAAATATTAGCTGAATAAAAGGCTTGCTAGACTTGCTAGACTTCTCTAAACTATATTACAATGTTTCACAACCATTTACACACGTTTCCTGAAATTATACTCCATTTACTCAAAGCTATAAACACAAAACAAAAAAAACCCACACCGAACTGTCCAAACCTCAGAAGTCTCAGACAAAACGAGACACTCTATTCAAAAACATGTTATCTTCAATCTAAATGAAACTTTGCCTTCAAATGGCACACAAAAGCCATCAAATAAATAGACCCTACTAAATACCCATTACACACAGGTGAGAGCAATGAAAAACACTATTATAAAATATGCTTTTTCAGTATTACCTCTATGAATCTTGCACTTTGCAACAGAATGCTACTGTAATCTGTGTAAATTAGGTTAGAGAGTATGCTCAAGTGTAAAAACAATACACAAATAACAATTTTCAACATTTTATTTTCAGAATTTCAACTGAATTTGCTAGCAGTCAAGAAAAAGTTGGAAACAAAAAGTAGCCCAAGTAAAAATACTTCAACTAAAGTAAGAGAATATATACTCATTGTAGGTAAAGAAAGAAAAAGGAAAAGTCTATTCGGCCTCAGCATCCTGTCTCTGGCCTGGGTCAGACCAGAGGTTTTCATCTACATCACAGGCAATGTTTTCCCTGGCCAGGCAGCGGGGGAAATGCCAAAGTTCTGCTTGCTCATTGAACAATTAAGCTTAATAGTGTTTGCACCTTGAGGACTGTGTGTTAATAGTATGGAGTTTTAATGATTGGAGTTTGGTATATTGAATGGCAGTGCTTTCTACATGAAAACATGAGGTTTCATTGATGAAGGTTGTGCTTTATGAATAGGGTTACCATGTGGCTCCAGATTAACCGGACGCTGTGAGACAGAACAGGATTTCAAACTTGCCCCTAAATTGAAATAAATGAATGTGTAAATGAACCATCCTTAGCTACAATAAATAATGCTGCATAAATACCTGCATGCACATCAAATAATTGTATTGTACTAAGAATGAATTGCAGCCAGTTGCTACTTTTTCTGTTTGTTAAAATTTGATTATTATTCTGCAAACACAATCAAAGCATCATCATCTCGTTGCTCTATCGATAGATAGCTATTCGTTCATTAAGATGTGTGACTTGTTTGCTGCGCCCAAGCAATTCCACCACAGCAGGATTAATCTCAGCAAAGGTGGAGATCATTTATACGGGAATTACTTTCAGTTTAGGGGGAATTTTGAAATCCTGGTCTGTCTTAAAGCATCCGGTTAATCTGGAACCATATGGTAACCCTATTTATGAAGAGAATTGTGTGTAGGGTTTAGCAAAAAAGGTTTCATGAATATGCAATTTATGTGAAAATAGGTGAATAATGCTTATAGTTTTGTTGAAATAGTCTTTCGTTTGGTACCTAAACTAATGGTTTGGGATATTTTGTTCATAGAACCAGTTTCAGTGTCTAAATGATTGTGAAAAACTGTAATCAGTTCTAACCAGCATTTGAGAGACAGAACAAAATGTGTCTAATACTTGAATTTAACCAAAATGTACCTTTATAATAAGCTCATTCTATTAGTCCTATTTTAAGATCTAATAATTCATTGATCTCTATAAAAATGTTCCAACATAACTAACCTTGCATTGAATTGTATTGTATCCACACCAGACCACATTCAATTTTCAGATTTATTGCAGGTCACAGTTCATTTGTGGCCTAAAAATGGAAGAGACTCAGAGACGGTAATGCAGTGCAAAATAATAACTTAATTAACAAAACACACAAATAAATACATGGGCACGAGGGCCAACAAAAAAACACATCTACAAAACAACAGTTCTTAATACACAAAACACTAGCTTCGGAACCACTCTCTAATTTATTAAAGCCTTTATACAGTACTATCCCAGCAGCATGGCAGACAGAGGGACAGCTACAAATGTCCAGGCTGCAGCCCTTGACATCACTGCCATTGAACAAGATTTTATTTCTGTTGAATTTGTGAAGAATGCCAAAACCAAGCAACGAACTTCCTTATTCCATCCATCCATTATCATTAACCGCTTAATCATTTACAGGGTTGTGGTGAGCCGGAGCCTAACCCGGCATACACAGGGCACAAGGCGAGACTACACCCTGGATGGGACGCCAGTCAATCGCAGGGCACCACACACACACACTCACACACACACACACACACACTCACACACTGACACACACACACACACACACACACACACTACACACACACACACACACACACACACACACACACACACACACACACACACACACACACACACACACACACACACACACACACACACCACACACACACACACACACACACACACACACACACACACACACACACACACACACACACACACACACACACACACACACACACACACACACACACACACACACACACACACACACACACACACACACACACACACACACACACACACACACACACACACACACACACACACACACACACACACACACACACACACACACACACACACACACACACACACACACACACACACACACACACACACACACACACACACACACACACACACACACACACACACACACACACACACACACACACACACACACACACACACACACACACACACACACACACACACACACACACACACACACACACACACACACACACACACACACACACACACACACACACACACACACACACACACACACACACACACACACACACACACACACACACACACACACACACACACACACACACACACACACACACACACACACACACACACACACACACACACACACACACACACACACACACACACACACACACACACACACACACACACACACACACACACACACACACACACACACACACACACACACACACACACACACACACACACACACACACACACACACACACACACACACACACACACTGACACACTGACACACACACACACACACACACACACACACACACACACACACAGGGGGCAATTTAGAGTGACCAATCAAACTGAACTGCATGTCTTTGGACTGTGGAAGGAAACCAGAGTTCCCGGAGAAAACCCACAATGCGAAAACACATTGTGGAGAAAATGCAAACTCCACACAGACAGACCCCTGCATTGTATCCAGCTTCTGTTATATGGCCGCACAATCATGTTTTCTGCAGATTCAAATGCAATTTTGGAAGGTGACTGGTGTATGCAAATGAGGAATATTTTATTATATCAAAGCCCTTAGCTGCAGTGAAAATGTTTAGCAAAAATGTAGCTGTAAATGACATATTTTTGGTAAGATTAATGCAGTTTTAGTCTAGAAAGATTTAATGCAAAGACACAGCCAGTTCTGATATAAAAACAGTGGAATGTAAATCACATTTGATCCATGGAGCTGAGGTGTGGAACATTCAATATGGGCACATTGTTATACAGAATGCAGTGTAAATGGCTGTGTCTTGAGTGCTGGACACTGGTCTTTAAGGTGAATTACATGATGGACACAATGAAACCTGAGTCATGTAAACCTGCCACATGATGGACAGTGTACTAGATTGGGTACGAATGTTATTTGAGATGTAAATGTGGCATATTCTGACATACAATTTGAGACCTGTTGCTGTGAACACCTCCTGACTCTCTGACACTCCGTTGCAGAGAGGGTTATGCTGAGATCCTACTAGCTCTATCAGACCCCCTAATAGGGGAGTTACTGTTTTTGATAAACCTCGCCCTACCTTCAATCAGGTAACTCTTTTGGTAAAGACATAGTACTCAATTGTATCTGTATAGTTATGTTTCTTGTGATATTCAAATTTAGCCCTGTGATGGACTGTCATCCCATCTAGGGTGTAGTCCCACCTTTGCACCCTGTGTATGCCAGATTAGGCTCACCGCGACCCTGTAAAGGATTAAGTGGTTATGATAATGGATGGAATATTCAAATTTACCCTGGGGCTTCTTTTAAAATACCAACAATAACAACACCTTAATACAACAGAAATGTATATTGCTAGCACAATGTATAATATAATTTGAAGGATAATTCCTTGTTCCATGCACCAGGTCTGAAACATCTCCCTCATTCACACACAGACACACAGACACACAGACACACACACACACACACACACACACACACACACACACACACACACACACACACACACACACACACACACACACACTTGTATACATATTTAGCCAATAAATTGCAATATATATATATTATTTACAAGTGAGTTCATGCTGACTCGGTTGCAATCTCTTTCAGTGCGGGGGTGCATAATTTAGAGGATAAAGATGTTGCTGAACTTTTGGTTTTATGCCTGATTCAGCACTAAAGTGACCTTTTTTTCCATGTGTGCAATAACAAGAGTTTTAGTCATAAACCTTATTCTTCAAGATAAGGTTCCTCTCACACATCCACATTTTTACACAACACTTCCATGGAATAAGGAAGTTCATTGCTTGGTTTTGGCATTCTTCCCAAATTCAACAGAAATAAAATCTTGTTCAATGGCAGTGATGTGAAGGGCTGCAGCCTGGACATTTGTAGCTGTGCCTTTGTCTTCCATGCTGCTTGGGGTATTTGGACTTTTCTTTGCTTTTTTGAGGGGTATGTTTTCTCGGCCGTTTCAAAACCGATCGGGACGCCATTTGTCATGTTTGGTGTCCGTGTCACGGAGAAGTTTGTTTTGGTATAGATCGTGAAAATCCGTTAAGCACCTTGTTTAGTATGCTGGTAGAACTCATTAACTAGGAGTGTCTTCCTTTGTAACAAAAAAATTGATGCGTGGTTCTTCTGTCATAACTCTGAAAATACGCCTGCACACTTCGGTCAAATTGTCAGAACGTTTCAGTCCCCCATTGATTCTCTTGTTAACTCAGTTCTGAGCCGAGCTGGAGTGAGGAGTGATCCAGAGTGAATAACTGCAGGCCGCACACCAGCTACGCAGCACCTCTCTAACAAAACAAGGGCTGCATTAAAACAAACTAATAACAAACTACACATATGTGATAAAAAAACATTAGACTTCTCCATTGTTTATGCCAGTGTAAGCAGAAATATAAATCTGAACAATGTATATCTGCAACACATGTGTTTATGGTAATAGAGGAACAGTATTTATTATGTTTTATTTGTACAGTTTAAGAGAATCGGTAACTTATTTTTGTAATCCTGTATAAGCCTTGTTGCTTTTGCTAAGAGGACTCAGTCTACTAGATAGTTAAGTTGTTTACTGCATTATATTAACAGGAGGCTACTTCCTGCTTGTTGCTCTTCTCTGGAGACAAACACACAAGATGCGATACACAGTAAACAAGGTTGAACTGTTGTTTCATGCGATGGTAGAATTTATTTCTGGTTAAATAAAACTGATTTCATTGATTAACATCCGAGTCCTACATACCCAGGCATACACAAGACACATATATCACACTATACAGCTGCCTCCAGGATTATTCATACCCTTGTCAATGGAACAAGAAGTTGTTTTTAGCAAAAAAAGCAAGTGTACATAAAATGTTTTTGCATAAATACATGCAAACATCAAACATTGTAAGACTATCAGTGTTAGATATCAAAAACATTTCTGTCCAAAGTTATTGGAGAGGAGAGAGAGAGGGAGGGAAGAGAGAGAGGGGAGGGGAGAGAGAGAGAGGGGGAAAGGGAGGGAGGGAGAGAGAGAGGGAGGGAGGGAGAGAGAGAGAGGGAGGGAAAGGGAGGGAGGGGAGAGAGAGAGGGAGGAGGAGAGGAGAGAGATAGTGAGGGAGGAGAGAGGGAGAGGAAGGGAGAGATGGAGGAGAGAATAATCACACAGATTTTTTTATTTGAAATCAAATCATTGTATTGCCTGTTCTGTACATCAGATTAATATCACAATAATTTACATAATCTAGAGCAGTGTGGTTCTCAACCCTGGTCCTGGGAAGAGAGAGGAGAGAGAGAGGGAGGAGGAGGAGGAGAGAGAGAGAGGGCAGAGAGAGAGAGTATAGAAAGAGGGTATAGAGAGAGGAGAGAGGGGGAGGGGAGAGGGATGGGAGAGAGAAGGAGAGGGGAGACAGAGGGTATAGAGAGAGAAGAGAGAGGGAGGGAAGAGAGAGATGGGAGAGTGGGATAGAGAGAGGATATAGAGAGAGGAAAGAGAGGGATGGGAGAGAGGGGGTAGAGAGAGGGCAGAGAGAGGGAGGAGAAGGGGAGAGATAGGGCATAGAGATAAGAGAGAGGAGGAAAGAGAAGGATGGGAGAGAGGGATAGAGAGAGGGAGGAAGAGGGGTAGAGAGGAGAAAGAGGGAGGGGAGAGAAGGGGAGAGACAGGGTATAGAGAGTGGAGAGAGAGGGAGAGGAGAGAAGGGGAGAGAGAGAGAGAGGGAGGGAGAAAGGGGGAGAGAGAGAGAGTGGGAGGAGAGGGAATGGGGAGAGAGAGAGAGAGAAGGGAGTGGAGAGAGAGGTGAGAGAATAATCACACAGAATGTTTTATTTGAAATCAAATGATTTTATTGTCTGTTCTGTACATCAGATTAATATCACAATAATTTACGTAGGGGAGCAGGGAGGAGGGAGTGATGTGAGGATGGAGCAGACAATGACTGTTGTATGTTTGATGCACAAGGGTGTCCTAATATGGACACCGTACTGTTGGGTAAAGATATGTGATGGAGAGGAAGGAACACAAGGCTCCAGTGCAGTGGCAGACGTGTTCACATTGACTTTGGCTGCTGCACCGATACGGAAGGAATACATATTCATTGTAATCGTGAACATCTTGAAGTACGGATTTTTACATCCTGAAATGCCGTGAATAAGCCTTGTTTCTTTTCAGATTGCTGTTTGGAGTCTTGTGTGTGTTGTGTATTAATCCACATGTTTCAATTCTATTTCTCTCTCTTTTTTTCTGCCCAGTGAATGAAGTTGCAGTTGACAGTCTGCAGGCTCCAGAGCCAAGAAACAGAGCTGAGTTTTTAAAATGTAAGTCTGTTTTCACTGAAACATTTGATTGAAAGATGTGTCACTCCATTGTGAGAAGAGCTAAAACTACAGAACAGCGAGGGGTGGAGATTGAGGGCAGCAATTATTATTTATTAGTAATTGTGAAGCCATTAATCTACACTTCTCTCCAACAAGTATTGGTTCAGATGAATACATGCAGAATGACTGGGGGAGGGGCATTTGTTGCCTGTTTTTCCACTCAGACCTTTCTCTCCCTAAATATCTTGGTATCCCTGAATAGATAATCATCCCATCTTTTAATACATGTACAATGCATGTGAAACCAGTTGTGGGGTAAAATGAACAGCTATCCCTCCCAGTCATCCTGTGGTGGTAGTAAATGTATATTGCAGTATCACTGCACTTGTGAGGTGGATTGCTCATTAAAATATTAGACAGATATTTGAAGAGTGGACGATATTCTAGTGAAGATATTTGTAAGCAAGGGGTCTGAGTGGGGAAAACGGCAACACATACCCTGTAGGAACATTAAGTGAACTGTAATTGTATGCAGAGCTGCATTTGATTGGTTCCAGTTGAAGAAGTTTGATAAGATGAAGGAATTATAATAAACAAAACAATCAAACAGCAAGAGGGTTTAATTAATAGCAGCAGCAGTTTATTGAAGACAGAAAAATAAAAAGAGAGAACTTATCCAAAGTCAGAAATAAATCTCAAGTAAGAATTATATATCAAATCTATTGATTATCAACCTTAAACATCACAGTCTAAATATACTTGTCTATAAAATAGCAGGGAGCATAGAGGAGCGAGCAAAATGGAGGGAGGAGGGAGCAGGGAGCATAGAGGAGGGATCAGAGGAGAGGGAGGAGGGAATAGGGAGGATGGAGCATAGAGGAGGGAGCAGGGAGAATGGAGGGTGCAGGGAGGAGGGAACAGGGAAGAGAGAGCATGGAGAAGACAGCAGGGAAAATGGAGCAGTGTGGACGGAGCAAAGAAAATTGAGGTGGGAGCATAGAGGAAGAAGGAAGGAGGGAGCAGTAAGGAGGGAGCATGGAGGAGGTAGCAGGAAGGAGCGAGCACAGAGGGAGGAGGGAACAGGGAGGAGGGAGCAGGGAAAAGGAGGAGTGAGGATGCAGCAGGGAGCATGCAGGAGAGATGAGGAGTAGGTGAATTGTGTGAATTGTGACTGGTTAAATTAGGTGCGATCCTTCATTTTCCATTTTAAACGTTATTCAAATGCGTTTGTCTCTAGACTGATGTGAACTGGGGAAACGCTTATCAAAGTTTATCAGCGTTTATATTTATGTAAAGTAAACTAGATAACTCTGCTATTCAGAAGAAGATTCTTTTATACATGGGATATAAAAAGAAAAACTGTGTCATGCAAGATATAGCAAAGTTATAAACCACGATGTGAAACAACACAGAGCACAGAAATGACACATTTTGCATTGTCGTTGAGAAACTAATTACTCCCCATGCAGTATTTTTATAATCTCTGGTGAACTCCATAAAGAATTGTATTTAAAATAGCAACAACTTTGATAAGGTGAACACAGTTTAAAATAAGGTTTGCATTGTGTGAGACAGTACAGAGCAAACCGCAATTGCTGTGGTCTGTACTAGGAGTGATACGCGACTGCAACCAAAGAGAACACTTTGAACTTGTAACTTAAAAACAGCTCGTTCCCTTTCAAGCACGAAATGGGGATCAACCAACAAAATAAATAAATAAAAATAAGTTTAAAGAAAGAAACTCTTATGATAATAAGCTAACGTTTCATGGAGTTTTTCAGGTGTTGTGGAGCTGAATTCTTCTTCTGTGCCATTCCTGTTTTGTTTTTGTTTTGTTTTTTTGCCGTCAGGGTTTCCATGGCAATTGTTAGGGAGCGTGTTAAAATGACGCGCTTTCACGTTTCTATTTTTCCATTTCTGTGTTCACGGGTTTGTTCTGAGGGTGGTTGTGTTTGCTGACATTTCTGTGAACCCTTTTTGTGTGACGTGGATTCCCTTCAGTCAGAATCAGAGTGTATTTGAAAGCCCGCTGGTGTGGGTCCGGGTGATTTTTCGGGTGTCCGGTTTCTAAATGTTTGCGGTGACTCCCTCATGGAAATGCAGGTGTGTCCTCAGGTGGGATGCGGAGCGGCTGTTGCCGAGGTGGTTCCGATGTTGTAAACGCGGGTTTCTCTTGGATTGATCAGGGAGGGCTGGACGGTTTTCTTTATCAAGAATAATAATCACACTTACATGAATAATGTATAAAGATATATTTAAAAAACAACATGTCTATATATGTTCGTTGCTGTGAGGGCAGATTCACATCCCAGCGCTTTGGGATCTCTGGGTTTGAAACGGCGCTCCATAAGTGTAACACCTATTATTATTATTATTATTATTATTATTATTATTATTATTATTATTATTATTATTTTGTTTTATTTTTCAAAAACATAAAAACATTATTTCTATTGTGTGTGTGTGTGTATGTGTGTGTGTGTCAGTGTGTCTGTGTGTGTGTGTGTGTGTGTGTGTGTGTGTGTGTGTGTGTGTGTCTGTGTGTGTGTGTGTGTGTGTGTGTGTGTGTGTGTGTGTGTGTGTGTGTGTCAGTGTGTGTGTGTGTGTGTGTGTCAGTGTGTCTGTGTGTGTGTGTGTGTGTGTGTGTCAGTGTGTGTGTGTGTGTGTGTGTGTGTGTGTCAGTGTGTCTGTGTGTCAGTGTGTGTGTGTGTGTGTGTGTCTGTGTGTGTGTGTGTGTCAGTGTGTCTGTGTGTGTGTGTGTGTGTGTGCGTGTCAGTGTGTGTGTGTCAGTGTGTGTGTGTCAGTGTGTGTCAGTGTGTGTAAACATTATTTTTTAAACTATAATAACGCTCCACTGCAGCTCTCAGTGATGAAGTTTCATGATTGCTTCAGCTCACATTCAGCAGTTTCCTCAGGCTGTGTGACTGACATATAATCTGACCAATGAAAATGCAGAAAGGGTGGAAACGGTTGTATAATTGGCTGAGCAGGGAGGATGGAGCAGGGAGGAGTGAGGATGGTGCAGGGAGTGATGAAGCAGACTGGAGGGAGCAGGGTGCATGCAGGAAGGAGCACGGAGTTGGTAGGAGGGAGCAGGGAGTAGGGAATAGGGTGGAGGGAGCATACAGGAGGGAGAAGGAAGCATAGAGGAGGGAGCAGGGAGGAGGGAGCAGCGTGGAGGGAGGATGGAGCATACAAGAGGGAGAAGGAAGCATAGAGGAGGGAACAGGGTGGAGGGAGCAGGGAACAAGGACTGTTGATGCAGGGAGGAGGGAGTGATTTGAGGATGCAGCAGACAATGACTGTTGTATGTTTCAATTCTATTTCTCTCTCTTTTTTTCTACCCAGTGAATGAAGTTGCAGTTTACAGTCTGCAGGCTCCAGAGCCAAGGAACAGAGCTGAGTTTTTAAAATGTAAGTCTGTTTTCACTGAAACATTTGATTGAAAGATGTGTCACTCCATTGTGAGAAGAGCTAACACTACAGAACAGGGAGGGGTGGAGCTTGAGGGCAGCCATTATTATTTATTAGTAATTGTGAAGCCATTAATCTACACTTCTCTCCAACAAGTATTGGTTCAGATGAATACATGCAGAATGACTGGGGGAGGGGCATTTGTTGCCTGTTTTTCCACTCAGACCTTTCTCTCCCTAAATATCTTGGTATCCCTGAATAGATAATCATCCCATCTTTTAATACATGTACAATGCATGTGAAACCAGTTGTGGGGTAAAATGAACAGCTATCCCTCCCAGTCATCCTGTGCTGGTAGTAAATGTATATTGCAGTATCACTGCACTTGTGGGATGGATTGCTCATTAAAATATTAGACAGATATTTGAAGAGTGGATGATATTCTAGTGAAGATATTTAGTAAGCAAGGGGTCTGAGTGGGGAAAACGGCAACACATACCCTGTAGGAACATTAAGTGAAGTGTAATTGTATGCAGAGCTGCATTTGATTGGTTCCAGTTGAAGAAGTTTGATAAGATGAAGGAATTATAATAAACAAAACAATCAAACAGCAAGAGGGTTTAATTAATAGCAGCAGCAGTTTATTGAAGACAGAAAAATAAAAAGAGAGAACTTATCCAAAGTCAGAAATAAATCTCAAGTAAGAATTATATATCAAATCTATTGATTATCAACCTTAAACATCACAGTCTAAATATACTTGTCTATAAAATAGCAGGGAGCATAGAGGAGCGAGCAAAATGGAGGAGGAGGAGCAGGGAGCATAGAGGAGGGATCAGAGGAGAGGGAGGAGGGAATAGGGAGGATGGAGCATAGAGGAGGGAGCAGGGAGAATGGAGGGTGCAGGGAGGAGGGAACAGGGAAGAGAGAGCATGGAGAAGACAGCAGGGAAAATGGAGCAGTGTGGACGGAGCAAAGAAAATTGAGGTGGGAGCATAGAGGAAGAAGGAAGGAGGGAGCAGTAAGGAGGGAGCATGGAGGAGGTAGCAGGAAGGAGCGAGCACAGAGGGAGGAGGGAACAGGGAGGAGGGAGCAGGGAAAAAGGAGGAGTGAGGATGCAGCAGGGAGCATGCAGGAGAGATGAGGGAGTAGGTGAATTGTGTGAATTGTGACTGGTTAAATTAGGTGCGATCCTTCATTTTCCATTTTAAACGTTATTCAAATGCGTTTGTCTCTAGACTGATGTGAACTGGGGAAACGCTTATCAAAGTTTATCAGCGTTTATATTTATGTAAAGTAAACTAGATAACTCTGCTATTCAGAAGAAGATTCTTTTTATACATGGGATATAAAAAGAAAAACTGTGTCATGCAAGATATAGCAAAGTTATAAACCACGATGTGAAACAACACAGAGCACAGAAATGACACATTTTTGCATTGTCGTTGAGAAACTAATTACTCCCCATGCAGTATTTTTATAATCTCTGGTGAACTCCATAAAGAATTGTATTTAAAATAGCAACAACTTTGATAAGGTGAACACAGTTTAAAATAAGGTTTGCATTGTGTGAGACAGTACAGAGCAAACCGCAATTGCTGTGGTCTGTACTAGGAGTGATACGCGACTGCAACCAAAGAGAACACTTTGAACTTGTAACTTAAAAACAGCTCGTTCCCTTTCAAGCACGAAATGGGGATCAACCAACAAAATAAATAAATAAAAATACAGTTTAAAGAAAGAAACTCTTATGATAATAAGCTAACGTTTCATGGAGTTTTTCAGGTGTTGTGGAGCTGAATTCTTCTTCTGTGCCATTCCTGTTTTGTTTTGTTTTGTTTTTGCCGTCAGGGTTTCCATGGCAATTGTTAGGGAGCGTGTTAAAATGACGCGCTTTCACGTTTCTATTTTTCCATTTCTGTGTTCACGGGTTTGTTCTGAGGGTGGTTGTGTTTGCTGACATTTCTGTGAACCCTTTTTGTGTGACGTGGATTCCCTTCAGTCAGAATCAGAGTGTATTTGAAAGCCCGCTGGTGTGGGTCCGGGTGATTTTTCGGGTGTCCGGTTTCTAAATGTTTGCGGTGACTCCCTCATGGAAATGCAGGTGTGTCCTCAGGTGGGATGCGGAGCGGCTGTTGCCGAGGTGGTTCCGATGTTGTAAACGCGGGTTTCTCTTGGATTGATCAGGGAGGGCTGGACGGTTTTCTTTATCAAGAATAATAATCACACTTACATGAATAATGTATAAAGATATATTTAAAAAACAACATGTCTATATATGTTCGTTGCTGTGAGGGCAGATTCACATCCCAGCGCTTTGGGATCTCTGGGTTTGAAACGGCGCTCCATAAGTGTAACACCTATTATTATTATTATTATTATTATTATTATTATTATTATTATTATTATTATTTATCAAAAACATAAAACATTATTTCTATTGTGTGTGTGTGTGTGTGTGTGTGTGTCAGTGTGTGTGTGTGTGTGTGTGTGTGTGTGTGTGTGTGTGTCAGTGTGTGTGTGTGTGTGTGTGTGTGTGTGTGTGTGTGTGTGTGTGTGTGTGTGTGTGTGTGTGTGTGTGTGTGTGTCAGTGTGTGTGTGTGTGTGTGTGTGTGTGTGTCAGTGTGTGTGTGTGTGTGTGTGTGTGTGTGTGTGTCAGTGTGTGTGTGTGTGTGTGTGTGTGTGTGTGTGTGTGTGTGTGTGTGTGTGTCAGTGTGTGTGTGTGTGTGTGTGTGTGTGTGTGTGTGTGTGTCGTGTGTGTGTGTGTGTGTGTGTGTGTGTGTGTGTGTGTGTGTGTGTGTGTGTGTGTGTGTGTGTGTGTGTCAGTGTGTGTGTCAGTGTGTGTGTGTGTAAACATTATTTTTAAACTATAATAACGCTCCACTGCAGCTCTCAGTGATGAAGTTTCATGATTGCTTCAGCTCACATTCAGCAGTTTCCTCAGGCTGTGTGACTGACATATAATCTGACCAATGAAAATGCAGAAAGGGTGGAAACAGTGTATGGCTGATGCCAAAACATAAAATGGCTGTAGCTGGGGAGGGAGTGGAGCAGGAGGGGAGGAGGGAGCATGGAGGTGGAGGAGGAGCAGGAGTGAGCAGGGTGGAGGAGCAGGGAGGATGGAGGAGGGAGCAGGGAGTGGTGAAGGAGGACAGTGGGGAGGGAGCAGGGTGCATGCAGGAAGGAGCACGGAGTTGGTAGGAGGGAGCAGGAGTAGGGAATAGGTGGAGGAGCATACAGGAGGGAGAAGGAAGCATAGAGGAGGGAGCAGGAGGAGGAGCAGCGTGGAGGGAGGACAGGAGGAGGGAGCAGCGTGGAGGAGGATGGAGCATACAGAGGAGAAGGAAGCATAGAGGAGGGAACAGGGTGGAGGGAGCAGGGAACAAGGACTGTTGATGCAGGGAGGAGGGAGTGATTTGAGGATAGCAGCAGACAATGACTGTTGTATGTTTCAATTCTATTTCTCTCTTTTTCTGCCCAGTGAATGAAGTTGCAGTTTACAGTCTGCAGGCTCCAGAGCCAAGGAACAGAGCTGAGTTTTTAAAATGTAAGTCTGTTTTCACTGAAACATTTGATTGAAAGATGTGTCACTCCATTGTGAGAAGAGCTAACACTACAGAACAGGGAGGGGTGGAGCTTGAGGGCAGCAATTATTATTTATTAGTACTTGTGAAGCCATAAATCTACACTCCTCTCCAACAAGTATTGGTTCAGATGAATACATGCAGAATGATTGGGGGAGGGGCATTTGTTGCCTGTTTTTCCACTCAGACCTTTCTCTCCCTAAATATCTTGGTATCCCAGAATAGATAATCACCCCATCTTTTAATACATGTACAATGCATGTAAAACCAGTTGTGGGGTAAAATGAACAGCTATCCCTCCCAGTCATCCTGTGCTGGTAGCAAATGTATATTGCAGTATCACTGCACTTGTGGGATGGATTGCTCATTAAAATATTAGACAGATATTTGAAGAGTGGATGATATTCTATTGAAGATATTTAGTAAGCAAGGGGTCTGAGTGGGTAAAATGGCAACACATACCCTGTAGGAACATTAAGTGAACTGTAATTGTATGCAGAGCTGCATTTGATTGGTTCCAGTTGAAGAAGTTTGATAAGATCGAGGAATTATAATGAACAAAACAATCAAACAGCAAGAGGGTTTAATTAATAGCAGCAGCAGTTTATTGAAGACAGAAAAATAAAAGAGAGAACTTATCCAAAGTCAGAAATAAATCTCAAGTAAGAATTATAGATCAAATCTATTGATTATCAATCTTAATCATCACAGTCTAAATATACTTGTCTATAAAATAGCAGGGAGCATAGAGGAGCGAGCAAGAATGGAGGGAGGAGGGAGCAGGGAGCATGGAGGAGGGAGGAGGGAGAGGGAGGAGGAGGAAGCAGGAAGGAGGGAGCATAGAGGATGGAGCAGGAGAAGGGAGGAGTGCAGGATGCAGCAGGGTGCATGGAGGAGAGAGGATGGAGCATAGACAGAAGAGAACAGGGAGGAGTGTGGACGGAGCATACAGGAGATTGAGGTGGGAGCATGGAGGAGGAAGCATAGAGGAGGGGAACAGGAAGGAGGGAGCATGGAGGAGGTAGGAGGGAGGAGCATAGGAGGAGGAGGGAGCATACAGGAGGGAGCAGGGAGGGAGGAGGGAGCATGGAGTAGGGAGGAGGGAGCATACAGGAGGGAGACAAGGAGGAGGGAGCATACAGGAGGGAGGAGGGAGGGAGCATAAAGGAGGGAGCAAGGAGAGGGAGCATACAGGAGGGAGGAGGGAACAGGGAGCATACAGGAGGAGGAGGGAGGAGGAAGTAGGGAGCATACAGGAGGGAGGAGAGGGAGGAGGGGAGGAGGGAGCATAAGGAGAGGAGGACAGGGAGTAGGGAGCATACAGGAGGGAGCAGGGAGGAGGAGGATGGAGTAGGGAGCATACAGGAGGGAGCATGGAGGAGGGAGCATAGAGGAGGGAGGGAGCAGAGGAAGGGAGCATAGAGGAGGGAGCAGGAGAAAGGAGAGGAGAGGATGCGAGGGAGCATGCAGGGAGAGGAGGGAGCATAAAGAAGGGAGGACAGGGAGGAGGAAGGAGGAGCATGGAGGAGGGAGGAGGGAGCAGGAGGAGGGAGCATGGAGGAGGGAGGAGGGAGCAGGAGTAGGGAGCATACAGGAGGGAGCAGGGTGGAAGGAGGATTGAGGAGGAGCATACAGGAGGGGAGCATGGAGGAGGAGCATAGAGGAGGAGGAGGAGAGCATAAGGAGGGAGCAGGGAGGAGGGAGGAGGGAGCATGGAGGAGGGAGCATACAGGAGGGAGGAGGGAGAGGAGGAGGGAGCATGGAGGAGGGAGGAGGGAGGAGGGAGCATACAGGAGGGAGCAGGGAGGAGGAGCATAGATGGAGGAGGGAGCAGGGAGGAGGAGCAGATCAGAGAGAGCAGGAGGAGGGAGCAACAGGACAGAGGAGGGAGCATAGAGGAGGAGGAGGCAGCAGGGAGGAGGGAGCAGTAGAGGAGCATACAGGAGGGAGCAGGGAGCATAGGAGGAGGAGGAACAGGAGGAAGAGGGAGGAGGGAGCATACAGGAAGGAGAGGAGGAGCATACAGGAGGAAGCAGGGAGCAGGAGGGAGCATACAGGAGGAGAGCAGGGAGCAGGAGGAGGGAGCATACAGGAGAGCAGTATGGAGGAGGGAGCATACAGGAGGGAGCAGGAAGGAGGGAGTATAGAGGGAGGAGGGAACAGGAAGGACAGAAGAGGGAGCAAAGAGGAGGGACCATAGAGCAGGGACTATAGAGGAGGAGGAAGCAGGAGGATAGATCAGGGAGGAGAGATCAGGGAGGAGGGAGCATAGAGGAGGGAGAGAGAGCATGGAGAAGGAGAGGAGGGATGAGGGAGCATAGAAGAGGGAGGAGGGAGCATAGAGGAGGGTGCAGGGACTGGTGAAGCAGGGAGGAGGGAGTGATTTGAGGATGCAGCAGACAATGACTGTTGATTTTCTCAGTGATTTGACTTTTCTAACCGTCTCTCCTCTACCCGTCCTCTTCTCTTCAATCAGATTCCTGTCAGCTCACACTGGACCCCAACACAGCGCATAGAGAGCTCTGTCTGTCTGAAGGGAACAGAAAGGTGACACGGAGGAGAGAGACCCAGATATATCATGATCACCCAGAGAGATTTGATAGCTGGCCCCAAGTGCTTTGCAGAGAGGGGTTGTCTGGGACTCGCTGTTACTGGGAGATTGAGTGCAGTGGGGGATGGGCTTCTATAGGAGTCACATATAAAGGAATCAGCAGGAAAGGAGGGGATCGTTCCTGTTGCCTTGGGTGCAATGACAAGTCCTGGAGTTTGGAATGCTCTGGTTCCAGTTACACTGCACTGCACAATTACAATCAAACTGCAATAACTGCCCCCCGCTCCCCCAGAATAGGAGTGTATCTGGACTTTAATGCCGGCACGCTGTCCTTTTATGGCGTCTCTGACACAATGACCCTCCTGCACAGATTCCAAACCACATTCACTGAGCCGCTCTATCCTGGGTTTAGGCTTTGGGTTTATGATTCCACTGTAACAATCTGCCAGCTGAACTAGACTGTTTTGTGTTGTAAGAAACCCTTTGTATTGAACTCCCTGTCTGTCCTCTCCACTCCTCGGGTGAAGGGAATGTTCAATCTGACACAACTTTGGATGAAAGTTAGGGGTAAAACGGCGCCACCTGCAGAGCGAAACGAGGTGAATTATTTGTTTTAGCAACGAATGGATTTCATACGAAATAACTGTATTTAATTTCTTTAAGATTTATTATGTTTTATATATATTTTAAAAAATGGCATCCAATAGTCAGTGCTGTAACAGTTTATAAAAAAGTGAACTTAAGTTTGCTTTATTGTATGTGTGTTTTTGTTTTTTGATTTCCATAAAATGTTTGTTTTGTTTTATTTTTTCAGATTTTAGTAATGTGATTTAATAAAAAAATAATTTGATTAACTGTGACTTTTTCTTATTTATTAATACTCATAAGGAAGCATTGTAAAGTACAGAGAGGTCTGGTAAAGCATACGGAAGCATTGTAAAGCACAGAGAGGTCTGGTAAAGCACAGGGAAGCATTGTAAAGCACAGAGAGGTCTGGTAAAGCATAGGGAAGCATTGTAAAGCACAGAGAGGTGTGGTAAAGCATACGGAAGCATTGTAAAGCACAGAGAGGTCTGGTAAAGCATAGGGAAGCATTGTAAAGCACAGAGAGGTCTGGTAAAGCATAGGGAAGCATTGTAAAGCACAGAGAGGTCTGGTAAAGCATAGGGAAGCATTGTAAAGCACAGAGAGGTCTGGTAAAGCATAGGGAAGCATTGTAAAGCACAGAGAGGTCTGGTAAAGCATAGGGAAGCATTGTAAAGCACAGAGAGGTCTGGTAAAGCATAGGGAAGCATTGTAAAGCACAGAGAGGTCTGGTAAAGCATAGGGAAGCATTGTAAAGCACAGAGAGGTCTGGTAAAGCATAGGGAAGCATTGTAAAGCACAGAGAGGTCTGGTAAAGCATAGGGAAGCATTGTAAAGCACAGAGAGGTCTGGTAAAGCATAGGGAAGCATTGTAAAGCACAGAGAGGTCTGGTAAAGCATAGGGAAGCATTGTAAAGCACAGAGAGGTCTGGTAAAGCATAGGGAAGCATTGTAAAGCACAGAGAGGTCTGGACTCTAACCCTGGGCTTGAGACTCAGCTCAGTGATTTGGATTCCTGAACAGCTTCTTAGTAAAGGTATTATTCAGCATGCCACGCACCGTGAACTAATAAGAAAAGACTTTCAGTACCTGGCAGGCTCTTGTGACATATCAGGCGGGTCATTCTCTTTACTCCTTCTTCTTCTCCTTGGAGTCGGGTCCATGCCTCTCTCTACTGAATCACTCGTTCCTCAGTTAGCTGGGTTTCTCCTCTGCAACACAATTGAAACAAGTCCGTTGTTAAAGAGTACAGCGCTTCAAATGTCATTTTTCTTTCTCTTTCTTTAGACCGCCCCTTATCTTTTCATGCTGTTTGAAATCATCCCGACCCCTTCTTGTTATCACAGTTACTCAAATGCTGGGTTCGTTTTTGGAAACGTCTGTGTTGCTAATTGAGTGCCATGGGAGCATTTTATTTTAAACAATTTTGTATCAATTAAGATTATGTTTCATTTTGAATGATTAATTTTGAACTTTAAATATACAGGTTAATACTAACACTTACAACAGCACTTAATAGAAAAAAAAACTATGATCTTTTGTATGTTTTGTCCAGTTGTTCTGCTTGGATTTTGGTGTCTGACCAAATTTATATTAGAGCTTGAGTTTCTCGCACTGTTCATGTCGTTAGGGTTACCCGGTTTGCAGTGAAAAACTAAATAAGACCTTCTTTGTCTCCAAGTCACTGACGCAGTACCAAAATAACAGTATTGTGCAGTAAAGAAACAAGGAGCAGGGGCCACAAATGGAGATTAGATAAAGGGGCATTCAGAACAGAAAATAGGAGGCACTTTTTTACACAGAGAATTGTGAGGGTCTGGAACCAACTCACCAGTAATGTTGTTGAAGCTGACACCCTGGGATCCTTCAAGAAGCTGCTTGATGAGATTCTGGGATCAATCAGTACTTACGTTTTTATTATTTGATATTTAGCAGACGCCTCTATCCGAGGCGACTTACAGAGACTAGGGTGTGTGAACTATGCATCAGCTGCAGAGTCACTTACAACAACATCTCACCCGAAAAACGGAGCACAAGGAGGTGAAGTGACTTGCTCAGGGTCACACAATGAGTCAGTGGCTGAGGTGGGATTTGAACCGGGAACCTCCTGGTTACAATCCTGTTTCTTTAACCACTGGACCACACAGCCTCTTTTAGCATTTCTAAATTAAAACATAGCCTGTACAATTTGAGATACTCCAGGGCCAAGGTTGAAAAACACTGTTTTAACAATGTTATTTGCTTTTTCGCTGTAATTGTGTTGTATGACCACTAGGTGGCACCAAAGACCAACTTTTCTGAGAAAAGAACAGCCGCTGTCCCGCCAGCAGGCAATGTTGCAGTCTGTTCAATTGAAGACTGATCAGGTGACCGAAAATACAGAAAACCAGACCAGTAAAGGTGCTGGTATACCAGATCGCTCACATTGGTTTGGATCCAGTCCGGTCGTGGATAAAGATAGAAAGCTGTCGGATTCATCGCACATTTCATTATATAATTCTCCATTGACTTGATTGGGCACTTCAGCAGTGTGGAGTAGTGGTTAGGGCTCTGGACTCCTGACCGGAGGGTTGTGGGTTCAATCCCAGGTGGGGGACACTGCTGCTGTACCCTTGAGCAAGGTACTTTACCTAGATTGCTCCAGTAAAAACCCAACTGTATAAATGGGGAATTGTTTGTAAAATTATGTGTAAAAAATTATGTAATTGTATGTATTGTAATTGCTTTCACTGTAAACTGTGTGTGTGTCACTCACCAGTGTCTCTGTATACGTCTCTTTTTTGTGCTTCTGTGTGTCTGTGTGCATGTACTTACAGAAAAGTGTGAAAGGAGTGAGCTCTGACTTTTCAGTCAAGATCACACAGATAAGTTGACATTTCACTTGTTCTAGCCCTCCACAGATATGCAAGTATACTATGTGTTAGATTGTCTGTGTGGCAAAAATAAACTCATGTTTCAGATGAAGAGCACTGATAAAATGATGGGTAACTTTACATGTGCAATGCAGGCCATTCAAGTTTCATTTCCTTATGTTTCATTATTACTGAGTTTCGATTTATTTTAAAGTCTACCATTTCCCAGAAGTGTTAGTTGTGTTATTGCTGTGCTCTTTCATTATAATGGTCTCATTCAAAGAGGTTGATAAGGTTTTTCAGCAATCTGTTCTGGTTACTGTAAAGGGGTGTTCCCTTTCAAGTACAAAATGTAACCATTACTGAACAGGGTATATCTGTTAAAGCCACAATTACCTGGGCACTTGTGTCAAAGCTGCTCCTTCAAGAGCCCCATCTGTGTCAGGCGTGGTTTCTGCCCCCAGGAGATTTCAACGACTGTCGCACAAGGATCAGGATCTTGTTACCAAATTTCTCATTTTTATGTTCTTATGAATGAGCTTTTCTGTGTGGCAAAATAAACTCCAGTGCCAGAGTAGGTACCGGTCCCCTGGTTCATGGCCTCGTGTGCTGTGAGAAGCAGACGGCTCTTTCTGTCCCTTCCCAGGATTCAGTCCCTTTCTGAGTCCACGCTCTCTCTCGTGCTGCTCGGCTCTTTGAGAGTTGATATTATTCTTGCTAGCGCTATTTCTTATACTGTATATACATGATATAATTTTTAGCAAGTTTTAATTCTTTTCTGTTTTCTTTCAGAAACCCAGCACACGCGTGTCTGTCTCTCTGTACTAGGTACAGATGGTATCCTGTGCTAGCTGTCTGGTTTTTCTAGTCAGCTTTCTGTGCCATAGAGACACTACCAGTGTTAAGGGCTTTTAGCTACACTGTGCTGTTGAACTGACAAGAGCCTTTTCTAACTGAGAATATTCAGAGTATCTCTTTGTATTGCTGTGTTTGTTTTAGCGTCACTGCCAACAAAGGCAACTAGATGTTTCTAGCTAGCAGGTGATCTGCAGCCCTGTCTGTTTAACAATGCCTGCTTGCAGTTGCCAGTGGCTCGTTCAGGTCTTCACCTGCACGCCACTTTTCCTGTTATGAGTTCATACGAGAGCCGTCACCAGTGACCTGTTCAGTACCAAGGTTGGTACCAGTGACTCCGCTTGGTACCAAAGCCGGAGCTGGTATCAGTGACCCAGTTGGTACTAGAGTACATACCAGAACCGGTATCAACGGCTCGGTTCGGCACCAAGATTGTTACCAGTGTTCCATTCTATTATCAGTGCAACAGTTCTCAGCATCGTTGTCTGTTTTTTGTGCGCATATCTACCGCACCAGCTGAACTGTTATTTCAACCTTGCACCATGCCTAGGTTTCACCCTTGTGCTGTTTGCAAGAGGAACATTCTGGCTGAAGATAAGCATGACAGATGAATCCACTGCCTGGGAAGGGAGCATGCAGAGGGTGTAATCAAAGAACGCAGTTGTTGCACTCTCCCCCCCCCCTCCCTGTTGCAATGGGAGCTAGGAAGCGCCCTCTAGGGGTAGGAGCAGGACTAGGAGCCCGCGCTCCTTTAGATCTTCCTCTCCGTCCTCTGGCTCGGAGAGCTTTCCCTCTCCTCCACCCAGGAAGAGGGATGGAAGCTGCCATAGCAGACCGGGTTGTGGGGCAAATGGCAAAGTTTTTTGAAGCTATGAACCAGCAGCAGTCCCTTTTGACGGAGCTTGGTTCAACCAGAGGGTCCTTCACCCTGTCTTGGACCGGCACCACCTGCTCAAAGTGTCTCGTCACTGTTTGGAAGCTCTTTCATGGTGGAAACAACCAGCTCATCTGTGCTTGGGCACAGTTCTGGGCTGTGTCACGAGGAGAGAGTTGGTGACCACAGATGCTTCCAACCTAGGGGCACTGTTTGCAATGGCCAGCGGGTGCAGGGCATGTGGAACCCCCCATGGGAGGGTCTTCACATAAATGTTTTGGAGCAATTTTCCCAGGAGATACAAGGGAGACACATGTTGAGACCAGTATCCTAGTCTCAATCGTGTTGCTCAGAAGCTTTTGCTATGGGCTCACAAGCACCTGCTATCAGTTAGAGCAGTTCACCTGCCAGGGGTGAGGAACTGGGCGACAGACCTTCTCTTGAGAGGAGGCCCCTATAGAATGTCAACTTCACCCAGAGGTTGTGAACCTCATCTGGGAGAAGTTCGGTTGTAAGGAGTCCACCCATTGTTCCCACTGGTATTCCTAGTGGAGAGCAGTCACCCACTCGGCATAGACGCACTGGACCACAGATGGCCCAAGACTCAGCTCTATGCTGTTACACCATTGCAACTGCTTCCACTGTGAGTGGAGATCAGAGAAGATCACTTGTAAGTTCCTAAACAGCGGCTGTCGAGGTGGATTGCAGACATGGTCAGGATTGCATATTACTTATTTCTTAGCAGACGCCCTTATCCAGGGCGACTTACAATTGTTAAAAGATATCACATTATTTTTACATACAATTACCCATTTATACAGTTGGGTTTTACTGGAGCAATCTAGGTAAAGTACCTTGCTCAAGGGTACAGCAGCAGTGTCCCCACCTCCGGTCAAGAGTCCAGAGCCCTAACCACTACTCTACACTGCTGCCCTAATGATCTATGATCTAGTCAACATGCCCCCACCAGAAAAGGTCACTGGTCACTCCACAAGAGGCCTGGCAACCAACCAGGGCACATCTGTCACAGAGATTTGCAACGCTACAATATGGGCCTTGCCTCATACCTTTACCAGGTTCATACTTTTATCAGGTTCGTAAATCAGCAGAAACCTCAGAGCACCCTGCTGCAGCACTGTCCCAGCGAGTCATCATGAGACAAGATCACAGGTTCAGAGCACCCTGCTGCAGCACTGTCCCAGTGAGCCATCATGAGACAAGATCACAGGTTCAGAGCACCCTGCTGCAGCACTGTCCCAGCGAGTCATCATGAGACAAGATCACAGGTTCAGATCACCCTGCTGCAGCACTGTCCCAGCGAGCCATCATGAGACAAGATCACAGGTTCAGAGCACCCTGCTGCAGCACTGTCCCAGCGAGTCATCATGAGACAAGATCACAGGTTCAGAGCACCCTGCTGCAGCACTGTCCCAGCGAGTCATCATGAGACAAGATCACAGGTTCAGATCACCCTGCTGCAGCACTGTCCCAGCGAGCCATCATGAGACAAGATCACATGTTCAGAGCACCCTGCTGCAGCACTGTCCCAGCGAGTCATCATGAGACAAGATCATAGGTTCAGAGCACCCTGCTGCAGCGCTGTCCCAGCGAGCCATCATGAGACAAGATCACAGGTTCAGAGCACCCTGCTGCAGCACTGTCCCAGCGAGTCATCATGAGACAAGATCACAGGTTCAGAGCACCCTGCTGCAGCACTATCCCAGCGAGTCATGTTGAGACAAGATCACAGGTTCAGAGCACCCTGCTGCAGCGCTGTCCCAGCGAGCCATCATGAGACAAGATCACAGGTTCAGAGCACCCTGCTGCAGCACTGTCCAAGCGAGCCATCATGAGACAAGATCACAGGTTCAGAGCACCCTGCTGCAGCACTGTCCCAGCGAGCCATCATGAGACAAGATCACAGGTTCAGAGCACCCTGCTGCAGCACTGTCCAGGCGAGCCATCATGAGACAAGATCACAGGTTCAGAGCACCCTGCTGCAGCACTGTCCCAGTGAGTCATCATGAGACAAGAGCACAGGTTCAGAGCACCCTGCTGCAGCACTGTCCCAGCGAGCCATCATGAGACAAGATCACAGGTTCAGAGCACCCTGCTGCAGCACTGTCCCAGGGAGCCATCATGAGACAAGAGCACAGGTTCAGGGTACAGGAGGATAAACAGCTGTATGAAAATACCTTTATAATAGAAATAAACCAAAGAAAAAAAAAGTTGTCTTTGCAAAATTAGATGCAGGTGCTTCTGCTGAGAATAGCCACCCCAGTGACAGTGCACTATATTGTAAGAACACACACTCTGTCAGATACAAAGCTGTGAGATTTTCATACAGCCATGGCAGCCTCATGAGAAATATGAATCCCCAAAGCAGAAGACCTCACACAACAAAGCTGGGTCATTTAGGAGGGAATGGCTCACACAGTTTTCCTGGTTGCTTTATTCAGCAGTTGATGACGGAGTCGACTGCAAATACTGCATAGTTTTTGGTAGAAAAACAGGACAATATGCAGAGAAACTTGACAGGTTATACAAGTCCTTTACAAATCTGGTGTTCAGCAGTTACAAAACTGAAAGAATATCAGAATTCAGAATGTGATGCAACAAACTAAAACACCTGCACATCAGCAGCTGAATTCAGTTCATACAGAGAAAGTGGAAACAACAGACAGAAGCTTTTACATTTGTAAACTATTTTCATATTTGAGTAACTCCAAGTATTGCATATTATAATTTTACTCTTAATGTGTTACATGCATTTACCTGCAAATGTGTTCCAAACTGCACTGAAAGTATGTTATAAATGTGGTCACAGGGATTTTGTGAACCAGTCAAGCTACAAGTCTAGATCCGCCCCTGTTAGTATAAGTAACACTGTGTGCAGTTCCTCTCACAACAGAACAGAAGCTTCACCTTCCAAGAGCAAGACTCGCATCACAGCTCCAGTTTCACAACAAAGAAGCAAGCATAAAGCACCATCGAGTGGTTCAAGTGAGTATTTATTTCAAATGTATTTACTTATTTTGTATAATGCTACTCTACTGTATGTTCAGAAACACGGATTCAGAACTCAGGATCGGATTTTCTTTAGAAGCTCAGATCATTGCGAGGTGACAATACTATTGTTGGGCTTTGTAAACACGTCAGAACGTGTGGCTCATGCAGAGCAGAACCGGTGTACCATCACAATATGCCTCTGTAACTGGGCGAGGTGTCCTGTACATTGTTTTGTTTATTTATTTTTAGATCGGGGTCTCCCCTCCGCCCCTGTGGAGTGTGTTTTGTATTTGTTATTGTTTTTGTATTTATTATTATTATTATGTATAGATGACGGCGTAACCGTTTGTTTGCTATTATTTAGTAGCGTGGATGGGAAGTCCCATCCACACAGTATTTAATGAACTCGTGCAGATTGTGGTCGAGGGGTAATAGGATAATTACTAGCCAGTTAAACCCCTCGGCCACGGTATATAAGCCTGCAGCTCTGCACTCGGGGTGGGTGTTGGAAGGAGAGAGTGAGCGAGAGGAGTAACAGAAAACGAAACTAAAATTAAACATAGGAACAGTGAAGGCAATCTGCCCAGCCTGACCTGTGTTTTATATATTTTGTGTTCGTGATTATTTTTGTTTACTGATTTATTTTTGCTCTGTGAGCGAAGTGTTTTCTGTTTAAATATTTATTTTATTTTTGTTATTTGTTAATAAAAACGGCAGCCAGCCGCGTCTTACTTTAAACTGCAGTCCCTGGTGTCAGTATTTTTCCAGGCACTGCTTCTGTCTGACGTCGCCGACTCGACCACCCTGTCACAGCCTCCCCACCAGAATTTGCTACCAGTAGCAAAATGTGACAGCTTTAGATGTCACAATTTGTCTCCTGTCAGAAATTGAACCCCCTTTTTACTATGGGGAAGAAATATGGTAATACATTCTGATGGGTGGTATTGTGGTGTCAGAAACTGCTACCCTTGTTTATGCAATTAAAAAATACAGAATACAAGGAGGCTGTGTGGTCCAGTGGTTAAAGAAAAGAGCTTCAAATCCCACCTCAGCCACTGTCTCATTGTGTGACCCTGAGCAAGTCACTTAACCTCCTTGTGCTCCGTCTTTCGGGTGATATGTAGTTGTAAGTGACTCTGCAGCTGATGCATAGTTCACACACCCTAGTCTCTGTAAGTTGCCTTGGATAAAGGCGTCTGCTAAATAAACTAATAATAATAATAATAATAATAATAATAATAATACAGTATTGGTTACTAGTCTTTGAAATAGTTATTTTACAAAAATGTAAAAGCAGAAGAAAGGCCATCAACACATTACATTACGATTAGTAATACACACTGCTGCCTGTGTTTTAGACACAGAAAATGAATAGTCAGTCAGTGGTGTAGCACTGCGGAGTGTAGCGCTACAATGTGGCAGCAGGGAGCGCCAACACCTCACTTCTTGGGCAGGGAGAGCACCGCTTCTATTACCAGGTTTGCCTGTGATAAAATTACATGTAAGAAAAAGAAAGAGAGAGAGAGCTTGTACTTGGGGTAGACTAAACCCTACAGAGTTGTTACATTACCACTAACCCCGCTCTCAATTACTTAATTACAGAGTGCACAGAATGCTACTTGTTGCAAGCACAATATTCCAAAGAAGAGTGGGAGCTCTCTGTGTGACTGAAGTGAATCGATCTAAAAGGCTACCTGTGTTTTTTATGAGACTGTGCTGTGCTATTTTGCTTTGCTATGGTAAGCTTTAAGTTTTTAAAATATTTATTTTACTATACCATACATCCCAATTTTATTTTTAATTTTAAACAGTAAGTAGTGGGGTTCGAAAAATGTAGCGTTACACATTCCCACATGTTGCTACAACTGTTTAAATAATGCACCTGTAATTCATCTTTTCATTGTAACATCCTGACAACTTTTTATTCTGCTAATTGTAAAGTGTGTTTCAAAGCTCTTTTCAAAATGTCCACTCTAGCGCACTGATTATTGCATTATTGCCCACATTGTCAAACAGATAAGAGTAAATCCATGATGTGGTATGGAACAGAAAAGCCAGAGCACTTCTTATGTTATGTGTTTTTTTTAAATCGTGCTTTGATTTAGAGCAGGGTTTCCCAAGCCTGGTTCTGGGGACCCATTGTGTCTTCTGGTTTTCATTCCAACCGAGTTCTAAATTACTTAATTAAACCCTTAATTAACTAATAATGTGCTTAATTAGACCTTTGTAATTGTTCTCAGCTCCTAAAAAGTTGCCGATTTCAAGTTACTTATAAAATTGTATAGTTAATTTGGGATCCTCGAGTGGCTCACCTGATAGAAGTGCAGGCATGTGATGCGCAGCGCAGGTTCACGTCCTGGCTGGGGACTCTGAACGGAGCGTTGCATTAGCTCTGGTGCTCTCCCGTGGGTTAGGGAGGTAAAACCAGCAGGGACTGTTTCTCCTCATCGCTCTACAGTGAACCCTGCTGGCCAGGTGCCCAGTGTGTTCAGAGCAGACGCCTGCAGGGCTGGCCTTTGGCCGGTAGCTCGCTGACAATCCGCTCTCGAGTTGCTGGGTGAAAAAGGAAGCTGGTTTGGTAGTAGGAGAAAAGCAATTGGGCATTCCAAATTGGGAGAAACAGGAAAAATAATCTAATTGGACTAGGGATGCAGCGAATCCAGGCTTGAACAGTACTTAAGATTCAGTGAACCGAATCCTATATCCGCCCAGGCGCACATCCATTTTAATATATCCCTCCAATGTGTGCTGTTCTTCTTTAAATAAGAGACACGAATCTGGTATCGAACGTAACTTTTGTGCTTAACAACAAGAACACGTTTGATGAACTCTGTGGCAGCTCTCAACTCCCTAAATTACTGGTGGCGCACGACTAAACACGCCACGCAACTGCTGAATGCAAACATACCCCATATGCAACAGCACAGTCACATCACACTTTTCATGGAGTAAAGTTATGCAGTAAACCTGTAATATATAGTAACGGCAAAATGTTGTAGACTTTTGTGCTTTGTTGCTTTGTCTGTCAAACGTGTTCTAGAGATCATACTGAGAGAAAAAATAAATAAAAAGTGAAAAGTGCACAGAAATATATATTTTTGTAACTTTACAACTGTCAGATGTGCAAGACGTTGTTGAACAATATGCTTTAGTTAATAAAATTTTACGTTATTGTAATGTGCCAATACAAGTTGAACTATTTGGGAAAAGCTGTGTTTTATTAAAATAATTTTAAAACAATTTTCTAACCTATTTGATACATGTTACACACACGGTGTATTTAAATCAATGTGGGTTTTATTTCACAGGGAGATTCAGGTCACTTATCATGGTAATTCTTTCCTCATAGCTCTCAGATAGGGTTGCCAACAGGCTCCAGAATCTCGGGACACTTTAAGGCAGGTCAGGTAAAGTTTCTATTTGTTTAATATTTCTTGCTTCACACAGTCCCGCCCAGTCAGAAACTCAGAAAGCCAATCAACTGCTGTGTAGGTCTGATTGATGGAAACGATCCTCGCAGGCAGGTGTGTGCTTTTGGTAACAACTAAGTAAAACGATTCAATAAATTTAGCGACAGTTCGCACAATTCACACTCATTTTACTGAATACATTGCAGTTCAGAGAGGTGAGTTACAAAACCTGACCTGCCTTGGCAACCCTACTCTCAGATCAGCTGACACGGGTTGAAACGTCATTAAAGAAAATAGTGGGTTATGGCAAAGATGCAGCTCTCCTTTCTTGTAAAGGTGAAGTAAACGGTTCTGTATTTTGACATTTCTGTTGAGGGGAGAGGGGGCTAGCGGTAAATTGTGTAAGTTTCAAACTGAAATCTTATTCAGGGATATATTTCCATTCGGTAATAAAACACTACTAACTAAAAGGCTCAAAACTATAGATTGTGTGCGTCCCTTGTTAGTAGCTGCCAGTCTGTTTTTCATTCAACAGTTTCCTTCAGTTTTTGTAGATTCAGTATTTGGTTCGGTATTCGGCCAATCTCAAAGAACTTGGATTTGGTGCATCCCTAACTTGTATACACTCCAACTGTTTAAAAGCTGAAAACAATTAAACATGTCTTGTTAAGCTAATGAATAGTTCAATTAAGGGTTCAATTAAGTAATTGAGAACACAGCTGGAATGAAAACCAGCAGACACAGGGGGTCTCCAGGACCAGGGTTGGGAATCACTGATTTAGAGGACAGACCAGGGCACTAGAGCTCCATTTTGAAAAGAGTTTTGAAACATGTCAGGATCCATTTCTGTTCATTCCAGGTAAGTATACGTTTTTATAAATGTCTTTCTAACCCTTTGTCCACAGGTTGTTTTGGATTTCAAACTGACCACCCTGACCTTCCCAATGAGTGTACAGCAACCTCACAAACAGGTAAGTAAAAATAATTCTCTTTATTACAGGGAAATAATGAAAATTCCCCTTCGAACCACCTTGCAAGGTATCTCAGTGCAAAACCTATCCTAAAAACACGTAAGGGGATATTATTAATACAACTCAACACAATATGTTACAGCACCACAGTCCCGAACAATATAAGCAGCAATTTATCGAAATGATAGTTCCGGTATATTCACCTGGGCCTAGAAAAGCCTAGAAATCTCAGTGAGTCCTGTACTTAATCCAAATCACATTCTACAAAGAAGTTCTTCCAAATGCTATACTCCAACATGCAGAAATGACGTTCATTCCCAATATACACTACCGTTCAAAAGTTTGGGGTCACTTAGAAATGTCCTTGTTTTCCATGAAAACATACATGAAATGAGTTTGAATAGGAAATATAGCAAAATGAATAGGAAATATAGTCATTGACAAGGTTAGAAATAATGATTTTTAATTGAAATAATAATTGTGTCCTTCAAACCTTGCTTTCGTCAAAGAATCCTCCATTTGCAGCAATTACAGCCTTGCAGACCTTTGGCATTCTAGTTGTCAATTTGTTGAGGTAATCTGAAAAGATTTCACCCCATGCTTCCTGAAGCACCTTGATGGGCACTTCTTACGTACCATACGGTCAAGCTGCTCCCACAACAGCTCAATAGGGTTGAGATCCGGTGACTGTGCTGGCCACTTCATTATAGACAGAATACCAGCTGACTGCTTCTTCCCTAAATAGTTCTTGCATAGTTTGGAGCTGTGCTTTGGGTCATTGTCCTGTTGTAGGAGGAAATTGGCTCCAATCAGCGCCGTCCACAGGGTATGGCATGGCGTTGCAAAATGGAGTGATAGCCTTCCTTCTTCAAGATCCCTTTTACCCTGTACAAATCTCCCACTTTACCACCACCAAAGCACCCCAGACCATCACATTGCCTCCAGCATGCTTGACAGATGGCGTCAAGCACTCCTCCAGCATCTTTTCATTTGGTCTGCGTCTCACGAATGTTCTTCTTTGTGATCCGAACACCTCAAACTTACATTTGTCTGTCCATAACACTTTTTCCAATCTTCCTCTGTCCAGTGTCTGTGTTCTTTTGCCCATCTTAATCTTTTCTTTTTATTGGCCAGTCTGAGATATGGCTTTTTCTTTTGCAACTCTGCCTAGGCCAGCATCCCGAGTCGCCTCTTCACTGTTGACGTTGAGACTGGTGTTTTGCGGGTACTATTTAATGAAGCTGCCAGTTGAGGACCTGTGAGGCGTCTGTTTCTCAAACTAGACACTCTAATGTATTTGTCCTCTTGCTCAGTTGTGCACCGGGCCTCCCACTCCTCTTTCTATTCTGGTTAGAGCCAGTTTGCACTGTTCTGTGAAGGAGTAGTACACAGCGTTGTACGAGATCTTCAGTTTCTTGGCAATTTCTCGCATGGAATAGCCTTTATTTCTCAGAACAAGAATAGACTGACGAGTTTCAGAAGAAAGTTCTTTGTTTCTGGCCATTTTGAGCCTGTAATCGGACCCACAATTGCTGATGCTCCAGATACTCAACTAGTCTAAAGAAGGCCAGTTTTATTGCTTCTTTAATCAGCACAACAGTTTTCAGCTGTGCTAACATAATTGAAAAAGGGTTTCTAATGATCAATTAGCCTTTTAAAATGATAAACTTGGATTAGCAAACACAACGTGCCATTGGAACACAGGACTGATGGTTGCTGATAATGGGCCTCTGTGCGCCTATGTAGATATTCCATTACAAATCAGCCGTTTCCAGCTACAATAGTCATTTACAACATTAACAATGTCTACACTGTATTTCTGATCAATTTGATGTTATTTTAATGGACAAAAAATTTGCTTTTCTTTCGAAAACAAGGAAATTTCTAAGTGACCCCAAACTTTTGAACGATAGTGTACCTTTCTCCGTCCCCATGCACTCGTCCTTGACGATGACTACCCATTAATCTGGAACCAGCGCCCCTTCTATTACAAAGTCCACGACAGCGTAGCCGACATACAGTATCTCCAAGACGTGTAACGTCAGCCAGTCAATATCCGTGGTGCTTTGCCTTCCTTGATTTCCCAACCATTTCTGAAAGAAAGTCTTACTGAAAAGGTTTGCTTGGGACACTGTATCTAACAGACATGGAATTCTTACTCCCCCAATCTCTACTTCTACCCCGGGGCAAGCAGCTATCACTACTGGTAGGGCAAGGGCACTGCTATCACAAGCATGAATCCCGGTCACTTTCCCTACAGTGGCCGGGGGTACTCGTTTAAAGCCTGGTTAGGTACCTCTGCCCAATATGTCCACTCTGGTCGCATACATGACAGGTAGGCCTCCCTTGATCATCCCAGATGTACTCTGGGGCAGCCTGACGTGAGGTCCTGTATTGCTCTACGGGGCCCCGGTAACTTTGTAACAGATTAGGGGCTGATACATTACTATCAATGGTAGATTGGATCTGTGCTCTGATTTCCTTCGTAATAGAACAGGTCCAAATTTTAATGTTGACATATAAGGCTCTTCATGGTCGAGCCGACTTATCTGTCAGATCTTTTATCTTTTACACTCTCACTCGCAACCTCCGCTCTGCTGATCTCAGACTGCTGTGTGTCCCGCCTGCTCGCCTGCGCTCTATGGGCTGACAGGGCCTTCTGTTGCTATGCCCCCAAATTATGGAACTCTATTCCTCTAGAGATCAGGGACTCGGCTTCTTTGAGTGTTTTAAAGCTAATTTAAAGACGTACTTTTTAGAAAGGCATTTTTATGATTGTTTTATTTCCTTGTGCTTTTTATGTATAATCTGTTTATTTATTGCTGTACTATTAATTGTGAAGCTCTGAGATGACTGCTTTTAAGGGCTATACGAAATAAAGTTTATTATTATTATTATTATTATTATTATCTCTGCTAGCTGTTCATAGCTTACATTTTGTGACTGAAGCATTGCCATTAGCTGGACCTGTCATGCCCCAAACCTAACTCCACTATCAACCCCCTCAAACTTTGGGATCCACAGGGCCCCCATCATCCAGGGCATAACCATAGTAGCAACCACTGGGGGCACAACATTCTCCCCACTAGTGACACTACTGCGGTGGGTTCTGTATACTCATGGTTTATTGGTCTGGTGTGATAGTCGAAATCCTGCCAACTATGCCAGAAAATGTCGGGGTCTAATACTGTTCATTCCAGGTAAGTATACGTTTTTATAAATATCTTTCTAACCCTTTGTCCACAGGTTGTTTTGGATTTCGAACTGACCACCCGGACCTTCCCAATGAGTGTACAGCAACCTCACAAACAGGTAAGTAAAAATAATTCTCTATATTACAGGGAAATTATACAGTTAAATACAGCTTTGATTCATAAGTCGATTTTGCAAAATCCCCCCTTCGACCCACCTTGCAAGGTATCCCAGTACAAAACCTATCCTAAAACACCTAAAACAGTGCAACAAGTAAAACCACTTGTGACTTCAGGGGGATATTATTAATACAACTCTTCAACTCAACATAATATGTTACAGCACCACAGTCCAGAACAATATAAGCTGCAATTTAGTGAAATGATAGTTCCAATATAGTCACCTGGGCCTAGAAAAGCCTAGAAATCTCAGTTAGTGGGTCCTGTACTTAATCCAAGTCGCCAAACACTGTCACCACACTGGTGGAAACACCAACAAGGTTCCCCTGGAACCACGTGCTCCCCTTCCTGTACTTTCAGTTCCCTTTCTATAGGGGATTATCAATGATAGGTAATTGATGCAAATGGAAAACACCTGTGGCTGCATTTAAAATTGGGGATTGGGACTATTTTATCCCTCTAATCACCTATGCTTTATTACACATAATACCACATTACTTAACAATGAATAAACTTAAACACAGCAATACAAAATAAGCAACAACGTGCCTCCCCTTGGGTAATAAACTAAATATAATGTGAAACATAAGAAATGTGAGAAAAACTAAATACTAAATACAAAGACAAAACATAATGTGCACAACCCCAACTAATTATAGTCACTTGTGACACACTTTTAAAGTTATAATTGTAAAAAGTTGTCAGGATGTTTAACAATGAAAAGAGAAATGACAGATACATTATCTAAACAGTTGTAGCAACATGTGGGGACGTGTAATGCTATTTTGTCAGAACCCAGCTACTTACTCTTTAAACTGTACCAGTTTAGCATAGCCACCCAAATAAAATACATTGCTGCCCACCTCAGGCTACAGACAGGTTTGTTGTAAGAAAGCAGGTAAATCGAACATTTGATCATATTCCAAAAGTTCACCAATTGCGTACCAGACCTTTTTTCCATTGTAAGCATAGTAAATAAAAAGTTTGCTACGGTGGTGTGTGTTCACCAGAGGGCTGCAATGCAAGCAATGAAATGAGTAAGAGTTGTTTGTTGGTAGCTTTGTTTCTGAAGTCCATGTTAAAATGAACTTTCTTTTCTTCAGCGATGGAGAAAGTGGGGGAGCAGAAGAAAGAGAGAGAAAACAGCAAAGAACCGAGTTCCACATCCAGTAAGTCCAGTTAACATTGCTCCGCAGTGATAGCCTACAGTACAAATCTTAACATTGTATTACTAAAACTTTCCAATTATAGCGACCTAATCGTGGCCACTCAGGTTTACAGCAAATGTAACTGGAGCGTTGTACCTGTCATCCTTGCTTTTGTTGAACACCAAGGATGTCAGATGTAATTATATGTTTCCCTCAGGATTCCCTTGCAGATCTACATTGTTATTGTGCTCTGGTAAACTTGGGCCAGTTACTAATTCCATTGAAGTTTATTTAACTATGCACTATATGTGCATAGATCAAATATGTTAAATAATATGTGTTTTGATTTTTGGCTGACCCTTCTCACTCAGCAATACCATTGTTCAATATAATATGAATCTTCAAATTAGAATAAATTTCATCTGGTAAACCAATGAGATTTTTAAAGAAAGGCTGTCACTATTATATCATAAGAGTAGTAGTTCTGTATTTAAAATGTGCAACGAGCGGGATTCACGGCTATGAGCTTAGAGCTGAGAATCAAAGGCTTTACTAATTGAGCTACATGAAGAGATCAGCTTCCTAATGAGATTCCAGTCTTTTAATAGGAAGATATATTCCTCGGCTTCTTTGAGTGTTTTTAAAGCTAATTTAAAGACGTACTTTTTTAGAAAGGCATTTTTATGATTGTTTTATTTCCTTGTGCTTTTTTATGTATAATCTGTTTATTTATTGCTGTACTATTAATTGTGAAGCGCTCTGAGATGACTGCTTTTAAGGGCGCTATACGAAATAAAGTTTATTATTATTATTATTATTATTATTATCTCTGCTAGCTGTTCATAGCTTACATTTTGTGACCGAAGCATTGCCATTAGCTGGACCTGTCATGCTCCAAACCTAACTCCACTATCAACCCCCTCAAACTTTGGGATCCACAGGGCCCCCCCATCATCCAGGGCATAACCATAGTAGCAACCACTGGGGGGGGGGCACAACATTCTCCCCACTAGTGACACTACTGCCGGTGGGTTCTGTATACTCATGGTTTATTGGTCTGGTGTGATAGTCGAAATCCTGCCAACTATGCCAGAAAATGTCGGGTCTAATACTGTTCATTCCAGGTAAGTATACGTTTTATAAATATCTTTCTAACCCTTTGTCCACAGGTTGTTTTGGATTTCGAACTGACCACCCGGACCTTCCCAATGAGTGTACAGCAACCTCACAAACAGGTAAGTAAAAATAATTCTCTATATTACAGGAAATTATACAGTTAAATACAGCTTTGATTCATAAGTCGATTTTGCAAAATCCCCCTTCGACCCACCTTGCAAGGTATCCCAGTACAAAACCTATCCTAAAACACCTAAAACAGTGCAACAAGTAAAACCACTTGTGACTTCAGGGGATATTATTAATACAACTCTTCAACTCAACATAATATGTTACAGCACCACAGTCCAGAACAATATAAGCTGCAATTTAGTGAAATGATAGTTCCAGTATAGTCACCTGGGCCTAGAAAAGCCTAGAAATCTCAGTTAGTGGGTCCTGTACTTAATCCAAGTCGCCAAACACTGTCACCACACTGGTGGAAACACCAACAAGGTTCCCCTGGAACCACGTGCTCCCCTTCCTGTACTTTCAGTTCCCTTTCTATAGGGATTATCAATGATAGGTAATTGATGCAAATGGAAAACACCTGTGGCTGCATTTAAAATTGGGGATTGGGACTATTTTATCCCTCTAATCACCTATGCTTTATTACACATAATACCACATTACTTAACAATGAATAAACTTAAACACAGCAATACAAAATAAGCAACAACGTGCCTCCCTTGGGTAATAAACTAAATATAATGTGAAACATAAGAAATGTGAGAAAAACTAAATACTAAATACAAAGACAAAACATAATGTGCACAACCCCAACTAATTATAGTCACTTGTGACACACTTTTAAAGTTATAATTGTAAAAAGTTGTCAGGATGTTTAACAATGAAAAGAGAAATGACAGATACATTATCTAAACAGTTGTAGCAACATGTGGGGACGTGTAATGCTATTTTTGTCAGAACCCGCTACTTACTCTTTAAACTGTACCAGTTTAGCATAGCGCCACCCAAATAAAATACATTGCTGCCCACCTCAGGCTACAGACAGGTTTGTTGTAAGAAAGCAGGTAAATCGAACATTTGATCATATTCCAAAAGTTCACCAATTGCGTACCAGACCTTTTTTCCATTGTAAGCATAGTAAATATAAAAAGTTTGCTACGGTGGTGTGTGTTCACCAGAGGGCTGCAATGCAAGCAATGAAATGAGTAAGAGTTGTTTGTTGGTAGCTTTGTTTCTGAAGTCCATGTTAAAATGAACTTTCTTTTCTTCAGCGATGGAGAAAGTGGGGAGCAGAAGAAAGAGAGAAAACAGCAAAGAACCGAGTTCCACATCCAGTAAGTCCAGTTAACATTGCTCCGCAGTGATAGCCTACAGTACAAATCTTAACATTGTATTACTAAAACTTTCCAATTATAGCGACCTAATCGTGGCCACTCAGGTTTACAGCAAATGTAACTGGGCGTTGTACCTGTCATCCTTGCTTTTGTTGAACACCAAGGATGTCAGATGTAATTATATGTTTCCCTCAGGATTCCCTTGCAGATCTACATTGTTATTGTGCTCTGGTAAACTTGGGCCAGTTACTAATTCCATTGAAGTTTATTTAACTATGCACTATATGTGCATAGATCAAATATGTTAAATAATATGTGTTTTGATTTTGGCTGACCCTTCTCACTCAGCAATACCATTGTTCAATATAATATGAATCTTCAAATTAGAATAAATTTCATCTGGTAAACCAATGAGATTTTTAAAGAAAGGCTGTCACTATTATATCATAAGAGTAGTAGTTCTGTATTTAAAATGTACAACGAGCGGGATTCACGGCTATGAGCTTAGAGCTGAGAATCAAAGGCTTTACTAATTGAGCTACATGAAGAGATCAGCTTCCTAATGAGATTCCAGTCTTTTAATAGGAAGATATATTCTTCCTAAAGAGATTAGAGTCTTTTAACAGGAAGATATATTCTTCCTAAAGAGATTAGAGTCTTTTAATAGGAAGATATATTCTTCCTAATGAGATTCCAGTCTTTTAATAGGAAGATATATTCTTCCTAAAGAGATTAGAGTCTTTTAATAGGAAGATATATTCTTCCTAAAGAGATTAGAGTCTTTTAATAGGAAGATATATTCTTCCTAATGAGATTCCAGTCTTTTAATAGGAAGATATATTCTTCCTAATGAGATTCCAGTGTTTTTATAGGAAGAGATCTGCTTCCTAAGGAGATTTCAGTGTTTTTATAGGAAGAGTTCAGCTTCCTACTGAGATTTCAGTGTTCTTATCAGCAACAGTCTAGAGGTGTTTGTACAAATACTACATACTGTATTTGCAATTTATATTCATCAAATGTATAACCAGATTTAGGATTCAAGCAGCACTTGGTTGTTTATTTTTGCAAAATGACACCATTCAGTTAATGATACTGTGAATATTGATTTTAAAAATCCAGGCTACAATTTTGTATCTGACTTTTGGGTGTGTGCATTGCTAAATTAAAATATATTACTAAGCTGTTTATAGTAGAACACAGCAGCTGTCCTTTCACCATGAGTTCTATCTCCAAACTGCCTTGAAAATGGATCCAGGTGATTCTGTACATGTGGCCAGGTCAAGTTAGCAATCCATTAAGCACTTTAACTGACCACATGCCGCACCTGGAGTTCTTGAGCTGGGGTTGTTAACCCCATCTCAGCCAAAATTCAACCAAAATAGTGGACTTGAGTAGCTCAGTGGTTAGATAAAGAAAGCGCTGGGCTGCAGTGTGGAAGGCAGTGGGGTTTGAGGAGCTCAGTGGTTAGATAAAGAAAGCGCTGGGCTGCAGTGTGGAAGGCAGTGGGGTTTGAGGAGCTCAGTGGTTGGATAAAGAAAGCTGGGCTGCAGTGTGGAAGGCAGTGGGGTTTGAGGAGCTCAGTGGTTAGATAAAGAAAGCTGGGCTGCAGTGTGGAAGGCAGTGGGGTTTGAGGAGCTCAGTGGTTGGATAAAGAAAGCCCTGGGCTGCAGTGTGGAAGGCAGTGGGGTTTGAGGAGCTCAGTGGTTAGATAAAGAAAGTGCTGGGCTGCAGTGTGGAAGGCAGTGGGTTTGAGTAGCTCAGTGGTTAGATAAAGAAAGTGCTGGGCTGCAGTGTGGAAGGCAGTGGGTTTGAGTAGCTCAGTGGAGTGATGCAGTGCAGCAATTAAACAGACAGAGCCTTGTAATCCAGTTTGGAAAAGTGTTCTTTATTTTTATTCCAGGTCTGGTGACCAAAACAATAATTCCCCGGCAATACACAATAATATGTACTGCACAGGGTAAACAATAACGGGATTTCAGTCCCAACTAATAACACAATATCTGCCCCACAATAATGCATACATGGCCACCAGTTCTGGGTGCTTGCAGTAGTGCTCGTGGTGGGTGATACAGGTTATTTATTGATTATTGTGCCGTTCTGGTTTAGTGCTGGCCCTTGGCGACAGCTCCGGAACTGTGTTAGCTGTCTGATAATGTGCAAGACAAGACAAGACAAGACAAGACAATTACAAGACAAAACAAACAAAACACTCACAGTACTTTTATGAACTAGGAACGGGGTCTCTCACAGTCCTAAGTTTATTTACACAAACCAAAGTGAAGGAACAGATTACGATTCTCTGTCCCCTTTTTATACTGTCACACATGACCTTGTGTTCTTACAACGGAGTCTTGCCTTCTTCCAGACTGGCTGACTTCCAGACCCTGGGAAAGAACTGTCAGACCAGCCCATCCAAAGAACTCTGTTTTCGCTGCTTAGCGTCCTCACAGGTCAGGAGGGAGATTTACAACCAAGAATATTTGTATTTCTGTCACAGGAAGGCAGTGTGTTTGAGAAGCTCAGTGGTTAGAGAAATAAATAAATAAACAAATAAATAAATAAATAAATAAATAAAAGACCCCGAGTGATCCGTGAGCATCCAGGCAGCCTGTCAAGACAGGTAAGAGTCGTGTCTGTCTCTCCTTCCAGCTTCCCTCCCTTTGTTCTGTATATACTGCACACCAGGGGTAGTCAACAGGCAGACCACAGTCCGGATCTATACTGCCAGTACATTTTGAACAGACCGCAAAGTAATTTGCTAATCTGTGTTTTGGTTTCAGTCACATTGGAAATGCTGTGAGGTTTGAGACAGTGCAGTTCTTATGAGAGTGTGGTATGTCAGGGTTCAGTAGGTGTAGGTGTGGCTGTGATAGAAAGTAGTAGATACACAGCAAACACTATGAATTAAACTGAATGTACAACAGCATTCACACCTATATCAGGGCTTCCCAGCCCTGGTCCTGGGGCCACCTGTGTCTTCTGGTTTTCATTCCAACTGAGCTCTCAATTACTTAACTAAATTGACATTTTGCGATCCAATCCAGTCTTACAACACCGATCACATTATGTGTGCAGGTATTCATTCTCCATGATGAACATTATTAATATTATTAATATCAGCATTCTGTTGTGACTGATGCAAATCTTTTCATCTGCCTCCTTATTGCTCTTACTGAACTCACCATAAATCAAAGGCTTTGAAACCCGCCACTTATTTACTGTACTAGCCTATTGTAATTGTGCTTCCATTTGGTTTGTTTTTGCAATGGTGAAGCACAATGTTTGGGTCTGTTAACACAGAAACATACAATAACAGTTCTACAATTCTATAAGGGAACGAACTCATGGCATAACAAGACAGGCAGACTATTGAAAAGAGAAAGGAGTTTTGCTAAAATTGATTCCTAAAACCAACGAGATGCGTAATGACTATATTTGTGTAGCTCTGTGTTTGCTTGTGGGTAGAGAGATAGAGTTCAGGGTGAAAATGTTGCTCCAGACCTGACCTTGCTGTAACCAAGAATTTTGGACCTTCACAGAATATAACCGAGTACCTCTGCTGTACACATTCACTGCGCTGCCCGTTCTGGTGATCAAGGCAGTAATCAAAGTGGTCACTTCAAATGTTGTGTGGCTGGTCTTCTGGACCTCAAACCAAACTCTTACAACGTGTTTCTCACAGCTATGTTTCCATCAACAAGACGAACAAATTTCGAGCGTACTTGCTAAATTTCACACAAAAATACATGCAAACCTTATTGTACAAAAACAGGTTTCCATCAAACTGGATTCTAGTGAACAAATAGCTGTATGTAATGATGTCAAGGATGTCATACATTTTCTTGATCTGAAAAAAAAAAATTGATTTGCTCGCTAGACTAGCATATAAACTGGTGAATAAAAAACCTCAACCCAACAGCAAAATGAAATCAAAATATTACCAATGCACAGAACTGCGTAAAACGTAAAAGGCACTGCAATTCAGCAAAAGATTAAAAAAAACACAATTTCCAGAATTAAAACAATATCCAAAGTCAGTATTGACACTCATTTTACAGTCCCTCAATTTTCAACAGCGATCGATGCGAGCGACGTCGCTTTGAGAACATTTTGTGTCACTAAAATAGAACTATTTCTATTTCTTTTTTGTCGTGCGACTGGAATGAAACTGACCAATCAGAAGCAAGGTTGACATCCTTGACACACGTCAAACATACGCCTCAAAACATGTCACGCCTCAAAACATTTTCTTTCCGACTATGCAAGTTGCATAAAAATAGGTTTATTAATAAGCAAAAATAAACCGGACAGTACACAGTCTACATATCCATCATTTAAATGAAAAATGTGCACTTCTGCTGGCTTTTAAAAATGACACAAAAAAGGTCCAAGATAGAGATAGAAATTTTCATTGCTAAGGGGGCTAAAACCAATTCCAGAATGTTTTCCAATATTATAACAGCAAGAGAACATTCAAAGAGGAGGTTAAATGTCTAAGAGACACAAATGGCAAAATCATAGACGAAGAAAAAAAAATAGCAAATATATTAAATGATTACTTTTCACAAGTTTTTACAAAGGAGGACACGGACAACATGCCCACATGTCGACCTGTTCCTATCCAATTTTAAATAACTTTAGCATAACAGAGGCAGAAGTATTAAAGGGACTAGGAGATCTTAAAATAAACAAATCCCCTGGGCCAGATGAGATCCTCCAGATAGTACTCAAAGAAATGAAAGAAGTTATTTACAAACCGCTAACCAAGATCATGCAACAGTCTCTTGACACAGGGGTTGTACCGACAGAATGGAAAATAGCAAACGTAATACCGATCCTCAAAAAGGAAGACAAAACCGAACCAGGTAACTACAGACCAATAAGCCTGACTTCTATTATATGTAAACTTATGGAAACTATAATAAGATCCAAAATGGAAAATTACCTATATGGTAATAGTATCCTGGGAGACAGTCAGCATGGTTTTAGGAAAGGGAGATCGTGTCTAACTAACCTATTTGACTTTTTTTGAGGATGCAACATTGAAAATGGATAACTGCAACGTATACGACATGGTTTATTTAGATTTCCAGAAAGCTTTTGACAAAGTCCCGCATAAAAGATAATTCTCAAACTGAACGCAGTAGGGATTCAAGGAAATGCATGCACATGGATTAGGGAGTGGTTAACATGTAGAAAACAGAAAGTACTGATTAGAGGAGAAACCTCAAAATGGAGCGAGGTAACCAGTGGTGTACCACAGGGATCAGTATTAGGTCCTCTGCTATTCCTAATCTACATTAATGATTTAGATTCTGGTATAGTAAGCAAACTTGTTAAATTTGCAGATGACACAAAAATAGGAGGAGTGGCAAACACTGTTGCAGCAGCAAAGGTCATTCAAAATGATCTAGACAGCATTCAGAACTGGGCAGACACATGGCAAATGACATTTAATAGAGAAAGTGTAAATATCATATGGGAGATACTGAAATTGAAGAAGGAATCTATGTAAAAGACCTAGTAGTTTATGTTGACTCAGAAATGTCTTCATCTAGACAATGTGGGAAGCTATAAAAAGGCCAACAAGATGCTCTGATATAAAAACTGAAATAAATAACTCAACCAATTACATAAACTCAAATAAATAAAATTCACATGAACTCAAATAAATAAATCCAAAATAAATAACTCAAACATGTGCATAAACTCAAATAACTCAAACATTTAAACGTCACCAACATTTTTACTGTATAGTTCAGTATGAGTGAATGATTGAGAGTGAGTGTGTGAGTGATGGTGTGTGTAAATTAATTTTTTGCTCAGTTGACACAGAATCACACAGGTGAGGATCAGAAACAGTCAGGCATTTACCTCTCTTTCTGCGAGGCAAACCTCTCAATGACCTTTTTATTGAACTCTGTTCAGGTGGGTAGCTATGTTAACTTTGTTAACTTTGCCCAACATCACTGCATATGGGTTTTACCGTGTTCATGCTTTTCGTCTTTTCCGAGATGTGCTTCATGTCTCTCATCCCTCGGTCAGTCCAGATCAAATCGAAGCAGTTGTCTGAAACAGCAGACATAGAAAGCAGAACACCGTGTTGCGTGTTGCACACCCTCACAGCCAGGGCTTTTCTCGTACCATGTTCTGGAGAATGTCCGGTTGTACAGTGTCCCCTGGCTGCTTTGCTGTAATATTTGGCTGATCCGGCCCAACTCCTTGACCTGTAATTTCTCTGGCAGAGTTCTTCGCTCAAAAGGACTTTGCTGTAGAGACAGCACGGCGTTCATTGGCCTTTCTTGTTCTGTCATCGTTCACTTTCCTAACAAAAATGACTGCGAGCTACAAACTACTTCTCTTTCTCCTTGTTTAATGTTCTTATTCTGAGGCTGCTATTTGGCTACAACATTAATCGTCTTGATAAATATAGCAATATTTTATAAACCGCCATCTAGTGTGTCTAGGTGGTAGCTGCATAGACTCCCCACTGGGCGTTAAATACGCGCCCCAAATGGGATTAATAGGAGCAGCGATAATAACTACTAAGAACGTGAGTAAATGTCAGAATTAAGCACTTAAATGTTCACAGTCATATATATATATATATATATAAAATCAGTGCCTGTAGAAAGTCTACACCCCTTTCAAAATGTTCACCTTTGTTGCCTTTTAGCCTGGAATTAAAATGCATTAAAATATATATATATATATATATATATATATATATATATATATATATATATATATATATATATATATATTTTTTTTTTTTCATTTATCTACACATCCTACCCTACAACTTCCAAGTGAAAAATATTCTAGAAATGTGTAGAAAATTAAAAAAAACTGAAATAGCTTGGTTGGATAAGTGTCCACCCCCTTGTAATAGCAATCCTAAATTAGCTCAGGTGTAACCAATCGTCTTAAAAATCACACACCAAGTTAAGTGGCCTCCACCAGTGTTAAATTGTAGTGATTCACATGATTTCAGGATAAAGTCAGCAGTTCCTGTAGGTTCCCTCTGCTGGGCAGTGCATTTCAAAGCAAAGACTCAACCATGAGCACCAAGGCACTTTCAAAAGAACTCCGGGACAAAGTTGTTGAAAGGCACAGATCAGGGGATGGGTATAAAAAAAAATATCAGAGGCCTTGAATATCCCTTGGAGCACGGTCAAGACGATTAAGAAGTGGAAGGTGTATGGCACCACCAAGACTCTGCCTAGATCAGGCCGTCCCTCCAAACTGGATGACCGAGCAAGAAGGAGACTGATCAGAGAGGCTAGCAAGAGGCCAATGGCAACTTTGCAAGAGCTACAGGCTTTTATGGCCAAGACTGGTCAAAGTGTGCAGGTGGCAACAATATCGCAAGCACTCCACAAATCTGGCCTGTATTTTACTCAAGAAAGCCCACCTTGAATCCTGTTTGAAGTATGCAAAAAAACACTCAGGAGATTCTGTTGCCATGTGGCAAAAAGTTTTGTGGTCTGACGAAACTAAAATTGAACCTTTTGGCCTAAATTCAAAACGTTATGTTTGGCACAAACCCAATACAGCGCATCACCCAAAGAACACCATCCCTACTGTGAAGCATGGTAGTGGCAGCATCATGTTATGGGGATGTTTCTCATGGGCAGGGACTGGGGCACTTGTCAGGATAGAAGGGAAAATGAATGGAGCAAAGTACAGAGAAGTCCTTGAGGAAAACCTGCTGCCCTCTGCAAGAAAACTGAAACTGGGTCGGAAGTTCACCTTTCAGCATGACAACGACCCAAAGCACACAGCCAAAGCTACACTGGAGTGGCTAAGGAACAAAAAGGTAAATGTCCTTGAGTGGCCCAATCAGAGCCCCGACCTAAATCCAATGTAAAATTTGTGGCATTACTTGAAGATTGCTGTCCATCAACGCTCCCCAAGGAACTTGACAGAGCTTGAACAGTTTTGTAAAGAAGAATGGGCAAATATTGCCAAATCTAGGTGTGCAAAGTTGGACCTATCCCAACAGACTGACAGCTGTATTCTCATTGCTGCCAAAGGTGCTTCCACCGAGTATTAACTCAGGGGATGGAGACTTATCCAATTATGATCTTTCAGTTTTGTATTTTTAATATATAATCTTTTTTCAATAAAAACGTTTTTCCCTTAACAATGTGGAGTATGGTGTGTACAGTGGCTCTCAAAAGTATTCACCCCTTGGACTTTTCCACATTTTATTGTGTTAAAACATGGAATCAAAATGGATTCAACACAAAAAAAGTCCATAATGTCAAAGTGAAAAATAAAATCTACTAATTGTTCTAAAATAATTACAAATCTAAAACAGAAAATAATTGATTGCATAAGTATTCACCCCTTTGCTATGACACACCTAAATAAGCTCTGGTCCAACCAATTGTCTTTAGAAGTCACATAATTAGTTGAATGGAGTCCACCTGTGTGCAAATAAGGTGTTTCACATGATTTCAGGTTAAATACACCTGTCTCTGGGAGGTCCCACAATTGGTTAGTACATTTCCTAACAAAAACGACATCATGAATGACGAAGAAACATTCAAAGCAAATCCGAATAAGGTTCTTCAAAAGCACCAATCAGGGTAGGATACAAGAACATTTCCAAGGCATTGAATATCCCCGAGCACAGTAAAGTCCATTATTAAGAAATGGAGAGAATATGGCACAACCGTGAATCTGTTCTAGCACAGGCCGTCCGCAAAACAGAGTATCCGGGCAAAAAGGGCACTAATCAGGGAACTCTAAAGGAGTTACAGTCTTCCACGGCTGAGCTGGGAGACACTGTGCCTATGGCAACAATAGCCGGGTTCTTCACAAAACTGGCCTTTATGGGAAAGTGGCAAAAGAAGGCCATTGTTGAAAAAAATCTAATCTCGGATAGAGTTTGACGGAAGGCATGTGGGATACTCCGAGACCAAGTGGAAGAAGATTCTATGGTCTGATGAGACCAAAATAGAGCTTTTCGGCCTCAACACTAAGCGCTATGTTTGGCGCAAGTCTAACACCGCACATCATCCTGAGAACACCATCCCTACCATGAAGCATGGAGGTGGCAGCATCATGCTATGGGGATGCTTCTCTGCGTCAGGGCCTGGAAAGCATGTGAAGATAGAGGGCAAAATGGATGCAGCAAAGTACAGAGAAATCCTGGAAGAAAACCTGCTGAAGTCTGCAAGAGACCTGGGACTTGGGAGAAGATTCATCTTCCAGCAGGACAATGACCTCAAACATACAGCCAAATCCACACTGGAGTGGCTTAAAACAAAAGGTCAATGTCCTGGAGTGGCCCAGTCAAAGCCGGACCTCAATCCAATTGAGAATATGTGGAAAGAGTTGAAAATTGCTGTTCACCAAAGGTCCCCATCCAACTTGACGGAGCTTGAGCATTTTGCAAAGAAGAATGGGCAAAATTGCAGTGTCCAGATGTGCAAAGCTGGTAGAGACTTATCCAAATAGATTCATGGCTGTAATTGCTGCCAAAGGTGCCTCTACCAAATATTGACTCAAGGGGGTGAATACTTATGCAATCAATTATTTTCTGTTTTGTATTAGTAATTAATTTAGAACAATTTGTAAATTTTATTTTTCACTTTGACATTATGGACTTTTTTGTGCTGATCAGTGGCAAAACTCCTAATTAAATCCATTTTGATTCCATGTTATAACATAATAAAATGTGGAAAAGTTCAAAGGGGTGAATACTTTTGAGAGCCACTGTAGATAAGTGGAAAAATCCTCATTTAAATGCATGAAACTCTGAGGCACTGACACAACAAAATGTGAAAAAGTTCAAGGGGTGTAGACTTTCTATAGGCACTGTAATATATATATATATACTGTGTGTATATATATATATATATATATATATATATATATATATATATAATGTGGAAGGGTGGTGGGCAATTCACTGACACAAGGAGACAGCGTTATTTGTAACGCTGCTCAGGCGCACTGATTTATTTGGTACAGTAGATGGTGCTGTTGTCCATGGACTGGATACTGACAACAGTAACCAGAACCAGAGTGTTTACCAATACAGGTACAAGCACAACAAGTGCTCGTAAATAATAATGAAAACCAAAGGCGAAAGAAAAAGGGAAAATAAAACACAGTAATAAAACTACAAACAAAAGTGCTGCTTACACAGTGCCCCCACTGCCGCTAAGCCGGTCAGAACGAGCCTCCGTCCTACGCTCAGTTACCCTATACACTGGGATGGCCGGAGTTCCCCGTACAACTAAGCACGTCCCCTCGGGTACATGATGATTTCTGTTATTTATTTCCTCTTTAAATTATTTTAAGGCCGGCTGTTTTCACCAGCCAGGTTTGCCTCGTTTTATTTTAAAACTGACGTCTTTTGTCAGTGTCACTGTGTGTTCCCCAAACACGGCCACCCGAGTGCACAACCAAGCCAGTTCTTATGGGCCGAGCAGTCTCCCAAGGCCCGCCCCTCAGAGAAAGGGAAAGCACACACACCCTCTTCCCCACCTCTCCGTGTCATCGCCATGACCGACAGGCGGATCCCACGAGACTGCTGCCCTCTACCTGCAGTAATACGGATGTGCCAGACAGTCAGTCCAGATCTCCCGTTACAATATATAATATGATTATGTAGTGATATAGAGCAATGTATGTATATATACATACACCATAAAACCAAGATTCATTGACAATTTGACTATAATACCGTCTGCAGCAAATTCACATCACATCTTGACCTTTAACTCGCAAGTATTTCTGTGGAAAATCGGTAGTATTTCCTGCCCAACTCATGTGAACTCGGGTAACTCTGAAAAGCATGGAAACACCTCCTTTTTCACCAATTCGAGTTCTGGGAATATTCAGGCCAATTCGAGTCGACTTGAGTTGGCTGTCCATTGAAACAAGGTACAATATGACCGTTTTGAAAGGGGTTATCTTGAGCAGGAGATTCAGTTATGGACTGGCCAGTGAGAAGTCCAGCACAGCATTGTTACCCGCCACATGACATCAGAGAGCTCGGTGCTGCACAGACTGAAGAATGGAACAGGATCCCCCAGACGTCACCTGCTGCCTGATGAGAGACCTGTAGAGATTGCATCAATCCATCAGGAGCCTAACCTTGATGCTGAGACATTCATTAGGACCATTTTCAAACTGTATGAACAACTGATCTCCAGAATAGACTTTGATTATTCTGGGTCTCGTGATGAGATGTGTGTCACTGTTGTAACATGCATAATAAAATTAAGAATCTGTTCATTCCAGTGCTCCCTTGAAATACTCAAATGTGATTCTTGTTGTTAATTGTGTTTTGAAATATTTAAAATGTTCCTTTAAATTTATTAGAGTAGTGACAAATTGAAATGCTTCCACAGCCAGTGTCACATCAATACTGTGAAAAGAGCTGTTCCTGTGCAATTGCACTAGTGATAAGAAACCAGAATTAAATGTGATTGACACAATGACATGGCCTCTGCTAACTCCAAGATCTTAGCTAGCCACAAATATACCATAATGTGTTTGTAATTCAATCACAATTGTGTTTTATTTTTGTTATAGTGTCTGGAACGGAGTTGAAGATTGTGCTGATTGGGAAGACTGGGTCTGGAAAGAGTGCAACAGCAAACACCATCCTGGGTGAAAAAGCATTTCTCTCTAAAAGAGGTGGAAGATCAGTAACAAAGATATGTGGGAAGAAGAAAGGAATAGTGTTTGGAAGACAGGTGGCTGTGGTTGACACACCTGGCCTGATGGACACACAGTTCTCCACTGAGCACATTACTGAAGAGATTGTGAAATCTATTCAGCTGTCCTCCCCGGGACCCCATGCTTTCATCCTGGTACTAAAGGTGGACCGATTCACACAGGAAGAGCAGAAAGCAGTGGAGATCATTGAAGATGTTTTTGGTGAGGGAGCTTCGAAGTACATGATAGTCCTTTTCACCCGTAAAGATGATCTGGTAGATGAAACGATAGAAGAGTTTGTTCAGGACAGCAGTAAAGAGCTCCAGCAGCTTGTTCAGAAATGTGGAGGTGGGTGTCACGCCTTCAACAATAAAGACATGAGCGATCGCACCCAGGTCTATGAGCTACTGGAGAAAATAGAGAAGATGGTGGCAGATAATGGAGGAGGGTACTACACCAGTGAGATGTACGAGAAGGCTGAGGCAGCAATCAGACAAAAACAAGCGGAGATAATGAAGAAGAAAGAGGAGGAGATACGTAGGGAGCAAGAGGAATCGGAAGCAAAGCTACAGAAAGAAATGGAAGAGCAAAAGAAGAAGATGGAAGAGGAATATCAAAAGAGAGAGGAGGTGGAGAGGATAGAGAGAAAAGGAGGAGAGGGAGCTGCATGAAAGAATAAAAACAGAGCAGAAAGAAGAAGAGAGAAAAGACTGGAGGAAGAGTTTAAGAGAGAGGAGAGGCCAGGAAAAGAAACAGCGAGAGGAAAAACAGAAACTAGAGGAGGAGATGAAGCGGAAGGAAAAAGAGATGGAGGAAATAATGAAGAAACAACAAGAAGAAATCATAAGGCAGAAACAGGAAGCAGCAAGAAGAGAAGCAGAAAATGAACATTTACCCTGGTATCAACTACTTTACCTGGCTAAGAAGGTGGGCAAGTGGATTTTGGAGTTTGTCACTAAATGACTTTTGATTTTACTTTTTTTTATTTGTTCTCTGTATGACAAATAAGACTTTAGGTGATAATAAAGGCCATCATGTCAGCTTAAATAAAAGCTTAACCACAATGACCATTTTGAAGCATTTTAATTCAAAACCATCTATTCAGGTACAGGTAACAAAAGAAAGGTCACGTGTACATTCAAAATAATGAACATGACATTACAGGTGTAGCTACCAAAGAGTTCAGATTCTCATACTGAAACATACATTGAAATAGCAGCATGGATACAATATACTGTAGCGGAATGTGTCTCTAAGGATTGCTCATGTAAATATACACTTGTATGTTTTCGGAGGTGACCCCAGAAGTGAAGAGAGTGGCGCATTTATATGATTTGAATTTAGAATCTCCAATTATTTTTATTTTTTCTCCCAATTTGGAATGTCCCATTATTATTATTTTCTCCTTCACCACGGTGACTCCCACACAGCTCAGGGACTCGAGGCTGAGTGGGCGTCCTCTGATCCCACAAGCCAATCGGCTTCTGTTTTACATCCAGGAGCTCGAGAGTGGATGTCTGCAGGCTACTGGCCTCTGAAGGACAAAGACCAGCCAAGGAAATCTCCACCCCCAAGCTCACCCGGTGCCTGGCCTGTAAGGGTCGCTGCAGAGCGGCGAGGAGAAACAGTCCCAAGCCCTGAGCGCCAATGCAGCCTTCCCTGGAGTCCCCAGCGAAGAAGTCTGCCTCGCACAACCAGGATTGATCTTGCAATCTCTGGTTGTATGACTCACCTGCACACCACTCGACAGTGCTTTTATCAGGTGAGCCATTCGGACACCCACATGATGGTTCATATAAAGCTAAGAAAATCCAGTCAGCCAAAGCCAATACCATATATTGAGAACACATTACAATACTGTAAATTAAGGGGTCAGTATTATTATTATTATATTGAATAAAGACTTCTAATAGAATTGATTGATACACATTTTCTCCTGCCTGCTCTTCTTCAGTAAGCAGCACCTGTGTCTCTCAGAGTCCTGATAAAACTGCTACTGGTAGGTATTCTGCAACCTTCTTTTTTTTTTGACAACGCAGCTCAGGATTTATTTAAACACATACAAACTGAAGAACCATGCGATGCTCAATGCTGCAGAATGTTGCACCCACGCGCTCAATTTCCCTGAATACCAAAGCTTTTCCGACCATCTGAGGGCTATTGTGGTGAGGTTTAACTTTCTGATTGTTTTCATGTTCCAAGCAAAAATCAAAAGGGCCAGGAAGGATGAGAACAGTCGCAAAACCCCAATCCTGACAGTATGAGGAATGTTGTGCAAATGAAGTGGGTACCTAATTAACACAATCCCCGTGCAAAAATCTAAAGGGTTGATGTGGTCAGAATGAGCATTTTCCATCTAAAATGGTTCTGCCTCTTCCAAAGAATCCTAATGGAGATGGGAACCTATTTTAAACAGACTCAGTCTAAAATAATCCACCTGCTTGGACCTAACAGAAGAGCAAGTGATACTGAATATGTCGAATGCAGAAAGCTACGATATTGCATTCATGTGATGAAGTTAAAGAGGGTTTAGAGTCAAGCTTTAAACCAGAACCCGCTAATGGGTCTGTCCAGTCTACAATAACGAAAATAGAATAAATAAAGAACACGCTAATAAAAGAGATACAAAAGAACATCATAAAACCATACAAACAAAACGTATTATATTAACGGTGGCTGACACTAAACCTAAAACACACAAAAAAAGAATTAGTATCAACCACACCGATAAGCAAATGAAAAGAAATACTATTACCAAAAAAACAACAACATTACCTGCAGGGAGGACGCGGCTGTTTATGGCCACCACACTCCATGTCCGTCCTGCTAATAACAACAAAAACAAACTAGATAAAAACTCTATAAAACAAAACGCACACGGGAAGGAAATCTAAAAGAAAACGAGAGTCAGCTTACCGCTCCTAGTAGTAGCAACACGGGACACAGGGACGACACGCACACGCACACGCACACGCACACGCACACGCACACGCACACGCACACGCACGCACGCACGCACGCACGCACGCACACAGGGAATCGGCTTTATTAGGTCAACAATCACCAGTTAATTAGGTGCAATTACTACTTGATTCCCTACAGGTGCATGGCATCTTCGGTCCCACCCGCTACACTTAGAATAAGAAGCTGTTAAGAATTACATTAAAATATAATCAGCATACCTATTTGTTTTGTTATGTTTTAGCAAAATATAGGATTTTAAAAACGCATTGTTGAATTATATTGTTGAATATGTTAATATGAACTGTAAAGTAGAAATATATTCAGTCGTGTGGAAATGTATCAGAACACCTAGCGATTTGTCATTTATATCCTTGACAAACCTGCCTGCATGAAAACCTCTGGCTGTGAGGAGTTCAATTTACGATCAATACAGAAACAATAGACACTGTGTGTGAAAATGTGAGACCGCTTTGTGCTTTAATCAGGCATCTTAAACAAACTCTAAAAAGTCTCCTGCATTTTACCACGTGTGCCTCTGCATTCCTTTTCTCTTACTATTTTAAATGAATTGCATGTGTGATCTTTTAAAGTAAGCAATTAAATTAGACAATCTCTAATTTCCAAGATTTTCAGTTCCAGTGGTGTGATTTCATATGCACAACAAATCAAAACTCCAGGGGCCGGTTGTACTAAAGGGATCCGATCCCGGATCAGATGTTGATCTTGATCCTAGTTGTGTTGTACTAAACGGATCAGAGCTCAATCTGAGCTCAAACCTGATCTTGCTTTTGAGCAGGATCAGAACTTGATCCCACTTTTGAAAAATTGAGGAACTAAACGTAATTCGCTTTATTCGAAACTGTCAGACACTTACGATAGTTCGGGTTTATAAAGATAGGCAAAACCCTCTTGAGGTTTTCAGCGAGGAAGAAGTAAGTAACCATCGGATCAACCATGTTTGTTATAGACCAAGATCAGAATCGGATCAGAGCGTGATCGAGCGTTTTTAACATCCACCATGCATCATCAAAATACATAACTGAAACCTTTTTAAAATTGCTAAAATAATATTTAAATAAGCACTATACTGAATTTGGATAATTGTAATGATAACTTAATAAACTTTAAAACCTGCTTGCAGGGATATCCAAAATACTTCCTTCAGATTGAAACGGAGATCATTTAACGTTTTAGAAAACATTAAGCAACAATGCAGAACCACGAAAAAAAAAATACTACAACTGTACAATTACTACTACTGATAATGAGAACAATAACACTGCTGGATATATAGGGATGTTCAATAACTCTGCTCTATAGATTTTACAAGTCCAGCATTTATTTTACATCAGAGTTGCCGGAGGTCAGGGTGGTAAACTTTTATCAAAGCAAGCTCTGTTTTGTAATGGGACCACCCATCTCTAGTGTGTCCAATAGGAATGCGTGGGCGGGGTCATGTATTTATTTCCAGTCTTTAGGATCGTTTCCAGGTCGCGTCGGGTGTGGATGAGCTTCAAGGTGCATGTTTACTATAGTAGGTGTTTCTTTCAACACTGCACATTTGAGACCTATATAACGAATGGAAGTGCACAGCAGCTGAGATTCATGGGATTATTTGTCAGCTCCAATCCCTATCAATGTAAGGTCGTGTAAATAGCAGCTCACAATACTTGCCATGTCAAAGGCATGTCAGTATAGTTTCTAGCAGATTCCTGTATACAGCAGAATCCTGTTAGCTGAATAGCGTTTGAACTTGATGCTGAAGTTGATGGTGACATTTTATATGAAGGTGTCATTTTTAAATAGTTTATTAACCCGTTATAGATGCTTAAAAGATGACTTATAATGTTTTTATAATGCATTATAGAACAAGTCATACAGGGTAGTAACAGCATTTACTAATGTGTTATAAATACTGAATAGATGATATAAGAAATCTGCAATACATGAAAATATAAAACTGTATATTAGCTGTTATCAAATCAGGACAAATCACATTAAACACAAATGATTTACACTTCATTGTCTGGGTCATTTATTTAGTATTTTAAATTAATCTGTTTACTGAAAAAGGTTTTCATTATTTGTGCTAAAAACAGAAACACCTGCCATAGCATTGTCAATATGGTGTAGGGCCTCCATGGGCCGCCAGCACGGCACTGATTGGATGTGGCAGGTAGCGATTCTGCAAGGTGCTTTTAAATTGTGCTGGAGGGATACGGACCATTCCTCAATGATTACCAGCCTCTCATTCCTTCAGGTTGTGTTGTATTGGGGTGGAAATCTGCAGTCAAGTCAGAATGGCCCATACATAGAGAGAGTCACATCACTAGAGTGTTCCTTGTGCCTTCTTGAAAACAGAAGCACCTGCCAACCAAGCACCTCTTATCAGCTTTCTATCAAAGTGTGTTAGATCTGTGGTCCTGTGGTCCCATCGTGGTTATAGAGCTTTTTTCATCTCATCTCACCGACAGGAGACAGAATCTGTAACACAGAGCATCACACAGCACTGCCTGTTGCATAGTCTCATCAGTAAGTGCTTGCAGATATACAGACACTCCCCAGCTCTACACTGTATCACTGCACTAAAGGGTTTTCTCTTAGAGATTATGAATAATGTAACGGGTGTCAGATGTCCATGTTATTGTGACACAGCAGGACCAGTACACTCTCTGGTTATTTCTTTTTGTTTTCCAGTCTTCTTTATTTTCACTCTGAGTTTTTATCCTGCCCAGAACGTTACTTTGTTTCCTCTCCCCACTGACTTCCTTCCTGTGTCACAGGTAATAGGGCCCCCACTTGAATAGGTAGAGGAAACCAAATACAACCAAGTCTGGAAAACAAAATAATGTTCTGATCAGGAGAGATCTCTTCATAAATCTATTGTTAAGGTTCTATGTATAAACAGTGTGTAACCCCAGCCTGGGATTTGACAGCACGGTTTTCTGAAGCTGCAGATGAATTGCTGACAAACACTCTCCAGCTGCAACAGGTGCCCAAAGTCTTCATTGTATCACTTAGATTATATGAATCATTTTATTGAGCAATGTAAACTTTCCATTTGGCACAGCAGGTCAAGTACATGCTGGTACTATTTCCCCTTGTTATTGTACCACAGAGCTGTGCTTTGTTTCTCTCTCTTCACTTTGTTTCTTCCTGTACCAGGACCCTCTGGAGTCTTGTACTGGGGTCTGGGGTCCTATTACCTGTAACACAGCAGTGAAGTGAGTGGGAGAGCAAACCAAGTACTGCCAAGTATTGGGGCAGATTGATAAATGCACAATAACTGGGTTTTTGCTGTGGAACTCAAATGCAGAACTCAAATGTAGCGCCGTGTTTAAAACAATAAGATCCCAACAAGGCTTCTGAGTTCTTTCAACTCATTACTGGATAAGGAACAGATTTACACACAGCTCAACTCATTACTGGATAAGAAACAGATTTACACACAGCTCAACTCATTACTGGATAAGGAACAGATTTACACACAGCTCAGCTCATTACTGGATAAGGAACAGATTTACACACAGCTCAACTCATTACTGGATAAGGAACAGATTTACACACAGCTCAACTCATTACTGGATAAGGAACAGATTTACACACAGCTCAGCTCATTACTGGATAAGGAACAGATTTACACACAGCTCAACTCATTACTGGATAAGGAACAGATTTACACACAGCTCAACTCATTACTGGATAAGGAACAGATTTACACACAGCTCAGCTCATTACTGGATAAGGAACAGATTTACACACAGCTCAACTCATTACTGGATAAGGAACAGATTTACACACAGCTCAACTCATTACTGGATAAGGAACAGATTTACACACAGCTCAGCTCATTACTGGATAAGGAACAGATTTACACACAGCTCAACTCATTACTGGATAAGGAACAGATTTACACACAGCTCAACTCATTACTGGATAAGGAACAGATTTACACACAGCTCAACTCATTACATCCTTCTTATACTCCTGTACAGAACTAGACACTCTAACACAGCAGTCAAACACATTGTTAATACTGTGATAAATCAGGAGAAATGGACAGTCTAAACATGAAAACAAGCTTGTTCTTGTTATTCCACTTGTTCTTCTTGTTAAAGAAGAAAACTCCCCTCTCTGCCAAAAACAATTGAGAACTGAAGTGGAGGCATTTCTGTCCATTTTACCCACTCAGATCCCTCGCTTTCTAAATATATTGGTGCGCCTGAAAAGATAATAGCACCGTCTTCAAATACAAGCTAAAGATTGTCAGATTGTCACTGTATTTTATTTTAACAATGAAAATAAATAAATAAACTAATTTAAAATGAATAAATAAGGTTGTATTCAAGTTTTAATATAAGAGATATGATTTTCAATTTGCACTTTAATCAAAACAATGTAATGGTTTTAAATTTGATTAGCAATAACTGAATGTAAATATTTTTATTAAAGAAATACAATTGAAAATAGGTTGATTAAAGAATTGTTTATATCATCTATATATTCTTAATATTACATTTCTGATCTTTAATATCCTAGTATGTGTGTGCTGAATGATTCAATGTGATTTTTGCTTAGATCTTTATTTAAAATGCTTAATAACTATTCCAGCAAGAACTGCCTCTGAAAACTCTTGTCCAGGCTGATTGTGTGGAAACGAGGTGGGGAAGCATATTGGCGGTGCGCTGGGCACTGAAGTCCACAGGGTAATCATTGTGCACTGCTACCCATGCAACAGTCATACGATTCCCCACAATCAGCCTCCAGGAGTCTTTTCAGAAGCAGTGTTTTGCTGGAATAGTTAGTAAGCATGGTGAATAAAATCTAATCAGAAACAGCCATAGAAAATCCTCAACAGGTAAGAAATGTAAAGAACATGATGACGTTTAAACCTTTAACCTCAGTGTGGTCCCCATGAGTGTTCATTAATATCTATCTAACAGGAGAGTTTTCAAAATGACCAATTGTATCTGTTCATGAAAACACAGCAGCATTGCTGATTGAAATGAAATCTGTGTTCGTTTTGGAAACGTCTGTGTTGCTAATTGAGTGCCATGGGAGCATTGTATTTTAAACAATTTTGTATCAATTAAGATTATGTTTCATTTTGAATTCTTCATTGTGAACTTTACATATATATGTTAATACTAACAGTTACAACAGCACTTAATAGGAAAAACAAAACTATGACATTTTTGTATGTTTTGTCCAGTTGTTCTGCTTGGATTTTGGTGTCTGAGTAAATTTATATTCAAGCTTGAGTTTCTCGCACGGTTCATGTCGTTAGGGTTACCTGATTTGCCCTGAAAAACTAAATAGGATGTTATTTTTCTCCAAGTCACTGACACAGTACCAAAATAACAGTATTGTGCAGTAAACAAACAAGGACCAGAGGTCACAAATGGAGATTAGATAAAGGGGCATTCAGAAACAGAAAATAGGAGGCACTTTTTTACACAGAGAATTGTGAGGGTCTGGAACCAACTCCCCAATAATGTTGTTGAAGCTGACACCCTGGGATCCTTCAAGAAGCTGCTTGATGAGAGTCTGGGATCAATAAGCTACTAACAACCAAATGAGCAAGATGGGCCGAATGGGGCCTCCTCTCGTTTGTAAACTTTCTTATGTTCTTATGTATTTAACACAATAATAGTTAAAGAATGAAACATCTCGGGTGTATTTATTGCAGATGATAACAACTCATTATTTTCTTTATATTGTCATCTCAATACATGTTAAATGTGCAAAAAAACTGATTTAAAAAAGAGACCAGCTATTAATAACCATGTAAACACAACACACACATAATCAGAATGATCCAACACAGAATGCATAAGATTGTTTTGTTTTTGAATGGCGCTAACACAACCTAATATCATAATAATAATAATAATAATAATAATAATAATAATAATAATAATAATAGCTATTATCTTGCTGAGCACACCGATGCAGTTTTTGCTCTACTTGTTTCCTCAGAATATGAACTATACGCGAATTCTTTACCCCGAGTGGTGTTATAATTTGTTTTGATATGTTTCCTCTTTAAAAGCAATAAAAAGAAATCAGTGTATCACAGTCTAACATTCTACCTAATTATAGTGGAACAGCTGTATGCTTGTGTCTTTAGAAAATGTCAGTTTACAAAAGCTCGCTTATTTTGAAGACTCCATGTTCACAAGTATGCGGAAGCCCCTTTGGCAGTCAGCATACTCTGTCATCATAAGTCACATGACCGGAACCTGCGTGACGTCGAGTTATTTTGCTTAAACATCAATAATAACCGAACAACGAAGAAGAAGCAGTGAAAAGGACGGAAAATACAAAGAAAAAATGATGTAGCCTATCATTGTGATAAGTTGAAATATTGAAGTGCCTTGACAAGATGTTTTGCCGGTACGCAGTTCCGGGCCGTACCGGCTGAGTTTTTTTCCCCCCCAGATTTAACTTAAACCTTGTATTTTTCCCCAGATTTTTAAATGTTGTGAAAATAAATATGTTTTTTTTAAATGTGTACATTCAGATATAATTTATAAATCTAGTTACACGGTTTAACATTTAGCTAAATATTTAACTAAATCTTAAATCTCTTATCAAGATTTAACATTTAGCTAAATATTTAACTGGCAGCTAAATCTGGAGTTTGTATGCCAATGCTCCCGCCCTCTTCGTGACGTCATCATTCTTCGGAAGGGCGGGTGAATCTCCACGGACTCGGTCAGGTTCACGTTCAGAAAGACATCCTGGCGGATTCCAGTAACTCACATGCAATCATCGAGCGCGCAGCTGCTGCTGGTGTAAGAGCCGCTCTACAGGCTGGAACAGCCAGCGCTGCTCAACCACCACAAACTGAGGGACGTGTAAGGATGTCATCCGTGGACCTGCTACATCATCTTTAACATCATTTCATAATAGGCCTTACAATTCCCGTGTATCTATGCTATAGTCTATAGCTCTAACACTGCTCCGAAGTTATTTCAGATTGAATGTGTGTCGTGATTTAATAAATGTAGTGGAAAAGACGGGCACGATATGTAATGAAAGTGTACCATACAGTCCCATGATATTTCCCGCGTCTTCCTCGGCGCCCCCTCTATAAAATTGCACGCCTCGTTGCCAGGTCCAGCTACAGTATACATAGCCAGTGCTTAATGTGTAAAGAAAGAGGAGCCGAGGCGCAAGCAATGACAATAATACCGTCCTGAAGAAGCGCGCATTCAAAATCATAACACGTGTATTGCACGTGCTAGTGTTAGATGTTTACAATCACGTGTTCAACATCATATACAAAGCAGGAGTGCTGCAGGGAAATTAAGCAAAGGCAACCGCAGCACAAATAATAAATACAAAAAGCATGTGTACACGTTTTGTTATGGTTTTGCATTTGAATGGTTTAAAAAAACAAACACATTAAAAGACATTCCGAGGACTCCAGAAGGACGACATTGATTTAAAATAAATCCGCCCCCACACGCGCATTGGTTTGCCCCGCGGTCTGCACTGTTATCAGTGATGTGTCTGCAACAGAAGCCGCTGGTAGATTACAAAAACCATCAATTAAACTTAGGCTAGGTAGTTGTGATCTTTGTATGTTTTGATTCCCTATTAATTAAATTATAATAATTGAAAAAGCCAAGAGAGAACCAGATCGTTATTATTATTGTTGTTGTTTTGGTTTAATACAATATAGCAGGCTAATGTTCCTATGAAGTAGGCTACAATATTTTTTTTTTCATTATAAAGTTGTCGTTGTTCTTTGTTGACTTGAATGTTCCGCTTTCATATTTTGTTGTGTACTACTCATTTAATCAAACCAAGTAGTGTAAGAAGTTGCTTGTATCGTTCATGACGTTTTTCAAATCAAGTAATCTATTTGTGTTTATAAAAGTCAATAGCGCAGCCAGTGTCATTTTACTTAAAAGCGCTCAAGCTGAAATCGTAAAGTAATTTAAAGTCGGCTAAAAAACGTGGCAGCGGACTGTCTCTTTAGCGCGCACGCAAGAACTTGCAGACTTGATACAACTGTGTTGAGAATTTAAAAGAAAGCATTTAATGAGATTTTTAACTAGAGGTCCGGGAATATGACTCTGCACGCCCAGAGGTTCGGGCTGGGCCCCGCACAAATTAAGCACCGAGTATAGCGATGTAGAAACAAACGATTAAATATCCCAGTCGATGGAAATTCAAACTTCAATTCAAGGCCAAAGCTATTTCAGATTAAATGAGTGTGTCGATGTAATACATGTACTGGAAAAGATGGTCACGATAAAAGCGAAAAAAAAGATGTGACATTAGAAAGTTTGAAAAACCTACGGTTTCCTACATTGCAGGTTTCACTCCCTTCTTTTATATATGTGTATTCGTTTACATATTACCCAAAGTGTTCCTGCAGGAAGTCCTGTTTTAGAAATCAACATTTAACATGCATCATAATATATTATGCATCATAATATAAAGCAAAGCTACCATATATACAGGAGCCTCCAGAATTATTCATACCCTTCATAGACTAGAATGGGTTTTAGCAAAATAAATGCAAGTGTACATTTAGTATTTGTTGCATAAATGTATGAAAACATTAATTTTTTCAGACATTCATTATTGGACTTTGCAAAAATATATTTGTCCGACATATTTGCATTTCTTTTTTAATACTGGAGATTCAAAATTATTCACACCCTAAACATTAAAATGCAATAACTTTGGACAGAAATGTTTTTGCGATATCTAACACTGATACTCTTACAATGTTCATGATTTATTTATTTATGCAACAAATACTTAATGTACACTTGCATTTATTTATTCTGAATAATTCTGGAGGCTACTGTATGTGTGTGTGTAATAAAATGGTGAAAGCATATTTCATTAGCTTGTCTACACTTAAGCCCTGATATTATTATTATTATTATTATTATTATTATTATTATTATTATTATTATTATTATTATTATTATTATTACTATTATTACTAGTAGTAATAAATTGAGCTGCAACAGAGGATTTTTCAATTGTTGAACTACAGTGTGTTACGTGGAGTTACAACATTCATGTACAACATTACAGAAAGACATTTCCAGTGATGGATTTAACTGTCAAACCAAAAGAACATCAATCTGATCTCATTTTATTTAAAACTGTTCATGTGTTTATCTTCAGGATGGAAATCATGGAAGACCCAGACAACATGTCTCAAAAGAAGAAATTGAACATTTGCTCTCATTAAAAACAACATTGTCTGACGCTGCATCCATGCTTGGGATTTCAAGACCAACTCTGAACAGACTAATGAGGGAATATCCGATCACTGGACTACATGCTCATCTTTAAGTGATGAGCAGCTTGATGCTGCTGTATGTGAGATAAAAGCCCACCTCCCACATGTAGGAGAAGTAATGCTAAACGGCTCCCTGTGGTCTAGAGGCATTGTTATGCAGAGAAACCGTCTCAGAGCGTCTCTAAAGAGAGTGGACTCTCATGGTATTGAGGCTTGGAGGAGCAGAACAATACAGCCACGTCTGTACTCTGTGCCATGCCCAAATCACTTCTGGCATATAGATGGTAATCACAAATTAATTCATTGGAAATGAGTGGTTCATGGAGCCATGGACGGATTTAGCAGGATGGTAATGTTTCTGCGGTGCTCAAATAATAACCAATCAGATACTGTAAAGAACCTTTTCAGACAGGCAGTGTCGGACTTTGGCAGACCACTTCATGTGAGAACAGATCATGGAGGAGAGAATGTCCAGGTTTGGGAAGACATGTGCCAGAACAGAGGAGAAGGTTCTGTCTTCACAGGAAGTTCAGTACACAATCGGCGCAGTGAACGCTTCAACAGGGACTTCAATAGAAATTGCAGCCAAGTCTCTGCCCCTGTGTTCTGTGATTTAGAATCCATGCACCTGTTGGACCTAAACAATAAAACTGACCTCTTTAGCCTTCACTACGTTTATCTTCCAAGGGTCAGTCGTACACTGAATGAATTCAGAGCTGCGTATAACAACCACTCTGTGTCTTCAGAGGGAAACAGAACACCACTCCAGCTGTTCATGGGAGAGAAGCATCTGTAGTACATTCACCATCCACATGCTGAAGCTGAGGAAAGAGCAGTTCCCTCACAACCAACCAGTGCTCCTCCTACCAATGAAACATTTTGTCCACTGAATGAAGGAGATTTACAAGAACTCTCAGAAACAAGTGACCCCCTTGCAAATGACTACAATCACCGTAAGACACTCTTTCAGAGAGTCCAGGAATTTATTTACAACAAATTATCAAATTCCCATTAAATAAATTAATAGTGGTATGACCTGGTTTCTTCCTTGGCTAACTTATGCCCATATTAAGTCAAAATTTGATCCCAACCTGTAACAGGGGAGACCTGGACTGGCCGTCTGACGTATGCACGATGCTGCAGGAAGAGGGCGGCAGTCCCCTGGAATCCGCCTGTCGGTCATGGCGATGACACGGAGAGGTGGAAAACAGGGTGTGTGGGCTTTCCCTCTCTCCGAGTGGCTGGGGGGCGGGCTCATGGGGATTGCTCGGGCTATAAACGGATACTTTGTTGTTCCCTCAGGTCTGCCCTTTTTAGATGAATGAGCTGGCGGAGGCGCTACGGACGGAGCGGGGCTGGAAGAGAGCCGCCAAATAATTACAAATAAAATACAAAGGAAAGAATATTGTGTAGTGGGTAAATTAATGGGCAGACCCCAGGGTTTGTATAGGAAAGTGAGGGAACACTGGTGAGAGTAGGACGGAGTCGAACACGTGCGGGTAATTTGGTTAATAGTGTTTATTTTGTTTTCCTTTGTGCCTTCTGTTTTGTCTTATTTAATGCACCTGCGTGTGCGCTCCATACCTTTACCATCGTTGGTAGCAACGGTATCACAGTGCCACCTTGTGGCTGTAAATAAATCGTGCACCCGAGTGGTGTCTAGAAACCCAGTTTTCTGTCTCCTGTGTCAGTGATTTTCCCACACCCTTCCACAATCCTGCTAATCGCAAATTACAATATGTACTTATCAATGTTTATTTTTAATTTAAAAAGATTCTTCTACTCATAAAAACACAGCCATCAAATACTGGGTTATAATTTGTGATTAGTGGGTGAGTCAAAGTTTTGATTTCATCTGTGCGTTTTGTTTCCCTGTGAAAATGACTAATTATATCTGTGGTTCTCAACCCTAGTCCTCGTGTACCCGTGTCTGCTGGGTTTCATTCTAACTGAGTTGTCAGTTACTTAATTGAACACTTGCCTGAACTATCTCCACCTGTTTCAGAGCTGAAAACAACTGAAACGGTAAAAATAAGCCAATTATTAGTTAAATGAATGATTCCATTAGGTATTTAAGAGCTCAGTTGGAATGAAAACCAGCAGACAGAGTTACGCGAGGACCAGGGTTGAGCACCACTGAATTACATGACTTGTTTCATGTGTGTTTAACTGCATTCTTCAACACCAAAACTCAAACCCTTCTGAACTGCTTTCATTTCTGGAAACGCATGTCTGCTTACTCCGTGCAGTTCAGTGGTGTTCAATCTTGGGCCCGGTGACTCACTGTGTCGACTAGTTTTTGTTCCAGCTGATCTATTCATTAATAAATTGAACTAATAATGAGCTTCTTAAGTTACTTAATCAAGCCCAAATGTGAAATATCTTCACTTGTTTAAGAGCTGAAAACAATGGAAAAGGTCTTAAACTCATTATTTGTTCAATAAAGTAATTAAGGAATCAGTTGAAGGGAAAACCAGCAGACACAGGGGTATGCGAGGGCCAGGATTGAAAACCACTGGAGTTGTGCAGATAAAGCTGTTTTATATTTATTTTTGTTGTTTCTTTTTGTAAATGGATTTTGTTTTGTTTGTTCTGTTCTTCTGCACTGTACACTGGCTTCCTATCCCTGGTCTTATATTTAATACCCTTGTTCTTACCCACTGTTGTCTTTTTCAATGAACTCCATCCTACCTTCAATCTCCGATCTTTCCCTCTGTTCCTCTTCCGCAGGCTGACTCAATTTCAAAATCAGGAAAATAACATTTAAATTCTTAATCTTATTTCTGTTTAGTTTAATAAAAAGGACAAATAACCAACTGGGCTTAATTGTTACCTAAGTGGGCTTAACACTAGAACTGATGTGAGCAGGAGGATGATGGGAAATGTAGTTCTGAAGGGGTCAAAATCACTGCCTTGGCGTTTCTAGTAAAAGGTACATGAATATGCACATGCTGTAAATTGTATTATCAAACAGAAATGTTAAAGTAGTCTACACAATAAATGGGAGGTGAATAATTCTTTATTACTTCAACAAAAGAGCTTTATATTTAAAAAGCTGAAACACTGATTGGGTGGGCTTAAAGTTTACAATAGCCCTATTTTCATGAGTTTTATACTGCTTGTATGTCTCATCTTATATAAGACAAGATTTTTTTTTTATTCATGTTTCTGTATGTAACACAAACGGACTTGAACCTGAATGTTTTCTTTATTTTTAACAATAAAGCAGGACAACATTTCTGTCTGTGACAATCTTAAGTTTATTTCCACAATCTGTTTAATTGTTCTTACGTAAAAAAATAAATAGCCAGATTGTCGTGAGGGAAAAACATTAACACATTGTAGTTTTGAACATATTTGCGTAGCATATGTATTCTATGACATGTCCTAGTTGAATTTTAAGTAATAAAAACAATGTAGTGACAAAAGAAGATTATGAACTGGTGAATTAACAGCATGTGTATGTACTTGTCATTATGAATATGAAACTTAAAAAACCACAAGCTAGTTCATTGTCATGTCCCAATGTAAAACCACAAGCTAGTTCATTGTCATGTCAAGTCCCAATGTAAAACCACAAGCTAGTTCATTGTCATGTCAAGTCCCAATGTAAAACCACAAGCTAGTTCATTGTCATGTCCCAATGTAAAACCACAAGCTAGTTCATTGTCATGTCAAGTCCCATTGTAAAACCACAAGCTACTTCATTGTCATGTCAAGTCCCAATGTAAAATCACAAGCTAGTTCATTGTCATGTCAAGTCCCAGTGTAAAACCACAAGATAGTTCATTGTCATGTCAAGTCCCAGTGTAAAATCACAAGCTAGTTCATTGTCATGTCAAGTCCCAATGTAAAACCACAAGCTAGTTCATTGTCATGTCAAGTCCCAATGTAAAACCACAAGCTAGTTCATTGTCATGTCCCAATGTAAAACCACAAGCTAGTTCATTGTCATGTCAAGTCCCATTGTAAAACCACAAGCTACTTCATTGTCATGTCAAGTCCCAATGTAAAATCACAAGCTACTTCATTGTCATGTCAAGTCCCAATGTAAAATCACAAGCTAGTTCATTGTCATGTCAAGTCCCAGTGTAAAACCACAAGATAGTTCATTGTCATGTCAAGGCCCAGTGTAAAACCACAAGATAGTTCATTGTCATGTCAAGTCCCAATGTAAAATCACAAGCTAGTTCATTGTCATGTCAAGTCCCAGTGTAAAACCACAAGATAGTTCATTGTCATGTCAAGTCCCAATGTAAAACCACAAGCTAGTTCATTGTCATGTCAAGTCCCAGTGTAAAACCACAAGATAGTTCATTGTCATGTCAAGTCCCAGTGTAAAACCACAAGATAGTTCATTGTCATGTCAAGTCCCAGTGTAAAACCACAAGATAGTTCATTGTCATGTCATGTCCCAATGTAAAATCACAAGCTAGTTCATTGTCATGTCAAGTCCCAATGTAAAACCACAAGCTAGTTCATTGTCATGTCCCAATGTAAAACCACAAGCTAGTTCATTGTCATGTCAAGTCCCATTGTAAAACCACAAGCTACTTCATTGTCATGTCAAGTCCCAATGTAAAATCACAAGCTACTTCATTGTCATGTCAAGTCCCAATGTAAAATCACAAGCTAGTTCATTGTCATGTCAAGTCCCAGTGTAAAACCACAAGATAGTTCATTGTCATGTCAAGGCCCAGTGTAAAACCACAAGATAGTTCATTGTCATGTCAAGTCCCAATGTAAAATCACAAGATAGTTCATTGTCATGTCAAGTCCCAATGTAAAACCACAAGCTAGTTCATTGTCATGTCAAGTCCCAGTGTAAAACCACAAGATAGTTCATTGTCATGTCAAGTCCCAGTGTAAAACCACAAGATAGTTCATTGTCATGTCAAGTCCCAGTGTAAAACCACAAGATAGTTCATTGTCATGTCAAGTCCCAGTGTAAAACCACAAGATAGTTCATTGTCATGTCATGTCCCAATGTAAAATCACAAGCTAGTTCATTGTCATGTCAAGTCCCAGTGTAAAACCACAAGATAGTTCATTGTCATGTCAAGTCCCAGTGTAAAACCACAAGATAGTTCATTGTCATGTCAAGTCCCAGTGTAAAACCACAAGCTAGTTCATTGTCATGTCAAGTCCCAATGTAAAATCACAAGCTACTTCATTGTCATGTCAAGTCCCAATGTAAAATCACAAGCTTCCTTCCTATCCGGTTTTCATTTTCTACTACATTCACAAAATCACATTGGACCGTGTGCTTTTGTTATGTTCTGCCTCTCAAACTTACTCACCACTCTGGGAGAATTCTAGTATTTAGTTTGGCATTAAAGCATTTGCATTTCACCCATGTCCTATTATTATTGGTCAAATTGCATACATTTAAATTTAAATATATTAATATTTAAATTGGCATATAATAAAATAAAATTCAATAGGTGTGTTATTTTTGTTATGTCATTTGTGATTGTGATCAAATGCATCGGAGCATTTGATAACATTCAGTGGTGTTGCATCTACACTGCCATTTGAAAAGGATCAACTTTAACTCAGCCTAAGAGCTTCGCGTGTGCAATTAGTGCAGAAGAGTTAAAAAAAAATTCATTGGTTATTTATTAACAAGTGGTGAATGATTAAATGTATGATTAAAAGTTTCACACATACGTGTACATTTGGCCCATCTTGCTCGTTTGGTTGTTAGTAGCTTATTGATCCCAGAATCTCATCAAGCAGCTTCTTGAAGGATCCCAGGGTGTCAGCTTCAACAACATTACTGGGGAGTTGGTTCCAGACCCTCACAATTATCTGTGTAAAAAAAGTGCCTCCTATTTTCTGTTCTGAATACCCCTTTATCTAATCTCCATTTGTGACCCCTGGTCCTTGTTTCTTTACTGCACAATACTGTTATTTTGGTACTGAGTCAGTGACTTGGAGAAAAAGAACGTCTTATTTAGTTTTTCAGGGCAAATCGGGGAACCCTAACGACATGAACAGTGTGAGAAACTCAAGCTCGAATATAAATTTAGTCAGACACCAAAATCCAAGCGGAACAACTGGGCAAAACGTACAAAAAGAACATCGTTTTTACAATGCTTCCCTATGCTTTACCAGACCTCTCTGTGCTTTACAATGCTTCCCTGTGCTTTACCAGACCTCTCTGTGCTTTACAATGCTTCCCTATGCTTTACCAGACCTCTCTGTGCTTTACAATGCTTCCCTATGCTTTACCAGACCTCTCTGTGCTTTACAATGCTTCCCTATGCTTTACCAGACCTCTCTGTGCTTTACAATGCTTCCCTATGCTTTACCAGACCTCTCTGTGCTTTACAATGCTTCCCTATGCTTTACCAGACCTCTCTGTGCTTTACAATGCTTCCCTATGCTTTACCAGACCTATCTGTGCTTTACAATGCTTCCCTCTGCTTTACCACACCTCTCTGTGCTTCACAATATTCCCTATGCTTTACCAGACCTCTCTGTGCTTTACAATGCTTCCCTATGCTTTACCAGACCTCTCTGTGCTTTACAATGCTTCCCTATGCTTTACCAGACCTCTCTGTGCTTTACAATGCTTCCCTATGCTTTACCAGACCTCTCTGTGCATTACAATGCTTCCCTCTGCTTTACCACACCTCTCTGTGCTTTACAATGCTTCCCTATGCTTTACCTGACCTCTCTGTGCTTTACAATGCTTCCCTATGCTTTACCAGACCTCTCTGTGCTTTACAATGCTTCCCTATGCTTTACCAGACCTCTCTGTGCTTTACAATGCTTCCCTATGCTTTACCAGACCTCTCTGTGCTTTACAATGCTTCCCTATGCTTTACCAGACCTCTCTGTGCTTTACAATGCTTCCCTATGCTTTACCAGACCTCTCTGTGCTTTACAATGCTTCCCTATGCTTTACCAGACCTCTCTGTGCTTTACAATGCTTCCCTATGCTTTACCAGACCTCTCTGTGCTTTACAATGCTTCCCTATGCTTTACCAGACCTCTCTGTGCTTTACAATGCTTCCCTATGCTTTACCAGACCTCTCTGTGCTTTACAATGCTTCCCTATGCTTTACCAGACCTCTCTGTGCTTTACAATGCTTCCCTATGCTTTACCAAACCTCTCTGTGCTTTACAATGCTTCCCTATGCTTTACCAGACCTCTCTGTGCTTTACAGTGCTTCCCTATGCTTTATCAGACCTCTCTGTGCTTTACAATGCTTCCCTATGCTTTACCTGACCTCTCTGTGCTTTACAATGCTTCCCTATGCTTTACCTGACCTCTCTGTGCTTTACAATGCTTCCCTATGCTTTACCAGACCTCTCTGTGCTTTACAATGCTTCCCTATGCTTTACCTGACCTCTCTGTGCTTTACAATGCTTCCCTATGCTTTATCAGACCTCTCTGTGCTTTACAATGCTTCCCTATGCTTTACCAGACCTCTCTGTGCTTTACAATGCTTCCCTATGAGTATTAATAAAAAAGAAAAAGTCACAGTTAATCAAATTATTTTTTTTATTAAATCACATTACTAAAATCTGAAAAAAATATACAGAAAAAACATTTTATGGAAATCAAAGAACAAAAACACACATACAATAAAGCAAACTTAAGTTCACTTTTTATAAACTGTTACAGCACTGACTATTGGATGCCATTTTTAAAATATATATAAAACATAATAAATCTTAAAAAGAAATTAAATACAGTTATTTCGTATGAAATCCATTCGTTGCTAAAACAAATAATTCACCTCGTTTCGCTCTGCAGGTGGCGCCGTTTTACCCCTAACTTTCATCCAAAGTTGTGTCAGATTGAACATTCCCTTCACCCGAGGAGTGGAGAGGACAGACAGGGAGTTCAATACAAAGGGTTTCTTACAACACAAAACAGTCTAGTTCAGCTGGCAGATTGTTACAGAGGAATCATAAACCCAAAGCCTAAACCCAGGATAGAGCGGCTCAGTGAATGTGGTTTGGAATCTGTGCAGGAGGGTCATTGTGTCAGAGACGCCATAAAAGGACAGCGTGCGGCATTAAAGTCCAGATACACTCCTATTCTGGGGAGCGGGGGCAGTTATTGCAGTTTTATTGTTATTGTGCCGGGCAGTGTACCTGGAGTCAGAGCAGAACAAACTCCAGGACTTGTCATTGAATCCAAGGAGACAGGAACGATCCCCTCCTTTCCTGCTGATTCCTTTATATGTGACTCCTATAGAAGCCCCTCCCCCACTGCACTCAATCTCCCAGTAACAGCGAGTCCCAGACAAACCCTCTCTGCAAAGCACTTGGGCCCAGCTATCAAATCTCTCTGGGTGATCAGGATATCTCTGGGTCTCTCTCCTCCGTGTCACCTTTCTGTTCCCTTCAGACAGACAGAGCTCTCTATACGCTGTGTTGGGGTCCAGTGTGAGCTGACAGGAATCTGATTGAAGAGAAGAGGACGGGTAGAGGAGAGACGGTTAGAAAAGTCAAATCACTGAGAAAATCAACAGTCATTGTCTGCTGCATCCTCAAATCACTCCCTCCTCCCTGCTTCACCAGTCCCTGCACCCTCCTCTATGCTCCCTCCTCCCTCTTCTATGCTCCCTCATCCCTCCTCTCCTTCTCCATGCTCTCTCCTCCCTCCTCTATGCTCCCTCCTCCCTGATCTCTCCTCCCTGATCTATCCTCCCTGCTTCTTCCTCCCTCTATAGTCCCTGCTCTATAGTCCCTCCTCTTTGCTCCCTCTTCTGTCCTTCCTGTTCCCTCCTCCCTCTATACTCTCTCCTTCCTGCTCCCTCCTGTATGCTCCCTACTCCCTGCTCCCTCCTGTATGATCCCTACTGCTCCCTGCTCCCTCCTCCCTGCTCCCTCCTGTATGAACCCTACTGCTCCCTGCTCCCTGCTGTATGCTCCCCTCTCCTTCCTGTATGCTCCCTCCTCCCTCTTCCCTGTTCCTTCCACCTCTATGCTCCCTGCTCCCTCCTGTATGCTCCCTACTGCTCCCTCCTCCCTGCTGCCTCCTCCCTCCTCTATACTCGCTCCTCTGTCCTGTTGCTCCTCCTCCTGCTCTCTCCTATGCTCCCTCCTCCCTGCTCCTCTTCCATGCACCCTCCTCCATCTATGCTCAATCCTCCTTGCTCCTGCCTCCCTTCTCCCTCCTGTATGATCCCTCCTCCTCCTCCGTCCTCCATGCTCTCTCCTCCCTGCTCCCTCCTCCTCCCTATGCTCCCTCCTCCTGCTCCATCCTCTCCTCCTCTCCTATGCTCCTCCTCCATCCTTTATGCTCCCTCCTCCATGCTCCCTCCTGTGTGCTCCCTACTCTTTCCTCCCTCCAGCCTGCTCCCTCCTGTATGCTCCCTACTCACTGGTCCCTCCTCCCTCCTGTATGCTCCTTACTCCTCCTCCTCCTGTATGCTCCCTCCTCCTCCTCCTCTCCTCCTTTCTTTATGCTCCCTTCTCCCACCTTTATGCTCCCTCCTCCATGCTCCCTCCTGTATGCTCCCTGTTCCCTCCTCCCTCCTTTATGCTCCCTACTCCTTGCTCCCTCCTGTATGCTCCCTCCTCCCTACTCCTTGCTCCCTCCTCCCTGCTCCCTACTCCCTCCTGTATGCTCCCTCCTCCCTCCTATATGCTCACTCCTCCCTACTCCCTCCTCCATGCTCCCTTCTTCCTGTTCCCTACTCCTATGCTCCCTCCTCCCTGCTCCCTACTCCCTCCTGTAGACTCCCTCCTTCCTCCTCCCTGTTCTCTTCTTTATGTTCCATCCTCTCTCCTGCATGCACCCTGCTGCATCCTCTCTCCTCCCTTTTCCCTGTTCCATTCTCTATGCTCCCTCCTTTATGCTTCCTCCTCCCTGCTCCCACTTCTCTCCACCCTGCTACCTCCTGTATCCTCCCTCCTCTATGCCCCCTTCTTCATGCTCCCTCCTTCATGCTCCCTCCTCTATGCTCCCTCCTGCATGCTCCCTCCTCATTGCTCCTTCCTCCCTGCTCCATCCTCCCTCCTCTATGCTCCTGCCTCCCTGCTCCAGGCTCCCTGTTTTTTATAGACACGTATATTTAGACTGTGATAATTAAGATTGATAATCAATAGATTTGATCGATAATTCTTACTTGAGATTTATTTCTGACTTTGGATAAGCTCTCTCTTTTTATTTTTCTGTCTTCAATAAACTGCTGCTGCTATTAATTAAACCCTCTTGCTGTTTGATTGTTTTGTTCATTATAATTCCTCGATCTTATCAAACTTCTTCAGTTGGAACTACTCAAATGCAACTCTGCATACAATTACAGTTCACTTAATGTTCCTACAGGGTATGTGTTGCCATTTTACCCACTCAGACCCCTTGCTTACTAAATATCTTCAATAGAATATCATCCACTCTTCAGATATCTGTCTAATATTTTAATGAGCAATCCATCCCACAAGTGCAGTGATACTGCAATATACATTTACTACCAGCACAGGATGACTGGGAGGGATAGCTGTTCATTTTACCCCACAACTGGTTTCACATGCATTGTACATGTATTAAAAGATGGGATGATTATCTATTCAGGGATACCAAGATATTTAGGGAGAGAAAGGTCTGAGTGGAAAAACAGGCAACAAATGCCCCTCCCCAGTCATTCTGCATGTATTCATCTGAACCAATACTTGTTGGAGAGGAGTGTAGATTAATGGCTTCACAATTACTAATAAATAATAATAATTGCTGCCCTCAAGCTCCACCCCTCCCTGTTCTGTAGTGTTAGCTCTTCTCACAATGGAGTGACACATCTTTCAATCAAATGTTTCAGTGCAAACAGACTTACATTTTAAAAACTCAGCTCTGTTCCTTGGCTCTGGAGCCTGCAGACTGTAAACTGCAACTTCATTCACTGGGCGAGAAAATAGAGAGAGAAATAGAATTGAAACATACAACAGTCATTGTCTGCTGCATCCTCAAATCACTCCCTCCTCCCTGCTCCATCCTCCCTCCTCCCCCCTCCGTGCTCCCTCCTCCATCCTCCCTGCTCCCTCCTCCCTGCTCCCCTGCCTGCTCCCTCCTACATCCTCCCTGCTCCCTCCTCCCTGTTCCCTGCTCCCTCCTCCCTGCTCCATCCTCCCTGCTACACCAACTATCAGACGTTCCCTTTCAAGTCGAAAATAACCATCAAGGTATGGGATATTGCCGTCAGGCGGTAGGGATTGGGTGAGCTTTTATAGCAAAGCTGCCAATAGGCCTCTGCGTGAGCTGCCACGTAAGCCCACCCCCCTGGGAGCTTACTATACGCAGCGCGCAGAGTCTCTCTTCCTCTTTTGCCTTCAGCCTTTGTAGGACATTGAGCTGGTAAGTTTTCTCTCTGAGAGATTTACACCACTGATTGTACTTGTCAGCCTTGAGCTTGAGAAGCTGGCTACCGCCCCTTCTCTGAGCTGATTTCAGTGTTCGCTCTACTGAACATTATATATATAAAAATTTTTTTATATCTATTGTATTCTCTTTCACGCTTTGCTTCGGCATTGCGTTCTTTCCGTGTTGGCTCTCTGTCTTTCTTTCTTACATATATATATATATATATACAAATATATATTTTTGTATTGTTAACATTTGTTATTGGGTTTTTGGTATTGTCTATTCTCTCCGTAGGTGTAGAATAGAGTTTAGAGGACACGTTGCGTGCCAGGCTAGGCCACGCAATATTTTGCAGCCTCGGTCTCGCCTCGTCTAGACTCGGAGTGCAGCCTGCTGCTAGCATCCACTCCAATAATTCCACCCACGGATTGTAACATCACCGCGTGGTTGCTGTACGACTGTAGCTATAAATATAATCTGCACTTTAACTGCAGTATCTCTAAAAAAAAAAAAATTCCCCATACAATACATTACAATACCGCCAACTACACTTTTCACTTTTCAGTTGCACGCACCTCGACGCTCGACGCTTCGGCGCTCGACGCTCGGCGCATAATAATAATAATAATAATAATAATAATAATAATAATAATAATAATAATAATAATAATAATTGGTGTTACACTTATGGAGCGCCGTTTCAAACCCAGAGATACCAAAGCGCTGGGATGTGAATCTGCCCTCACAGCAACGAACATATATAGACATGTTTTTTTTTAAATATCTCTTTATACATTATTCATGTAAGTGTGATTATTATTCTTGAGCAGCGTACTGTAAGGTGTCTGTACGCGTATGTTATTAATGTAGTTATAACGTTATATTAAACAGCAACACATCCCACAATCCTCTCGGGAGCGCTTGATAAAGAAACCCGTCCAGCCCTCCCTGATCAATCCAAGAGAAACCCGCGTTTACAACATCGGAACCACCTCGGCAACAGCCGCTCCGCATCCCACCTGAGGACACACCTGCATTTCCATGAGGGAGTCACCGCAAACATTTAGAAACCGGACACCCGAAAAATCACCCGGACCCACACCAGCGGGCTTTCAAATACACTCTGATTCTGACTGAAGGGAATCCACTTCACACAAAAGGGTTCACAGAAATGTCAGCAAACACAACCACCCTCAGAACAAACCCGTGAACACAGAAATGGAAAAATAGAAATGTGAAAGCGCGTCATTTTAACACGCTCCCTAACAATTGCCATGGAAACCCTGACGGCAAAAAAACAAAACAAAAACAAAACAGGAATGTCACTCTGCACAGAAGAAGAATTCAGCTCCACAACACCTGAAAAACTCCAGCAAACGGTAGCTTATTATCAGAAGAGTTTCTTTTTTTTAAATGTATTTTTATTTATTTATTTTTTAAAGGGGTTGATACCCATTTCGTGCTTGAAAGGGAACGTGCTGTTTTTAAGTTACAAGTTCAAAGTGTTCTCTTTGGTTGCAGTCGCGTATCACTCCTAGTACAGACCACAGCAATTGCGGTTTGCTCTGTACTGTCTCACACAATGCAAACCTTATTTTAAACTGTGTTCACCTTATCAAAGTTGTTGCTATTTTAAATACAATTCTTTATGGAGTTCACCAGTGATTATAAAAATACTGCATGGGGCAGTGTGTGTGTGTGTGTGTGTGTGTGTGTGTGTGTGTGTGTGTGTGTGTGTGTGTGTGTGTGTGTGTGTGTGTGTGTGTGTGTGTGTGTGTGTGTGTGTGTGTGTGTGTGTGATACATGAGCATGTAATGCCTGGATAACCCCCTCGGTGTGCATTACATTCTCATATCACACACCACCCCATGCTGTATTCTATAGATATTGTACAGCTCCTTTCTGTCTTTCCATTTCTACCTAAACTCTGAAATTAAAACGCATTCAGTTCAATTACATAGTATTACTTCACACAGTAAACACACTATAAAACTATTAACATGTTTGCAAAAAATAACCCAGCTGCTTAGTACTGTGTGATGTGAAGTACTAATTAGCCAGGTTATTATCATCAAGTATCCTAAGTTAATGCTGCCATGTATTCCACAGTGTGGGGGGAGTAAGCCTGTCATATCTGATCCTGTAAGATACGATCCCCTCTATTAACACAGAGCCTGTCATATCTGATCCTGTGAGATACGATCCCTCTATTAATACAGAGCCTGTCATATCTGATCCTGTAAGATACGATCCCTCTATTAATACAGAGCCTGTCATATCTGATCCTGTAAGATACAATCCCCTCTATTAAATCAGAGCCTGGACCTCTGGCATGTGTCATTTACACAGGATGCTGCTACCAATTGAACAGTACTGATGGAAACTGATCAATGCATATTTGATTACGTGTCTAAAACAGTAAACTCAGCTCTTAGCAGGACATCAAGGAAAGCCGGTAAATTCAAAATGAAATGCGATGTTGTGGCCAGAGAAGGTGCTTTTGTGCATGATTTGTAAACAATAAACCGGGTGTAAATAACTAATTTCATTGCACCTTCTTTTCCAAAGGCAATAATAACCATTTCATGCCAATTATGTTTTGTATTTTTGCCCATCCCCAATTGTGTTTTACTGAACTGTAGAATCTCAGGACTAGGGCTGCTACGATTAAATCGAAAATCGATTTTTTGATCGATTCCATTCCTCGTTATATACATCGATATAAATACTGAATAATCGATTCAATAATTACATTTTTGAAATTGCATAGTTAATAACATTATTTAATTTATCAATGAAACTGCACCGAACGCCCTGCCTTGCTAGTTACAGTATTTCTGACAGACAAGCAGTGGGCGTGCTCTTCTTTACCTGCTCGTGTTAACTAGCATCTGATTTGCTGGTCCCATCCTACCAGCGAATCAGTTTTGAAAATGCTTTGTAAGTACACACCCCTCTGTGTGTGTTCGATCTAAACAAACAAAAAAGTGTGCTGCCTTGAATCGAGAGCAGGACGATGGGCTTGTATTCCTTTGCAAACAGCCTGTAAATAAATTGTGCTCACTGAAGAAAACCGACTGTATATAGTTTGCACTTCTTTGGCGTTTCAAAATGAATGGTTATTTAATAAATATTTAATAATATTCAATAACGTTAAAACATTTTAAAAAATTGAATTAACGAGCAGTGATGTTCAACACAATTTTGGAGTAATGGTCAGCTTGACCTATATTGGATCTGCATGTTGTGGTAAGTAAATCAATTAATTTGTATTATTATTATTATTATGTTATGTTTTAGGCAGGGATTTCCACATTGTGTGTATCACAGATAGTGAAATTTGAAGACGGCCACCAACAACATTATGCATGGGATATGCTTGCCCACTGGGTAGAGATCGCTGAGCTTTCTATAGCAGAGCTGCCGATAGGCCCCTTCCAAGGATGACGCACTCGGTCCCGCACACCGAGGGATTAAAACCATCATCCTGAGGAAGCAATTTCTCTTTTTCCTTCTCAAGACGGTACGGTAAGGACCTCTGTGTTCAGCTGAGCTTCTCGAGACTATCAAGTTGATTGTATTTTCCTTGCATTCGTGCTGAAAGCTGGCTCGCTGCTTTCCTGGAATCAACGACTCTGAAAAAGACCGAGCTTTTTGCCTTTCTGTCTTTCAGTGGGATCTTCGCTTGCATGGTAGCCTGCTCTTTCTTATCTGTCTGCCGTGTGTGAGTAACTGCCTGTGCAGTCAGCCTCGCGAGTGGTTGTCTATTTCCTTCTTGGGAGAGCACAGTTCCTACACAGGGCTAGGCCTTGCCATATCCCCTCTGTCGAGTAGACCTCGCTGGCTGCTAGGCCCGCCCACCGCGGTGAGTTGGGCCTTGTAAACAAACAGTGTGCTCTCCCCTATCTATCTATTTCTACTGTGGTTTTTTGCTGTCTGCTTGCAACTCGCCCGCTGCGGCTACAGCCCTTGTGTCTCCCTGGTCTATGCTACACATTGACCAGGTGTGTGACCATGCGGTTAGGGTAGACACCATTGCATAGCGAATCCCCTCCGTGGTACATGCATAGCCCTGAACTAGACTTTCATAGGCACTGAAACATTGAGCAGGCAGTGTTATGCAAATGCAGATATGAAGTCAGTACGTCAGATGGTCTCTCAGATTTGAGTCTTTGACCCTGTGACGATGGCAGCTTTGTTACATGACAGCCACGAAGGGTTCATGTTTCTTGTGCGATACCAATGATCAAACTTGAACTAGAGGATCACAGAATACAGCTGAGTTCTGAATATGAAGATCATTTGTTACGTGTCATCTGGAAACCACAAAGTCACATGGACCATATATGGCAGCCTCATGAGGTCACAGATAGGGTACTGTTAAGATCTGGCCTAAGGAGATTTCAAAATATTTAATATTTAAAATATGAAGATGGTTCTGTATCTCAAACAGATTATGAGCTGTATTTCTGTGGAATTGAATATGAAAGGACAAGCTTCAGATATGTGGATGTGATACTGCAAGTCCCATCCCATAAACAATACAGCCTTGCTTGAGCCTACGTAGACATTAAAATGTGACTTTTGTTTTAAAACAACGACTGCACACCTATTGTGGCTGTAAATTGTGATTTAAACCAATGTACATCCCTGGTATAAACAAGAGAGAAAAATATTAAGAAAATAATAACAATCTACTTACCTGGTTCTTGTTTCTCTGCCTCTCCTTTGTTCTCTTCTGCAATCGCTTCACATCCAGTCACTACACAAAAAACGAAATGTTTAATTCTCACCCACAACTAATGATTCATGTTTATATACATTCAACTAGTTGAGAGTAGAATGTATATCTAAACGAGGTGTGTAACAATTCATCATGTAGTGATGAATCAGGACACTTTCTTTACATGAGATATTGTATCATCATAGAGGTCTGTGTCATGTGCATCGTGATTCAAGACCAAAGCACAGCTCAGCTCACTGTCGATCACAGAGTGGTTATTGAATGAAGAGTGTGTTTTATAGTTGGTATGGATACATACTCTCCCCATCTCATTTGTCTTCTAAATAAACAGTCACTTGTTAAATGATCATTTGATCCTATTGTGCTTCATACAAGTAGCCCATCAGGACCATTGCATGTATTGTGATTCATATCATATCCTGACCTGCATATCGTGATGCATATCGAATCGTGACAGTAGTTACACCTATAATGAAAATGAATATGAATAAGAAAAGGTTACTGGATGTTTGAACTCTTCACAACAATGTACAGAGTTCAGCATCAAATAACTTTACTTGTAAATCTGAGGACATGTTCTGGATTCAGCTGTTAAAGACAGTACAGGTTGAAACAGGCTTTCATTTTCCATAAAGGATGCTGTATATGCCAGTTATATAAACAGAATACTGCATGAACTTTCACACAGTGCTGTGGCTATTTCACTGATGAGGATATCCATAAACATGTCGTCTGTATCCTCATTCATGGAATAGCAGCCCTGTTCTGTACTCTGTGATCCTCCATGAATCTTCTGCATTCTACTCTTCACTCACTGATAGGACGCTTCATTTCCTCTTCACACTTTTCCTTTGCTGAGATAAAACAAAACAAAAAAAAAACAAGGTTTCTTTCTCACTCATTTCTTTTAAACAAACAAACAATTCATCAAATAAAATAAAGTTTACAAAAACAATCTAACATATTGGTTGATATTTCAGTTTGTTTCGCTCAACATTGTGACTGTGACAGTCACATGTTTACAACCAGGGTGGGGGTCAGTCCCTTTTTAAAATCAATTCCCAATTCACATTCCTATTCCCTTTTAATCAATTCATTCATTTTACAACTATATATATATATATATATATATATATATATATATATATATATATATATATATATATATATATATATATATATATATATATACAGTACTGTACAAAAGTTTTAGGCAGGTGTGAAAAAATGCTGTAAAGTAAGAATGCTTTCAAAAATAGACATGTTAATAGTTTATATTTATCAATAAACTTAATGCAAAGTGAGTGAACAGAAGAAAAATCTAAATCAAAACCATATTTGGTGTGACCACCCTTTGCCTTCAAAACAGCATCAATTCTTCTAGGTACACTTGCACAAAGTCAGGGATTTTGTAGGCATATAGTCATGTATGATTAAACAATTATACCAAACAGGTGCTAATGATCATCAATTCAATATGTAGGTTGAAACACAATCATTAACTGAAACAGAAACAGCTGTGTAGGAGGAATAAAACTGGGTGAGGAACAGCCAAACTCAGCTAACAAGGTGAGGTTGCTGAAGACAGTTTACTGTCAAAAGTCATACACCATGGCAAGACTGAGCACAGCAACAAGACACAATGTAGTTATACTGCATCAGCAAGGTCTCTCCCAGGCAGAAATTTCAAGGCAGACAGGGGTTTCCAGATGAGCTGTCCAAGCTCTTTTGAAGAAGCACAAAGAAACGGGCAACGTTGAGGACCGTAGACGCAGTGGTCGGCCAAGGAAATTTACTGCAGCAGATGAAAGGCACATCATGCTTACTTCCCTTCGCAATCGGAAGATGTCCAGCAGTGCCATCAGCTCAGAATTGGCAGAAAACAGTGGGACCCTGGTACACCCATCTACTGTCCGGAGAAGTCTGGCAAGTTTGGGGCTGCATTTATGCAAATGGAGTTGGGGATTTGGTCAGAATTAATGGTCTCCTCAATGCTGAGAAGTACAGGCAGATACTTATCCATCATGCAATACCATCAGGGAGGCATCTGATTGGCCCCAAATTTATTCTGCAGCATGACAACGACCCCAAACATACAGTGAAAGTCATTAAGAACTATCTTCAGCGTAAAGAAGAACAAGGAGTCCTGGAAGTGATGGTATGGCCCCCACAGAGCCCTGATCTCAACATCATCAAGTCTGTCTGGGATTACATGAAGAGAGAGAAGCAACTGAGGCTGCCTAAAGCCACAGAAGAACTGTGGTTAGTTCTCCAAGATGTTTGGGCCAACCTACCTGCCGAGTTCCTTCAAAAACTGTGTGCAAGTGTACCTAGAAGAATTGATGCTGTTTTGAAGGCAAAGGGTGGTCACACCAAATATTGATTTGATGCAGATTTTTCTTCTGTTCACTCACTTTGCATTTTGTTAATTGATAAATATAAACTATTAACATGTTCTTTTTTGAAAGCATTCTTACTTTACAGCATTTTTTCACACCTTCCTAAAACTTTTGCACAGTACTGTGTATAGTAAGACAGCAGGGAGGGGGTTAAAGCCTCCCCGAAGAAAAACATGTGCGGAATGCACATTTGTTTAATTTAATTGTATTTGGTTTGATTGTTTAATTGTTGTGCTTTATTGTTTAATTAAATTTGTTAATTGTTTATTGTTTAATTATCACTCGCACCTGGTGACTATTGTAAATGAATTGTTTGTTTGTTTGTTTGTTTGTTGTGTTTGGTGGGGAAACGGCTTAGCCGTCCCACGTGTAGTCAGGGTGTTCCTGAAAGTTTAGTTTGTGCTCGTAAAGAGCCAGGTGTTTATTTAGTGTTTGTTTTATTTGGTTGTTTATTAGAAATATAGCTCGTCCGCGCATAAAAAAAAAATCCATTCTTGTGTGTGTTGGGTCGTGTTTTAAAGGTGCAACGAACCCGTGTGTCAACGGTTGTTTTACAATATATATATATATATATATATATATATATATATATATATATATATATATATAATAACTTTTCAAACACATGTACAGCTTATACAATTGCATGTGTTGTGTACAAGCTGTACGTGTGTTTGACAAGGTGTGTTTATGTTTGTTCAATACAGCCTGTGTTGTAAAAGGTATTGGGATTGATTAAAAGGGTTATTCAGAAGTGATTCCAGTCGGGGTCTGCAATACTTACTGAAGAAGGTTTAGAGACACTTTGTATTTATTATACAGGCAATGCACAACCAGGGTTGAGGCAATTCCTTTTTAAAGCAATCCCTTCAAAGGAATTGGAATTGATATTTTATAGACATTATAATAATTGTTGTGATTGTTCAACATCTTTCATCTGAAGTCAATTTAATTGACTAACAAACAGGAGTGAATTCAATGTCATTTGTTGCCACTGTGAGAAGCTCATTTTAACAGAATACTGCTAATTAGAATTGTGATCAATGATGTGTTGGAATTGATTAAAAGGGAATGGGAATTGATTTTAAAAAGGAATTGAGATTGAAAAAAAGGAACTGACCCGAACCCTGTTCACAAATGGCCAGTTTCACACGAGGCTGAATTTGGCTTCTTATTCCTCTGTTTCTTATTTGCCTGTTTCTTATTCTGAGTTAGATCTGCTCCAAACTGAATGATTGGCTTTGTATGTAAGGGGTTAACTCACACTGGGCTGCTATTTTCTCAGTGGATATTTATAGAGGGGCAGCTCCTAAACAATATTAATTTCTTATTTGCTCAGCCCAACACTGATACTAGGGTCAAAACAGCTGACAAACATGCCAATGTATGTTATAATTGAATAAGTAACAGTGTATTTAAGGGATTAAATCACGTTGGGCTGCTAATTTCTCTGGATACTTATAGAGGGGCAGTAAGTTATCAGTTTCGTCCCCAAAATTATTTAACATAACTATCATTTTTTGGGACGAAATGCATATTTGTGGGGCTAAAACTCATTTTGTGATACAAAATAAACATTTTGTGCACAATGTTAATTTTGTGGGACAAAATGCTAAATATGTCGGACGAAATACACATTCTGTGGGACACAATGCTAATTTGTTGCACAAAAAACTATTCTTTGGGACAAAATGCACTTTTGTGGGTCACGTGACTGTTTGTGACATCATCATGGCACACTGTCACATGGTAAGTGTCGCCCAATGTGCAGACTGCTTTGCAGCGCACATGCTTTTCTGTGGAAGTATGGGTATCATGTCTGAGTAACGTTAGTTTTTTTTTCCTGTGTTTTTGTCCTCCCCTTTACAAATTCAATTAATGATTATTGAGTCATTAGCGTCTCAACGACAATGCAAAAATGTGTAATTTCTGTGCTCTGTCTTGTTTCACATCATGATTTTTTAAAATATAACTTTGTTATATCTTGCATGACACAGTTTTTCTTTTTATATCCCATGTAAAAAAAGAAGCTTCTTCTGAATAGCAGAGTTATCTAGCTGACATTACATAAATATAAACGCTGATAAACTTTGATTAGCGTTCCCTCAGTTCACATCAGTCTAGACAAACGCATTTGAATCACGTTTAAAATGGAAAATGAAGGATCGCACCTAATTTAACCCCTGTCACAATTCACGCAATTCACCTGCTCCCTCATCTCTCCTGCATGCTCCCTGTTGCATCCTCCCTCCTCCTTTTTCCCTACTCCCTCCTCCCTTCTCTATGCTCCCTCCTCCCTGCTCCCTCCTCTATCAACCCTCCTCTATGCTCCCTCCTTTATGCTCCCTCCTCCATGCTTCCTCCAAACTGCTCCATCCTCCCTATATGCTCACACCTCAATCTTCTTTGCGCCCTCCTCCCTCCTCCCTCCACAGTGCTCCATTTTCCCTGCTCCCTTCTCTATGCTCCCTCATCCCTCCTCCATTTTCCCTGCTATCTTCTCCCTGCTACGTCCTTTATGCTCCATCCTCCCTATTCCCTCCTCCCTCCTGTGTGCTCCCTCCTCCCTCTCCTCTGATCCCTCCTCCATGCTCCCTCCTTCCAGCTTTAAGCTCACTCTATGCTCCCTGCTCCCTCCTCTTTGCTCCTGCCTCTATCCTCCCTGCTATTTTATAGACAAGTATATTTAGATTGTAATGTTTAAGGTTGATAATCAATAGATTTGATCTATAATTCTTACTTGGGATTTATTTCTGACTTTGGATAAGTTCTCTCTTTTTATTTTTCAGTCTTCAATAAACTGCTGCTATTAATTAAACCCTCTTGCTGTTTGATTGTTTTGTTCATTATAATTGCTCGATCTTATAAAACGTCTTTAATTGGAACTAATCAAATGCAGCTCTGCATACAATTACAGTTCACTTAATGTTCCTACAGGGTATGTGTTGCCATTTTACCCACTCAGACCCCTTGCTTACTAAATATCTTCAATAGAATATCGTCCACTCTTCAAATATCTGTCTAATATTTTAATGAGCAATCCCTCCCACAAGTGCAGTGATACTGCAATATACATTTACTACCAGCACAGGATGACTGCGAGGGATAGCTGTTCATTTTACCCCACAACTGGTTTTACATGCATTGTACATGTATTAAAAGATGGGATGATTATCTATTCAGGGATACCAAGATATTTAGGGAGAGAAAGGTCTGAGTGGAAAAACAGGCAGCCATTGCCCCACCCCCCAGTCATTCTGCATTTTTCATCTGCACCAGTACTTGTTGGAGAGGAGTGTAGATTAATGGCTTCACAATTACTAATAAATAATAATAATTGCTGCCCTCAAGCTCCACCCTCCCTGTTCTGTAGTGTTAGCTCTTCTCACAATGGAGTGACACATCTTTCAATCAAATGTTTCAGTGCAAACAGACTTACATTTTAAAAACTCAGCTCTGTTCCTTGGCTCTGGAGCCTGCAGACTGTAAACTGCAACTTCATTCACTGGGTAGAAAAAAAAAGAGAGAGAAACAGAATTGAAACATGTGGATTAATACACAACACACACAAGACTCCAAACAGCAATCTGAAAAGAAACAAGGCTTATTCATGGCATTTCAGGATGTAAAAATCCGTACTTCAAGATGTTCACAATTACAATTGTGTTGTTTAATGTTTGAATCCCTCTGTCTCTGTTTGAATGCTATTGTCTTGTTTTCTCATGTAATATCTTTAGAAACACTCTTCCTGCTCTCGTCACTCGGGATGTCACTGTAAATGAGGTGGTGTGTTGCAACCTGGGGAAATCATTTGAAATAAAACATCTGCATTATTCATATAGCCAACAATCTGCAAGAGGTCTTTATTAATGTATTAAAGTCCTGTCCCTCCTCAAGCCATTGTCTAGTTGAGAAATCTCTACCAAAGGAATCTTTTTCACACCAACCTGTTGTGTTTATTTTAACTAATTCCCCCTTGCAGAAGTCCTCAATATGGTCTTTAAGTTCAGATACAGCTTTCCTCACAGCCCCAAAAGAGATGCCTGTATTGACAGTAACGCTGGGTATGTCTCCAGCTTCAGGAGGGGCACAAAGAGACTGGAAATTCTACAACAGGAATGTGGAGAAAAGGAGTTTTCAGTGAAACAGAATGGGGTCCAAAACATTCCTGGGGAAAAGCAAGGATTCATTCAATTGGAGATGTCTGTGTGAAACCGTCCCAGTTGTGGACTTGAGATTTTCTAACAAGCAGTGATGTTACCTGTAGAAAATGGATGTGATCCTCTGTCTCTGAAAGCTGTTTCAGCTCAGCGTTTCTCCTCCTTAGCTCAGCAATCTCCTGCTCCAGTTTCTTCATGCGTCCTTCAGCCTGATTCACTGCAGCCTTCTCGTTAGCTCCAATCAGCTCAATAACCTCAGTGTGGATCTTCTCAATGGATCGGATCAGCTCAGTAAAGATCTTCTCACTTTCCTTTATTTCTATGCATGCAGATCTCTGAGTGAATGAACACAGTAGAGGAGACAGAAAAACACATCAGGCATAGACAGTAAACTTCTTTAGATGTGTTCCAGTTCATATGTTAATAATAATAATAATAATAATAATAATAATAATAATAATAATAATAATATTAACCCCCTCTTGTCAAACCCACCTTCAGTGACTCCACTGCCTGTTTCAGCTCCTCCACTTCTTTCAGTCTCTCCTGGATTCTCTGTTGTATTTCTGTCTGTGTCTTTCCCAGCTGCTTCTGTGTAGAAACACAGTGACATTTCTTATGGGGTCTGCTTAAGTATGCTATTGAAATTGACAGAATCATTTTAGTTCAAATATATTTTTCTGTTTTCTTGTTCCATTATCTCTACAATGTTTGCAATGATTCTGAGTGGTTCTCGGATATATTTTGTTCTTCAGTTCTGGTTGCATGCCATAGACATCTGTAGCACAGGCTAGATCAGACAACATGTGTGTATAGTAGTAAGATGCAACACCATCTAGTGCACAGCTGCCAGCAATACAAAAGGACACTTGATCCACAGTAGCTGTCCACTAGATGGTACTGTTTTGCACTTGTAACAGTGTGTCATGGCTCATCTAGCATCTGTCACTTTTTGTTGTCAAGGAACTAGGTAAAATGAAAAATGAACATTCAGAGCTAACAAAAAAAACATATTCAGTGCAGAGGAGGTTGGTAGAAGATTGAGGCATTTAGTGACAGTGATGGATGTGTTTGGAGAGCTGCGATACTGAAGGAGATGGGCTTTGTACAAGGATGAGATCCTTTATAAGCATAACATTGTTTTCTCTTTATATGATGTAAATATATATTATTTTTTTAAGTAATAAAGTATGTGTGCCTATGGCATTGTTACCATTTATTTTTTGCCTTGTTTGTTTTCAGGTTATAAAATGTGTATTTTGAATGTAGTAGAAATCTTTTAGCTATTCTTCTGATGTGTGAATGAGTGTGTGTGTGTGTGTGTGAAAAGTATTTTTATTTTGTGCCTTCCTTGTTTACTGAAAAGACACACTTCTCAAATCTGCTGCAGCATGTAAATACATATTTCGAGTGCAGTAGAATGTAGCTATTTCTCTAATGTGTGAATGAGGGTGTGTGTGTGCAACAGTAAGTCTGTGCTTGTTTAATGAAAGACAAACTTCTCTGCTGCAGCTTGTCAGCTGATCTTGGTGTCGAGTTACAGGCTCCTGGTGAGTGGTGATGTCAGTGTTTTGTTCACAAAGCCTCAGGCTACAGCAGGTGACTGTGTGTCTTATCTATCGACACGCCTTTTTACACAAGATGGCAAAATATAATATTGTGTATAGCATAAGCTTGTATGCATGTATTTGTGTTTTATTTTATAATTACAGTGCAGAAGCTCCAGCATATCTGCACCCAAAAGAAGAACACCCTCCCCTCCCACCCCCACAGCAGCTCTCTCACATGAGAAGAGGAACACAGAAGCAGAGCCTGACCAACAAGCAGCTCAACCTAAACGTGCTCCTGCAAGCCCCCTGGCACTCAGCTGCACACAGGCAGCACTTAAACACTTTGTTTATTTCCCCGTTTTTGCTACTTTTGTAAATATGTTCATATTTTTCTTTGTTTTTAGTTCATTCTATTCAGAATGTACCCAATGTTCATTTCATGTTCAGGTTTCATTCATCAGTGTTAGATTGTAGCCAGCAATGCTGATTGTTTTAATAAACAATAAATGAAGATTTTTTCTAAAGTGTTTTTTTTTTGTGTTTTTTGTTACCTACACCAAAGAGCGTGAGTGTGAGATTGCTGAGTGCTGTTTTACATGCAAGCGCAGTTTTTTCCCTTTCATTTGATGTGAGACACTTGCATGTCACCCCTACAGTTATGGAGCTGTACGCACAAATCTCAAAACAGTGAAAACAAGCGGAAATTAGCACAGACCTTAAAAAGAGTTTTAAAATAGGTGCTTGGCTTTGTCGGGGACTTTATGTTTACACAGTTTAACCAATTGAACTATAATGTCTTAAACAATGAAACTGACATATGATTTTATAAAATAGCCAAATATACAAAATACTAGGAAAATAAATTATAATATTTATTACACTCAATTCCAATGAACCACAAACTACCCAACTTAGCTTAAAATACATTGGAATCCATAACACACACACACACACACACACACACACACACACACACACACACACACACATATATATAAAAAAAACTGATCTGATGTGAAACTGTATAACCTAATAAACAGACATGTTAAATATCCCTGGGAATTCTTATCTTCTAGGATAGCTACAAGGAAATGGTTCAAACCCTTACCTGTTTCACAATCCTCTGTGTCTCAGCTGAGACTATATCATGACTCCTGTGTTCAATTTGTGAACACAACAAGCAAATACACGTCTGATCGGTTCTACAGAAGACCTCCAAAACCTTATGGTGTTCAGCACAAAGCTTCTGCTCCAGATTTCCAATTGCATTGATCAGCTTGTGTCTCTTGAAAGCAGCCCCCTCATAGTGTGGCTTGATGTGTGTTTCACAGTAAGAGGCCAGGCACGTCAAACAGGATTTCATAGCTTTGAACTTTCTCTCAGTGCAGACATCACACGGCACATCTCCAGGTCCAGCATAACTTTGAGCAGGAGGAGGATTGAGTCCTGTCTTCTTTAATTTCTCCACAACTTCAGCCAGCATGGTGTTTCTGCCCAGAACAGGCCTTGGGGTAAAGGTCTCTCTGCACTGGGGGCAGCTGTAGACACCTGTATAATCAGTCTGATCCCAGTAGTTTTTAATACACCCCATACAGTAACTGTGTCCACATGCTGTAGTGACTGGGTCCTTCAATATCTCCAGACACACTGGACAGCTGAACTGATCCTGAGACCAGAAGTTTGAAGCCATTCCTGCTGCAGTGAGACACAGAGACTGGCTATTTCACAACAAACAGAACTGTTTTAAGCTCTAAGAGGCAGGGTTTTGGACTGAGGCCAGGTTATAATGAACAGGTTGAGCAGAAACTGAGTTATGTGTCAAGAATGTTTCATTTCAGCAGCAGTGTGGAGTAGTGGTTAGGGCTCTGGACTCTTGACTGGAGGGTTGTGGGTTCAATCCCAGGTGGGGGACACTGCTGCTGTACCCTTAAGCAAGGTACTTTACCTAGATTGCTCCAGTAAAAACCCAGCTGTATAAATGGGTAATTGCATTTAAAAATAATGTGTAAAAAATAATGGAATTGTATGTAAAAAATAATGTGATATCTTGTAACAATTGTAAGTCACCCTGGATAAGGGTGTCTGCTAAGAAATAAATAATAATAACATAATAATAATAATATTTTCCTGAGATCTCTCCTGCTCAGCTCTCTGATTTCAGTGCACACAAGCCATGCATTCCACACTGTGAGCAGCTCTGTGTTTAAGACACTAGACGAGAATCTCAGCTGGAACGTCTACCAGGACTTTATAAGAAAAAAGACACCATAGTGGAGAGTTCTAACAGGCTCAAGAGAAATATCAAGCTGGAGTGAATCTAGGAGCAGTGCAGGGATGCTGGAATGGGTTAACAGGGATATACTAATTCAAAGATTAGGGAACAATACAATTATACACAATAATAGGGATTTATAAAGAGCCTTCAGTGAAACACCTCAAAGTGATGTATATGGAATAATAATAATGATACAATACCTTGTTGAACAAATAGGTTTTTAATCTTGATTTAACAATTGGCCCTGATGCTGAGTCCCTGATATGCAGATGCACTAAGACGCTGCATGATAGTTTTCTCTGACTTCACTATGATGTCATGGTGTGTGATGTCATTGTGCACCACACTCCTCAGCTGTGAGGTCACACAGGTGCTCAGGGCTCTCAGGACAGTGTCCAGCCTCCTGTCTAGAGCAGAGGGAGAAGCAGCAGAAATAGCTGCACAATATATTGCATCCTGCAGCCACCTCATGCAGCCTCTTGGTGCATCTGCTGTGCTCTTATAGTGAGGAGCATCACAATGAAGTCAGGCATATCATCATGACCCTCAAAGCATTTAAGCCTTCTGCATGTGGGATTTGGGTGTACAAACTCACTACATCAATGGAAATAAGGATAATGTTCTAACTTTGTAACTTCATTTTATAAAGTTGTTTTATGAATGCACCTGTATCCCTTAGAGATGAGGGTAACTCCACCACTAGTGGACTCAGATACAAATCAATGTAATTTGAGAGAGGTTCAATGAGAGAACCAAGAGCAGAAACTATGGGACGACCTGGTGGATTATCAAGTGATTTATGGAGCTCAGGCAGCACATATAGTACAGGCTTAACAGGAGAGTTACTCTTCAGATACAGATGTGCATTATCAGACATGCAGCCAGATTCCAATGCAGATTGTGTAAAACCATCTGTTTCTGATTTAAAACCTTGATTCCTCATGAAGTGTGATCCTGGGCTGGAATCTCAATTTGTGCTTCTGCCATTTCTGTTGAAATGATACAGACAGGGATGGGTTTCACAAGAAACGAAACTTACCTGTGCTTCTGAACTCCAGGAGTTATATAACCTCTAAGAGGCGGGTTTTGGGCTGAGGTTTTGATAAACAGGTTGAGCAGAAACGGTTTGTTTGTTTGTTAGCGTTTATCATTCACTGAGATCTCTCGTGCTCTGCGCACATATGAACAAATCACTTGCAGAGAAAGTGTTTTCTTTATACAAGCCCCTTCTTATTAAAATATTGTCTCTGTGTTTCAGGCACTAGAGCAGAATCTCGTCCAGGGAATTCTAGGAGAAAGGGGGAAAGATATCACATTTAAAGTGTTGGCCTTGTGATTTTAAAACACATTCTTCTGCCTGTATTCCAATTTAACACAGCATGTTATACATGTAGATTCAATATTAGCATTTAAAAGCAAGGCAATATCTTACAGTGATATTTCTCCTGTCCCCGACCTGGCTGAAATTCTAAATCAGAAGGTGTGATTGGCATGAGAATGTATGCAGTATTGCCAGAGTCAGTGCTTTAGATCTAAAGAGCTATCGAAACTAAATGAAAGAGCAGAGCTGCTGCATGGAGAGGTGCTCTGCATTTCCAGTGAGGAGGCTGCATGATGCCATCTATATAAAGAGCAGAGCTGCCTCATGGAGAGGTGCTCTGCATTTCCAATGAGGAGGCTGCATGATGCAATCTATATAAAGAGCAGAGTTGATGCATGGAGAGGTGCTCTGCATTTCCAATGAGGAGGCTACGTGATGCAATCTATATAAAGAGCAGAGCTGATGCATGGAGAGGTGCTCTGTATTTCCAATGAGGGGGCTGCGCAATCTGTAGAGTTACTCTCTCTCTTTCTGTTCCTGTTTGCACACAGATATTTCACTTTTACAGCTATCTTTCCACAGCAGCTCTCAGCATCTTCAAAACAGCTCAGGACACAGGAGACAAGCAGGCAGGGCTGGCCTTAACCCCGCCCTTTAGAGACCCCGCCCTCAACCGGACTGCCCTGACACTGAATGTGTTCATTACCTAAGCAAACAAAGGACAGACAAGCAGGCTCATTAAGTCCAAAGATGTATTGAGCCACAAAACATGCAATAACATTCATTCAGTGTCACATACTGTAGTGCTTCTTGAGCAGCTACACAATGCTGCATACTGCAGTATGAGTCAATTCCTGCTTTATAATACGTGGTAAACTTGAATGTTCCTATACACTCCTAAGTCGAATATCAAACGAATATTGAACGTCAAGCTAACTTTACCGCGGTAACCACCGTGGAGTTGATGGGATTTAACATGTAAACGACTCTGTGTTTGTGAATGCAATGCGGTGGTCTGTTTAAAACGAAAAACTAAATAAAAGGACAAGCGCGATGCATTCACAAACGCAGAGTCGCTTACATTTTAAATCCAAACCGGTCAAACTGTGACCGGAGTGGCGGTTCTAGTGTTATATTTCAGTGGAAAATAAACAAAACAATATAAGCATAACAAGAATAATAAGGGGGAAAAAAGACACATAATATCAAGATCTAGACTTTTACTTTGTTTGTAATTGTTGATTTTCTGCCGTCCCTCATTCCGCATCCTGAGCATCATGTTGAAAAATCTGCATCAAATCAATATTTGGTGTGACCACCCTTTGCCTTCAAAACAGCATCAATTCTTCTAGGTACACTTGCACACAGTTTTTGAAGGAACTCGGCAGGTAGGTTGGCCCAAACATCTTGGAGAACTAACCACAGTTCTTTTGTGGATTTAGGCAGCCTCAGTTGCTTCTCTCTCTTCATGTAATCCCAGACAGACTCGATGATGTTGTGATCAGGGCTCTGTGGGGGCCATACCATCACTTCCAGGACTCCTTGTTCTTCTTTACGCTGAAGATAGTTCTTAATGACTTTTGCTGTATGTTTGGGGTCGTTGTCATGCTGCAGAATAAATCTGGGGCCAATCAGATGCCTCCCTGATGGTATTGCATGATGGATAAGTATCTGCCTGTACTTCTCAGCATTGAGGAGACCATTAATTCTGACCAAATCCCCAACTCCATTTGCAGAAATGCAGCCCCAAACTTGCAAGGAACCTCCACCATGCTTCACTGTTGCCTGCAGACACTCATTCTTGTACCGCTCTCCAGCCCTTCGCTTAACAAACTGCCTTCTGCTACAGCCAAATATTTCAAATTTTTGACTCATCAGTCCAGAGCACCTGCTGCCATTTTTCTGCACCCCAGTTCCTGTGTTTTCGTGCATAGTTGAGTCGCTTGGCCTTGTTTCCACGTCGGAGGTATGGCTTTTGGCCGCAAGTCTTCCATGAAGGCCACTTCTGACCAGACTTCTCCGGACAGTAGATGGGTGTACCAGGGTCCCACTGTTTTCTGCCAATTCTGAGCTGATGGCACTGCTGGACATCTTCCGATTGTGAAGGGAAGTAAGCATGATGTGTCTTTCATCTGCTGCAGTAAGTTTCCTTGGCCGACCACTGCGTCTACGGTCCTCAACGTTGCCCGTTTCTTTGTGCTTCTTCAAAAGAGCTTGGACAGCACATCTGGAAACCCCTGTCTGCCTTGAAATTTCTGCCTGGGAGAGACCTTGCTGATGCAGTATAACTACCTTGTGTCTTGTTGCTGTGCTCAGTCTTGCCATGGTGTATGACTTTTGACAGTAAACTATCTTCAGCAACCTCACCTTGTTAGCTGAGTTTGGCTGTTCCTCACCCAGTTTTATTCCTCCTACACAGCTGTTTCTGTTTCAGTTAATGATTAATCAGCTCAAAAGTCACATCTGCAACAAAAAACATTGACAAAAAACATTGGCTGTGTGGTCCAGTGGTTAAAGAAATGGGCCTGTAACCAGGAGGTCCCTGGTTCAAATCTCACCTCAGCCACTGACTCATTGTGTGACCCTGAGCAAGTCACTTAACCTCCTTGTGCTCCGTCTTTCGGGTGAGACGTTGTTGCAAGTGACTCTGCAGCTGATGCATAGTTCACAAACCCTTGTATCTGTAAGTCGCCTTGGATAAAGGCGTCTGCTAAATAAACAAATAATAATAATAACAATGCACAACCAAAAAAAAAGACTCCAACATCCCAGCCCTGCATCTGCAATGCCTGCCCCATCAACTGCCACTTCCCATACACTTCCCTTGCATTCTCATTATTCCTTGTACTCGTTGCCATTATTGGTCTTGTTCACCATCATTGTTGGAAATATACTGCTTCATGCTCTTTGAGGTATTCTTGTATGTGTGGGCTAAAAATCTGTCCATGTGTGCCCTCATCTACCTGTGCCTCACCTGCATGTTGTCCGTGTGTCTTCCCAAAGCCTGACAATCTTTAGCTTGTATTTGAAGATGGTGCTATTATCTTTTCAGATGCACCAATATATTTAGAAAGCGAGGGATCTGAGTGGGTAAAATGGACAGAAATGCCTCCACTTCAGTTCTCAATTGTTTTTGGAGGGGAGGGGAGTTGTCTTCTTCAACAAGGAGAACAAGTGGAATAACAAGAACAAGCTTGTTTCCATGTTTAGACTGTCCATTCCTCCTGATTTATCACAGTATTAACAATGTGTTTGACTGCTGTGTTAGAGTGTCTAGTTCTGTACAGGAATATAAGAAGGATGGAACTCCAGCCATTGGAATAGTTGTGTCAATACTCTCGATTCACCATGAAGTGTGATCCTGGGCTGGAATCACAATATGTGCTTCTGCTGTTTCTATTGAAATGATACAGAGACAGGGATGGGTTTCACAAGAAACGAAACTTACCTGTGTTTCTGAATTACAGGAGTTATATAAAGCTCTAAGAGGCGGGTTTGGAACTGAGGTTTTGATAAACAGGTTGAGCAGAAACTGAGATGTTTGATACTGTTTATCATTCACTGAGATCTCTTGTGCTCTGCGCACATATGAAAACATCACTTGTTGAGAAAGTGTTCTCTTTATACAAGCCCCCTCTTATTAAAATATTGTCTCTGTGTTTCAGCCACTAGAGCAGAATCTCATCCAGGGAATTCTGTGGCTCTTCTGTCCAGTTTATAAGAGTCCAATCGAGGAGCAGTGCAGTGATGTTAATACAATACTAAGAGAAAGGGGGAAAGAGATCACATTTAAAGTGCTGGCCTCATGATTTTAAACAGTGTTCTTCTGCCTGTATCCCAATTTAACACAGCATGCTATACATGTAGATTCAATAGCAGCATTTCAAAGTAATGCAATCTTTCTCCCAGCTTTTCTAGTCCTTTTAAAAGGACTATACAGTATCTTCCCCAGCAATGCATATTGTAGTCGACTCAAGTAGCAGGCAATAGCAGCAAGTGATGAATTCCCTCACATTTGTAGTCAGAAACAGAAACTCCAGACAAGGAAAGAGCCAGTAAGAAAAGCAGCCCTGGATTTTGTTTCTTTTCACCCCTTCCTACCCCCAGCAAATTACACAATAAAATACACAAGACACACCAAACTAGGTAATAGGTCACACTTATTAGAGATGTCTCATATGTTAATGGAAGAAATATGATTTTGATAATAAAAAAGCTTTCCTCAACTCTCAGCCTCTCCCTATATCTCTATCCTAACCCTCTAACTGTTCTCCTCTCCTCTACACTCTCTCCCCTCAGGATCACACGCTCCACATACCTGTGTCTTATTCTATGCATGTGGAGAAGCACTTCCCAGAGACAGCACTACAATGAGAGGGCAAAAAGTGCGCTTTCTAACACATACATGTCTGTATTGTAGAGTTATGGGGGGTGGTTCAGTGCCAGGGTGGTCCTACATCCTATTGACAGTGGTATGGCAGGTGTTTCTAATATTTTATTCCACTCATACATATCAAATCAAATTGTATTTATATAGTGCCTTTCATACGAAAGTATCTCAAAGCACCGTACAATACAAAGCAAAGAAAATGGGTTGTAGGGAAATATGCAAATAAAGCATTCCATGAGCCAATCAAATCACGTGAAAGTAGCCTCAGGGCTTCTACATTCACAGCATTTTAAAAGTCAAAATACAGTAGCTACATTCATGTTTCGCCCTTTTTGGGGCGCATCAATACAGCCCAACTGTATTTTGACTTCGGAAAGGCTCTGGAGAGTAAGTAAAAACAAGTAGCTTTCGAGTTAAGGCCCTTGCTAGCTTGCTAATGGCTGCTGATCAGCGACGGTTCTACACTGATCGGTGGTTTAAGTTTGGTCTGCATATCACAGGTGTTAGGCATCAGCACCAGTGAACACGCTTTTCACCACAACCGACAGTGTGTCACTGACGGGTCTTAAATGGTAATAGCTGATCTAATTTTTCTAACCTGGCTTTTTGTACATTTAACATGTTTTGTTCAAATAGTTTTCAAACCTGTTTGGCTGATCCAGAAGCAATGGAGTGTATCTTTTCCTTTCACTTTGTAATGTCTATTTAAAGACTAGACGGGAACATTGCGAGCCCAGCAGAACAGACAGGTAAAGACATAGGTGGATGGATCAGGTTTCAAACCTGTTTGGCTTCTCCAGAAGCAATGGAGTGTTTCTTTTCCTTTCACTTTGTAATCTAGCTAAAGACTAGACGGGAACACTGTGTTAACATTTTGTTAAGACCTGCTGTGGCTCCGATCTCTGAAGAATGTGTTGATTTATTGACACTGTTTAGGGTGTGTCCATGATGCCACCAGCCAAATGAACCTTTTAAGTTCGTCCCAATTGTGTCTTGATAACACTGCTATTATAACTGATATATAGAGCTAGAGATACAAAATACATAGATGAATACATTTGTTTGGATGTACACAGAAAGTTTAAATGATAAAAAGGATAATTTATTTAATTTATTTTTTTAATCATTGAAACCTTTTATGTACATAAAAACATTTGAATTCATTTCTGTATACTACATATGTGTAGAATTGTAGTGGACAAAAAATATGTAATAGTTTTTTTTGGATCTTTAACCAATCAGAGGTTGTTATTATTCCAAGCTGTGTATATGTATAATAGAGGGGCTTCAGTGAGTTACAGGAAAACAATTCTGTCTCGGGTTTCTGTGACAGTTTATAAACTCCACCTTCGGGCTCGTAATTTATGCCGTCACAGAAACTGTAGATGAAATTATCTTCCTGTAACCCACTGAAACCCTCCATTATACATATAAACGGCTTGGAATAATAACAACCTCTGATTGGTTAAAGGGTTCATAAGGACCTTTGTATTTTATTGTGTTACATGTGCCCATGTGTTGCTACAACTGTTTACGTGAGGTGTGTGTATTATTTTAATTATTATTTCTTTTTTACATTTTGACCACTTTTTTGAACTTTTAAATTCCCTGTCTCAAGATGGCTTCACATGTACCCGCATGGACCTTTCAGAACTACATTTCCCATCATCCTCCCGCTCACTGGTAAATCCATCTCAGTTACATATGTGAGCAGGAGGATGATAAAAAAGTGGTCAAAATGTAAAAAAAAATAAAACAATACACACACCTCACTTAAACATTTTATTTGTTATTAGTAACAAAACCACTGCCACTAATAAGTGACAACACCAGCCTGCTGAGTGAAGACAGCACCTGAAAAAGAAAAAAAGGAAATAAGAGCACCAGCAACTGTCAAGAGTAACACATAACAGGAGATGAGGAACAGCTAAATGAAACAGAAGAAAACAAAGATTGAAAAAACATTTAAAAAAACAACAGCATGGGCTGTTAATGCACTTAAAGACTGGCTTAGGCTTTTTAACTTCCTGGACCAGGTGCATTTTATCCTGGTAGTGCCACCTGCCAAATTAGCCTTTTACATTACCACCAATTGTGTCCTGATTAACACTGCTATTATAACTGATATATAGAGATAGATATATAAATCTAGCTATAGGTCTATATAAATAACATTTTACAATATAATAATAATAATAATATTCTTACCTGAAAATGTTACTGTTCAGTCTTTTCAGAAATCTTTCTTAGTAATGTGTCCGTCTTCATTTCGGGGACATTCCTTCAGAAATTAAGTTTTTTTTTTCTTCATTGCTTTCACCTGGCTTCGGTGTAAAATAACCTTTTTGTATCAGATACAGTAATATAGTGAAAGACTGAAAAATATTTTTAACAACAACAACAGCTGAAGCTGCCGTTGAAACTCGTCTCTCAGCAGCAGCGGTGGAGTTTGTTATTTGTTTGTGTCACTGAAGTGTTCAAGTGTGGCTCCTACTGGCCATGTGCACTGAAGTGAACACTCACCCTCAAGTGTGGTTTCTGAATATGGACGTTACAGTGCAATTGAATGAGACCAGAGAAGAGGGCGTGGTCCCTTTAAATCCAGGTACATGCCTTCAGAACCCCCTGCAGCCTCGTGTATTATTTTAAATGGTTGTATACTGACATCTAGTGGTCCAGTCCAATATTTACAATGACAGGGTGTTTAAGCCTTCATTGATATTGAGTCCCTTTTGTAACAGCTTGTTGGTGTTACTCAGTGTTTATATTGTTACAGGTGAAACATAGCGAGTAGGTGTTTATATGGGGGGGCGGGGCAGGGGTCATATAAGAGAGCGTCATTTGCCTCTGTTGAGAGCAGGACTCCTGTGACTCTGAAAACCCAAAAGAAATGTATTATTGTGTCCCAAGTGATTACCTGGTGAGATCAGCAGGGACATTTATATTGATAAATCACATTGCATTTGGTACATTCCATATTAACTAAACAGGACAACATGAATCAGAACAATTCACTTTGAATTTTATTATTTTATTTTTTGCAAATAAACCCTATTTTTTGCAAATAAAATACTAATTACATACAGTATATCAAAAACGAAAGCCCCGAAAAAAACGATTTACATAAAACTCGAAAAGAGCTAAAAAAAATAAGCACCGAAAAATACAATTAATAAAACCCGAACAACAGAAGCCCTAATTATACAGCAACACTGAACACACAGGGCTGTATGTAATAAATGAAATACTAAAATCAAAGAGTTTGAGATGTTATATACCGACTGACGGACCCCTAATAGGTAAATGTATGAGCCTGATCCTTTAGATTCACAGCTAACCTCAACAAAATAAGGGTTCAAGAGAAAAGCCCCAAACTAAGAACTCCAGCGCAGCGAGACAGAATATCTCAGTTTAACAGCGTGTTCCCTGGGCCGTGTCTGCTGGCTGTTTGTGAACCAATTCCGCTTCGTGTCGGGCAGCCTTAAAAATGAATGCGCTTCGTAGCGTCACTCTCTATAGAAACTCAGTCTGACACGAGTGGCCCAAGACAACGCGAATATGCCAACAGACCCTAATATCACCGGGGCAGCCCCGATCACAATCCTTACTAACATTCGCCAGGAAACGAAAAAAGGTATTTCTGAATAAAAAGCTGGGCTAATAAGAAATAAACTTCGACACATTTTATCAAAAACAAAATCCAAACCTGAATATAATCGGCTGAACTAATAAGAAATCAACCTCATCTCAATTTACCCAAATACAAAATTCAAACCTGGATACAGTATTCATATTTAAACTTTACAAATCAATTACAAAATTGACAATTTTATATACCTTTAAAATGTAAACTTTTCGCACAAATCACCCGGTATAAACAAGGCTTGTATCATATATTTATATTAAAGTATATTATTTACAACTATATTTATTAATATCTCTTTTTTTATTATTCATAATCTTTAACTTCAAGCTAATATTAGGAGGCTGTATGGTCAGTTGGTTAAAAAAAAACCAAAAAAACGGACTTGTAACCAGGAGGTCCCCGGTTCAAATCCCAGCTCACTCCCTGACTCACTGTGTGACCCTGAGCAAGTCACTTCACCTCCTTGTGCTCCGTCTTTCGGGTGAGACGTTGTTGTGAGTGACTCTGCAGCTGATGCATAGTTCACACCCCCTAGTCTCGTATCATGTGACGCGCTGTGTGATGGGGGTCCACTATGAAAGGCGCTATATTTGAATTGCCAGCTCACGCTGCTCAGGGTCAGCGCCGCTGTGTTGTTTGTATATTTTTGTCTGTAAAACCAGCCTTTTAAAGGATCCAGGTAAAGAGATTCATCATTTGATTGACGCGGGGAAAGAGACAAAAGAAAAGGGGGCGATCTAAAAATGAAAATAATGAAGACGACAAACAAACACAAAGAAGCGCCCTGCTACACATATATTTCTAAAGCCAAATCCATGTTAACTAACGTATTCACGTTGCTAAAGATTAGCCTGTGTAATAAATACGCCATTCCTTACTCAAGTTTGCGATGTATTCTCTTAATGGATTCGAATTACATTAGCTGCGACAACTGATTTGGTTTAAACATAAATCCCTGATTATATGAATCTAACCAAAGAGTATTTTAGATTCTAACCAAAGCAAGACTATTTTTTTAATCAACAAAATGTGTTTATAAACTAGAGGAGCTTAACTTTCGCGGTAAATGAAGAGGCTTACGAACACGAAGCATTATTTTATAACGTATTGTTATCTGTTAATTCAATTCAATGCAGCTGAATTCAGGAGCTGTTGTTCAGTTAATATGTTGAACGTTTGGCTGCTCAGATGTGTCGTTTCTTAATATAGCAATGTTGTTGTGAAGAGATTGTATGTATTGTACGGATGTGTGCATTGTGTTTGTGTGCTGTCATTCCCGCTGTCTGGCTGTGTTTAGCTGCTGTGTGTTTATTCTCTCCTCGCTGTATTCCGCCGCTGTTTTGTGTCTCTCTTGTGTTTGTATTCCCGTGTGTAATGAAACCCGCCTGCCTGTGTGTCTTCCCTGGTCTCTTACGATTGGTTGTTATCGGTCTGTGCCCATTGGTCCTAGTGTGCGGCTGAGGGCCAATGGGATGTGCTGAGCTCTGGTTCCCTGATTTGAATAAGGGGCGGAGCTAAGGTTCTGTTCTGTTGTTGGTGAATCAAGTGTTGAATCCTGAGAAGCTGACGGAGCTGTGGACTCTGGTGCGTGCTGAGCGAGCGTCAAGAATAAAGACAAGGATTTGAACAAGAAGAAAGCCTGTCTCAGTGTTCAGCCTCCTGAGAAACGCGACAATATATTAATATACAGCACGAATGTTTCTAATACCGTTCAGAATTATGTTAATTAGATTTTTTTTACCCTGTAAAATACTCTATTTCTGAATGGAATAATAATAATAATAATAATAATAATAATAATAATAATAATAATAATAATAATTAAACTACATCTACCCACATCTAAAATACCCTCTTTTTAAGTACATGTTTGTTGACGATTTATTTTTCTTCTCAGAATAATATTACAGGCTGCTATGAGTCTTGCCATGGATGAGAGAGATGTGTCAGAATTTATTACACAGATATTACAGATATGGGTGTGATTGGATATGGGGTACTGTGAGGGTGTGCTGAGTGGCTGATGTTAAACAGGGAGGACACACAACCAAAAATTCAGTTAAAAGAAACAAATACTTTATATGAGAACAAAAGTAAACTTGTTCTTTCAACAAATAACTATTTACACGGATCCTGGATCAACACAAAGAAATATTGACCAGAAAACACAACACTTATATACCGAAGAAGCGCAGGGAGGAGAAATGATTTGTATTAATAAACAATCATGACATATACGGAAATTAAACTGTTAAGAAAATCTGTTTTTGTATCTATATTTTAATTCTGATATTTCAGTATGGGGGGTCTGTATGATATATTGATTTTTTTTAAGCACTGGTTTCTGCTGTTGTTCCAGTTTCCTGAATAGACGCTCTTTAGAAATGTCTGAAACACGCCTTTGGTTGGTGGTTAAGCTTTTCTTTATTCTGAAGATGGCATTTTGTGACATCTAGCGGCCACCGTTGGTAATTTTTCCCCAATGAAAAACAGTTACACCTTTATAAGTTTTTTTTCGCCACATGCAAAGCAGGAACTAATTCCACTGATCAGGGTGTATTTTTCATGACCCGCCTTCACATTTTATAAGCAGGTGTATCTGCGCATGTCATAAACCAGAAAAGTGAAGTGCTTCTATTAGCCCCCATAACTATCTCACACATACAGTCTTGTATAATTATTATTATTATTATTTATTTCTTAGCAGATGCCCTTATCCAGGGCGACTTACAATTGTTACAAGATATCACATTATACATGATCTTTTTACATACAATTACCCATTTATACAGTTGGGTTTTTTACTGGAGCAATCTAGGTAAAGTACCTTGCTCAAGGGTACAACAGCAGTGTCCCTCACTGGGAATTGAACCCACGACCCTCCGGTCAAGAGTCCAGAGCCCTAACCACTACTCCACACTGCTGCAACAAATATGCTTCCGCTGAGATTTTAATTGTTTAGTCTAATTCATATTTTTACTAAACTAGTGACACGCTTCAGGGTCACCAGTTTAACATTATAAAACATCAGATTTGTTTTTTCTCAATTTGTTGAAAATGGATTGTACCGTATTGATATTAAGACAATAAAACGCAAACTTGAGTAAGGAATTGATTATTTATTGCACAGGCTCCGTATTAGCAGTTTTCATCATAACATGTGAATAAGTTAGTTGACATGGATTTGGCTTCAGAAACAGATGTATTTACTGTTTAATTTATTTGAGAAGAATCAGGATACAGTTTCATATTTGTGTGTTTCCTGACTGGGTGAATCAGTCGGCTGCATATGAACCCCAATTCTGCAGACTCTGCTGTGTAATTGATTGTCGGTGCTTTACCCCGAGTTCTTCTCCGCTCTCCTTTAACAATTCAATTGATACAATCACACTGAGAAACGCGTTCATAGTAACATTGATTGATTTCCATTACACGAGAGTAGATGTTAAAACTTCATGCTGATTTGAACTTGGCTCTCGCCAAGATAAGCACCAACTAAGACGTAGCTTTACAGTAAACTAATGTGATCCATATGTGTCTCCATCCATTTGCGCTTCCTTCCATATGATGATGTAGATATCCTTCTGTCAGGTGTTGATGGCTGAAGTCTAATGCTGGCTCCAGGGATCAGCTTATTGCCTCCCTAGCGCATCAGCACACACAACGGCTGCGATGCTGGCTCCTGGGATCAACCACTGTGCGGTCTCCCCAGCGCATCAGCATGACAACCGTCTGGATTGAGCTAAGTAGAGTACATCTCTGGGGTCTTCAAGTGGGCACCTTCCATCCTCAGTGTTTTGTCGACTAGCCCACGACACCTCAGGAGGGCTCGACGGTGATTCTGGCGTCCCAGAATCACCCCCCTCCGTCCCCCACTCAACTCAGCCCAGCATACTTACCTGTACATCAGCGTTTCTTTCTTTCTATTGTGCTTGAGCTCCTCTCTGCTGCTTCAGATAAGTTCTTCACTTTGAGACGCAACTCTTGGCCACTGAATCCGACGTCTCTGAGAAACCGGGTTGTAGAGTGTGCCACAAATCCACGACATCCCACTTCCACTGGGTAAACCCAGACTCTCCATCCTCGCTGTTCCGCTTCAGTGGCTAGTTGAGCATACCGCAGTTTCTTCCTCTCATACGCCTCATCTACAGCATCCTCCCATGCCACTGTTAACTCTACCAGGTGAACAAGGTGTGCTGATCCAGACCACAAGACAATATCTGGTCGAAGGTTAGTGGTTGCAATCTCAGGTTGAAAAATAAGCCGTTGACCAACATCTGCCAGCATTTTCCAGCCTCTAGCAGCTTCCAGTTGTCCTGGGCGAGGATTGGTTTTAACACCTTTTCTTGGCAGTTGCTCTCCTCGGTGGAGGAATGTTGTCTTTTGTGTTTAATGTTTTGATGGAACAGGTGGCAACTGATTGGTCATGTTATGCTTGTCTTCCAATGTTAAGGCCAAACATCGCAGCACCTGGTCATTGCGCCAAGTAAACCGTCCTTGGCTAAGAGCCACCTTACATCCTGTCAAAATGTGCCTTAATGTTGCAGGTGATGAACACAAAGGACATGAGGGATCCTCTCCTACCCAGAGGTTTAGGTTCTGTGGTGATGGGAGAACATCATATATTGACCTGATGAGGAAACTGATCCTGCTCTGTTCCATTGACCATAGGTCTTGCCAGCCAATCTTGCGTTGTTCCACACTCTCCCATCTCATTCATTCTCCCTGCTTGGCCTGGGAAACAGCCTTTACACACCTCATCCTCTCCTCCTGCTTTTGCACCTCGTTGATGACCAGCTTGAATTGTAAGTACCTCTCTCATGTGGAACAAATACAATATAGAAACTACTTTTGACAAACCCTTGACTTGCAAATGTTTTTCTGTTATAAGAGTTACAACAAGCTTGTGATGACCGGGGGAAAAAAAATGACCACTGTGCAAAAATACCTCCAGGATGTGATCAGCTTGATAAAATATAAAAACTGACCACTGTGCAAAAATACCTCCAGGATGTGATCAACTTGATAAAATATAAAAACCGACCACTGTGCAAAAATACCTCCAGGATGTGATCAGCTTGTTAAAATATAAAAACCGACCACTGTGCAAAAATACCTCCAAGATGTGATCAGCTTGATAAAATCTAAAAACCGACCACTGTGCAAAAATACCCCCAGGACGTGATCAGCTTCATAAAATACAGTATTGAACGACAGTCATTGCAGATTATGGTAGCTGGGAAAGGGTAAATTACCTTGAACTTTATTTCAGTCTGCTTTATTGTCCTCGTTCGCAAGCAAAATTAGTGCAAGACAGAAATGTGTAGTTCATTTAAGTTTGAGTTAGGACTTTAGAGTTTACACTAGTGGGGTTCCCGTAGTTAAACCAGGCACAGACCATAATAACAGTGAGTAAGTTATTGAATCAGAGAGCGATGTAGAATCTGCCATTAAGCAGTACATACCTTAGTGTTCCTGTTTCTTGTGCTCCTCCAGATAGAGGAAGAAAGATCTATAAATGAATGATTGTTCATTTTGAAGCCGGACCCGCATTGATCATTTCAATAAGTACTATACTGGTAATATTATAGTATTGCATAGCCTTTCGATTGCATCTCCATCTTCTGACACATCTCACATGCCACAGTTTCTATTTTCTTCCCAAACAAAATTACTTTTTTTAAAAAAGCTGCAGTAAAACATGTTCATGAAGTTTTCTTTGCAGCCATTTTAATATACCGGTACTGTACTGAGAGTAATATCTGTAGTGGGCAGCACTGTGTACTGTTGGTCTTGTTCAAGCGCACCAGAATAATAGACATGCGCAAATGTAAATTTTTACCCTAACTAAAAACCTTGAATCCAAGTCGCTCCCCCCAGATTTGAGCTTTCATTTTGGCCACAAAAGTGCGACTTAAATTCAAGTAAATATGATATATAGTTTGTGCATGGAATTATAATGTTTCCCTTTTAAAAAACTTTTTTTTTAAATTTTGTTATTTATGTTAATAGTTTATATTGTAAACAGTTATTTATTTTGAAAATATGTTATTAAATTTAGTCCACCTGTGTCTTTTTTTCCTCTGTCAGCAAATACCCACACCTGTAATACCTGCTTTAAACAGTTCACTTTAGAACTTATTAAAAGAAAAATATATTGAAAAACAGTATTTATCATTATAAACACTCTTGAGCAACTAGAACAGGGTGTCATGCTGGCTTTAAACAGGCTGGGAGGCTGAAAATTTCTGCAGAGTACCTGTAGGACATGCAGATAATGAAGCTCGAGTACCTGACTCGTTTCCCATGCAGCAGCTGTTCTTAGATGGCTGAACCCACTGTATCATTTAAATTGCTGTGCTATCACAATAGCAGTGTGTAACTTTGCACACTGTTTTTGCAATGATCCAGACACAGCGTGTCTTTATTTGAAGCACAAATCAGTTTAACAGTACTGTACTATGCACAAACCAGCAGTTTTTAGTGTGTATTTCTGCAATGCAAGCACGTAGACATCTCGCTACCGCCATCTAGTGTTGGTGGTGTGAGCGTGCAACCTCAAGGACCCTAGTGCCTATTGAAGGCAAAGAGGGATCTTCGACATTAAGTCAGTAGAACCTGGCAAATGTATGCGGAGTATCCCAGCTAGCCGCAGCACATATATCGATCACATGACAAAGGAAAAACTGGTCAGACTGACGCAGCGCTCTCGTTCGATCCACATAACCTCTCAATGCCCGAACTGGGCAGAGGGAATTCAATCTCCTATCCATCTCCTCCGCAAAGGGAGGGGGATGGAAAGCCTCGAGTTTCACGGACTGATTCAAGTGAAAAGCTGTAATCACCATAAGGAGGAAAGCAGGGTTCTAGCACAACGATACCCTGTTTCCATTGTACCAAATACGCATACAGGAACTGTGCACGGACAGTGCCTGTAGCTCACTGACCCGCTTAGAGGAGGTGATAGCTAATAGAAAGGCTGTCTTCATTTAGAGATACTTCAGCTCTATGGAATGTATGGGTTCAAATGGAGCCTTAGTCAGAGCCTCCAGTACCACGAGTAAGACGAGCACCCTTTAGAAAACAGGTCGCCAGTATATGAGTGGCGGGGGTTCTGAGTCAATGGGAACATGGCATGAAGATATAGCTGCTAGGTACATTTTCAGCATAGAGGAGGACCTGCCCGCCTCCAGCAGATGTTGCAGAAACTGTAAAATAGTTGCTATACGACAATAGATGGGAGCATGACCTCTGGTCATACCCCACTTTTGAAAATACCTCCACTTTTAGGCATACAGTGCTCTTTTGGAGGTGACCCTAGCATTCTGCAGTGTACTAACAACCATGTGTGAGAGCCCTAAGGCAGACAGACGGTCCCGTTCAGGGGCCAGACTCACAGTTGGAATCTGCCCAGTTCTGTGTGCTAGAGAGCGCCTCTCGCCTGGCTGAGGAGATCCATGCGCAGCGGGATCTCCCAGTACTGGCCTTGCAGCAGCTGGCAAAGGTTTGAAAACCAGAATCTCCTGGGTCATCTGGGGGCCACCAAGAGAACTGCTGCCTTGTCTCTCCTGACCTTCTCAAAGAAGGCAGAAGGCTTCCCCGAAGCATTCCCAAATGCACTGCACCACCTGAGGGTGGAGCTGCCATTCTGACGGGTGAGGACCGTCCCTTGAGAAGAAGTCCGCCACCCAGTTCACCACTCCCGGGAGATAAACAGCCCTGGGGGATAGTAAGTGCCTCTGTGCCCAGATCAACAGTCGGAAGGCTATGCGGTGTAGCCCCGGGGACCGAAGCCCTCTCTGATGGTTCACGTATGCTACTATTGACATGTTGTCTCTGTGGACGAGGACATGTCTGTTCTAGAGCACAGGAATGAAGTTCTGGAGAGCGAGATGAACTGCTCTGAGCTCCAGTGCATTTATGTGCAGGGATTTCCAGCGACCCGATCTGGACCCATGGACTGCCTGCCCAGACCACACCCCAGCCCGAGTTGGATGCGCCTGTCATCACCACTTGATGGCTGTGTATCACTCCCATACCTACGCCTTCGCGCAGGTGAGAGGTTTGCCTCCACCAGCGTAGGGCTTCCAGCATGAGCGAGACACGGCCAGCTGACGGTGTCTGTTGCGCTTGGGGTGTAGCCGAAAGACATTGAGCCACGCTTAATATGGAACCCCAGCTGGAGGGCTGATGAAGCCGCGACCATCAGACCCAATAGTTTCTGACACAACACCAATTGTACTATTGCCCCCTGTTGAAACGGGGATCAGCAATTTTGAATGGAGGCTACTCTGTCGTCATTGTAAGGGATGCCAGCCAGAGTGCCAGGTAAACCATACCTTACACCAGAATTAAATGGCTTTTTGGCATCGTTGAGGGTAAGACCCAGCCTCGACAGATGCTCCATCACTATTGCCGAATGGGCCACTGCCCCTTCCTGCAACTGGGGACCGCTCAACAAGTCGACCAGGTAATTCAACACCCTGATCCCCTGCAGCTGCAAGGGGCTAGGATGGCATCTACGCACTTTGAAATTGTGCGGGGGGCTAAGGAGAGGCCGAATGGCAGCACAGAAAACTCAAAGACGCTTCCTTGAAAAGCGAAACAGAGATATTTCCTGTGTGTGGGACGAATAGGAACGTGAATATGCGTACTTTAAGTCCACAGTTGTAAACCACCTGGCCGGACAGACTGGAGAATGTGACGGTGTGCATAACCAGTGTGTACGGTGGTGAGCACCCAAGTGTCTGAGGTGCAAGTGCGTCTGAGACGGAAGCCTTCAGGGACCGTGCTGGGGCTGCTGAGGCTGAGTCGGAGCCCGTTGTGGGGACTGCTTGGAGTGGCGTTGGAGCTGTCTCTGAGATCGCTGCTGTCTTGGAATCCCACATCCGGCTCCCTACCATCGTTACGGGTAGGCCCGGCTGTTAGCTGCCGTGGAACCCTGAAGGCAGTGCCTCAGGTCATTGTAGTATGTTGCCCTTTTAACCATTTTTGCATTTTCCCTTTAACCCTTTGCAGTCCATTTATTAAGTGCGTGTCAGGCGCATCAGATCCAATTTATTTTCACATGCACAGTTAATTTTAGACGCACTGTTTAAAGGTATTTTTTTTCCACAGTCAAACGGGTTTAAAAGGCCCTGCATATCAACAAGCACTCACTAGGCATCTCCAGCCCCGCCCCACCCTTTCGTTCGCTATCGCTTTCACATATGCTAAGAAATAAATAATAATAATAATAATAATAGTCGTACATACCGATCAATCATCTCCTGATCACTCGTTTTATCACAAAACTCCTCAATAATGCAATCCAAGTCATTATTTTATTACTATAACATCTCGAAAAAGCTCTGCAAATGTCCATGATAGTCTCTGTGCGCTGATTTAGTATCAGCCAGCTTGTTTCCTTATGACCGCCCCTATCTGATGCCAGGGGCAAGTATGACTGTTCATGAGATACGCCCTTTTTTCGGCTTGTCTCGCTCCTGTCGCCCCACTGGCCATTGAATGGTTTTCTGGCTTTTTCCGGAGAAAAAACGACTAGAAACCTGTTTTTTGCATTTTTTTGGTGATGTCGGATAGGGTCCGACATTGGACCGTATAGGAATAATTGCCGGCAGCCATAGTCTATGTGTGGCCAGCCCCTGCTATAAAGGGTAGGCAACCCCAAAACCATAATTAGCTTTGTTGTGGTTCCACACAGGGTGAAAGACGGTGTCTCCAACATAAAAGAAACTTGTAGCTGTTCTGGTGAGAGAGGTGAGCAAACTACTGGTATGTTTAGATAGAAAATGTAATAAATATTTATTTAAATATTTTTAATCGTAACCATGCTGCTGATTGTGTTTAACTATGTATATTGTGGTTTTAAACTGATTTTACTTGCTTGTGTTAACTATTTTGAATCGTTTTTATCATGATTAGCATTTGGTATTGTCTTTTTATAACAATGATGTGGTAGTAATTTTCTGTTTGTTTTCACAGACTGATTTTTGTCACGCTTTTTAAATTTTTATTCTCATCGCTTTTGTATATTTTACATTTGTGTTGAGTTTTCAGTATTGATATTTTATGATTTTCTTGATTTGATGTTTTTTTTTTTTTTTTTTTTAATAAATTTAGTCGTTGCCAATTATTTTTTATTATTTTCTCCCAATTTAGAATGGCCAATTATTTTTTTAAGCTCAGCTACCACCCCGCGCTGACTCGGGAGGGGTGAAGATGAACCCACGCTGTCCTCCGAAGCGTGTGCGTCAGCCGCCCGCTTCTTTACACTCTGCAGACTCACCTTGCAGCCGCCTCAGCACTACAGCGTCGGAGGACAACGCAGCTCTGTGCAGCTTACAGGCAAGCCCGCAGGCGCCCGGCGGGTCGCTGGTGTGTGGTGAGCCGAGGACCTGTATAAATGGGTAATTGTAGGCAAAAATAATGTGGTATCTTTTAACAATGTAAGTCGCCCTACTGAGAAATAAAATAATAATATGGTGTTTCATTGTTTTCCACATTGCCAGTGATGTACCCACACTTGATGATAGAGTGTCCTTTGTGATAAAAGAATAAGCAGAGAACAAGCTTCTATGTTTATGAACTGTATTGATATCAAACAAAAGAAAGACTCAACAGCGGTGGTCTGCAGTTCACTTAGTGGTTATACTCAAAACCTGGAACTGGAGCACCGCACTACACAACAAAACAGACCACTTCAAAACACGGACATCAGCTTTTTCCAAACAAGAAACTCTATTTCAATACAGATGACAGACTACTACACCTGCAGGTGATCTGAACACAATTTGAAGAATAAGGATGCCTAATTCATACAATTTAACTATAATCCTGAACTGATAATGAAAAAAAATCAGCCCTCACTGGCCTCTACACCACTCTGTTTCTCTTCAAAGTAAACCCACTGACATTCAGCAGCAAAATCTAACACATTTAAAAATAACAATGACAAAAAGCAAAGAAAAAAGGGAACTTCAAGAACTGTAATTAGACATAGCCGGGCGAGCAAAGCAGAGTATATGTGCAGCTCTGCAGTTCAGCTGGATGGTGACCCTTCAGTCCTGCAGAATCTCTCAACCTGGACTCTGAGATGCTGAGGTTCCTGCTGATCACCTGCTTCTGTGAGTCTCCTCTATTTCAGCTTGAGGGAGGGAGAAGGGAGGCAGGGGTTCCAATGGTCTAGTTGTGCTCCATGCAGAACATATTAAAAATAAACTTTATATAACTTTTGGGGAAAAATAAAAAACCCTTGGGTATGAGCCCAAGGTCTCCAATCCTTGTCCTGAAGGGCCGATGTCCCTCCTGAGTTCTGTTCCAACTGTGCCCTAAATTACTTAAGAGGACTAATTATTTCTTCAATTAAGTCATTTAGGGCATAGTTGAAACAAAAGCCAGGAGGGACACTGAGGGGAGTGGGTTCAAAACCTCCTCATTTTATATCCTTGAAATATTTGTTTAAAATGGAAAAAACACTCCGATTAGGCAAATTACTAGTTAAATTTAGGGTTCAATTAAGTAATTGAGAGCTCAGTTGGAACAAAAACCAGCAGACACTGACAGGGGGTCCCCAGGACCAGGGGCTTGTTTCTTTATGCACTTACGATGGCGTATTGGGCAAGTACGCTGTCAGAAGAAGATTATACGACAGAAGTAGCATTTCTATACAACGTTTTTCATGCTACCTGATCGTATTACTTGCCGAATGCTATCGACACCAACTCACTTGGTGTATAAATACGAGGGGTAGATCTCCATGTAATATCCTGCTTTGACCTTTCAGAAACATGGCTGCTCTGATGCATGCAGTGTATTTAAGGCAAAGACAGGGCTATTTACAATGACAGAAAGCATCAGCTCATAGGAATTTTAATAGAAGATATGTACACAGTATTTTTGACACGGTTTTGGATGAACATTTGAAGAGGGAGGATATCCAGAATCGTTTTACATTTCTTGAACCGTTTGTGCACCGGCAAACAAAGAGACATTGAGCTCTATCAACAGCAGTGCAATTGTTATTCCTTCACTAAAAGAACTCATTCTGTTAGCAATGCTCTGTCATACATTTTTTTCTTTTTTGAGATACTTGTTATGCAATTGTTAAGTTTGGAAAAGTACAAATCTCTATTAATTTGAACTTCTTCTAGAAGGACCTGCAATGTAGCCCTGCTAAAATGCTTTAGTTTACTGGCTGTTTGATAAGCCATTCTAACCGTCTCAGCACAGCCAACAACTTATATATATATATATATATATATATATATATATATATATATATATATACTATATGTGTGGCATGTGTTTTGATAGATGTGATAATTCGTATTACATTTACACATTATTTGTCAAGGCAACGCAATGCTGTTTTTCTGGTGCAGCTATATCCTCCTGAGACCCAGCCATTGACTCAATTTTCAGGTAATATGGCATTACTGGCCGACCTGTCGGACACTGACACCGATTCGAGTGGCTTATAGGGCAGCAGTGTGGAGTAGTGGTTAGGGCTCTGGACTCTTGACCAGAGGGTCATGGGTTCAATCCCTTGTGGGGGACACTGCTGCTGTACCCGTGAGCAAGGTACTTTACCTAGATTGCTCCAGTAAAAACTGTATAAATGGGTAATTGTATGTAAAAATAATGTAATATCTTGTAACAATTGTAAGTCACCCTGGATAAGGGCGTCTGCTAAGAAATAAATAATACAAATTATAGAAACTGGTGATAACCGATCGCATTAAGTGGGTGGAAAGACCGTATTTGAACTTACGATCGTGCAATATAGAAACGAGCGCCAGGATTGAGAAGCACTGGTCCATTAGAGGCTGATCACCACTGACTTTGTCTTGAATATTTACCAACAGGAGTAATTTAATATACAATTTAAATTTCTTTTTTAAAAGCTAATTCATGCCTCCTCATAAAATCGCAGTTTTTTTCCTTCACATTCTTTGAAATAGTCTCTTATATTAAGACAAATTCAGATACTTGTATTCTTAGTATATCATTTATGTACTTTGAAAAAGATATTCAGTATACTGTGCATTTATTATACAGCATATTCATATTGTAATTATGTAGTATATTGTCTTTACATTATAATGTATAATACTGTAGGCTAGATGTTTAGTAAATATATTGAATAATCTAATCATATGTTAGATCTGTACTGAAGCTGTCTCTGTTTCTTCCAGGTCATCTCTTTGGAAAGCAGAACACATTTCCAGTAGCAGGTAGGCATCTTTCACTGTTTCCAAGCAGATCAGGTCATGTTACTGAAAAGCTGCAAAAATGCATTGAACTTTATAAAGAAATGTGATCACTTGTTACAAAGACCATAGTGAAGCCATCAGTGCATCTTCAATATAAAAATCATGGTGTGGCAGGGGGGCTGAGTTGTGACGTCAGGTCAGAAGCAGGAACTGAAAACAAACTGACACCAGCAGTACTGCAGTTTCAAAATAACAAAGACGCGGCACCGTTTATTTAAATAATACAAAAATAAATGAAAAGGTTTAACAAAAAGACAGAGCGAAAATAAATATTTAAAGTCTCGAACACAAACAAAACAAAACACAGGTCAGGCTGGGCAATTGCTGTCACTGTTCCTGTCTTACTATTTAAGTTACGTTTTGTCTCTCGCTCCTCTCGCTCTCTCTGCTCCACACCCACCCCGAGCGCAGAGAGCTGCAGGCTTATATTCAGATGACCATCTCCCAATTAGCAATCACTTAATTCATTCGGGAGATGGCCACCTTCTGCACAGGTTTTTTTTTAATTATTCCTGGCAGAGGACGAGTACCCACTCTCGCCTCTGCCAGAACACGTTTTAAATAAAACAATAACAAACAAAACTCACGGCTACGCCATCATCTATACATAAACACATAACGATAATAATAATAATAATAATAATAATAATAATAATAATAATAATAATAATACAAAACAAATACAAAATAACACAGGGGCGGAGGGGGAAACCCCGTTCTAAAAATAAATAAATAAATACATTTACACAGCAGGGCTCTCTACCGCCCTACTACACATGGTAACACGTTACATTGGCCTGTATTCATCAACGGTTTTACACAAATTCTCTATTTCTGACACTTTTTCTAAAGAGAATAAGCAGTAAAATGAATGAAAAATTACTAACTTACACACATCATCTTTAAATCAAACTGTACGCGCTCTGATGTACGCATGTTAACTTTCATTTGCATTTTATTCAAGTTTAAACAAATGTCGGAAATAGAGAATTTGTGTAAAAACCCTTGATGAATATAGGCCATTGTACCTGTAATTACTGTGTATTTACATAGTAGTCTCTTTGTAGATACATATGTACCTATACATAAAATTCCAATGGTATTATGCATATGCAATCAATATGTAAACATACAGCCCAGAACACACTGCACGATGCCATGGTCACGTCTCTCTCAGGGAGGTCGCGTCGCATACATACACACATTATTAAATTCGACAAATGGGCACCACAGCTGACAAGTATATATGGAGCGCCATTTGTGCCAAAACTATCCAGCCATTAATTTGTCAATTTGTTTGTCAATTCATGAATTCGTCCATTTGACCAGCAATTCGCACTGTGCTTGATGCATTTTTTAACATTTCACAACATTTCTTACACCTCCATTGACTCTCCATAGAATTTGTTTTGCCAAGCACTCTGAATATACCACAGTGCTTTGCGCGCAGTGAGATGGACGTCTCCATTGAAAATCAGCTGAGTCGAATATCTTGTTCAATAGAATATCTTTGGAAACGCCCTTCTAATAAACTGTAATATTATTGGCTGAAGCAGTTTTAAGTGAGGCTGGATTTTCATTGGTTAAAATATTAGTGTGTGCTCCCATTGGCTAGAAAGGTTGCAGTGTTTTCGGCACAGTGCGAGATTGACAGTTGGAAGTTTGTCTGTTTGTTGGGAAGTTTGCAGGGAAGTTTGCCTGGTTGATTGGAAATTTGCAGGTCAATATGGGAGGTGAAAGTAACAAATTAAATAATGAATGACAATTCATTAAATGCTAAATTTAAGCTAGTATTGAATATTGAATTTTAGCATCAAATAATAAATACTAGCATTAAATATTAAATTAGTGTATCAAATGTTACATTTTAACATCAAATGTTAAATCTTAACATCAAATCATAAATTCAACATTGAATATTAAATGCAAGTATTGAATGTTATATACTACCATCGAATGTTAAATGCAACAATTGAATGTTAAAAACTAGCATCAAACATTAAATATGAGCTTTATACATTCAATGTCCCTTTTATCCATTCAATGTGCTTTTTATCCATTCGATGCATGCACTTGCAAACTGTCAATCAATCCCATCCACCCCGCCCATTCCCACCCCTTCCACATCGGGGAGATCAGTGTTCCTCCTTGTTACCTGTTAACCTGTTCAGCCAATGAGAGGCTTTGATTTTCAAACTGAAATACGGTAGCTGTCCTAATGGAGGAAGCGTGCGGTTATTTATTTATTTTTAAAACTGCAATGCAGTTTTTCTTTTTTTTTCCTGACAGTAAAATCAATAGTAATCGGCGACCTGTAGAGGCGCTAGGCCGTGCACACCGAGTGGGCGTACTGAGGTCGCACAAAGCCCTCGAGTCAACAGCGTTTGCAGAGCAAAGCTGGACTCGCTGTACAGCTGTAAAGAGCAGTGGAAAAAACAGAAGGAACATGCAGCAAGATGCAGAGGTTAGAAAGCAGGCTGCAATCACTGAGAGATGTAGGCTGATGAAGACTTTTTATTAATTTTTTTTAAACGAAACGCAGTTGCAGTTGCATATGCGTTAGCTCAGCCTAATTGCAAGGGAACTCACAAAAACTGGAAGAAGGAGCTCTAAAGAGTCAATCACAACTGGCAAAAAAGGGTTAGAGTAATACTCACCACTTTACCTACCTGTCTGTGAAAGGGAAAAGAGACTGAGATCTCCGCGCAGGGACTATTTATTACCTCTGTGAGGCGGGACCGAGGACGTCACTCCGTGGAGGGGTCTATCGGCAGCTTTGATATAAAATGCACAGCGAATACATGACAAGCAGGCATATCCCCAAAGTATTCAATTTGGCGGTCATCTTCGAATTGAAAGGGAGCCACGCTCACACCTCTTTCGGACATCTAATCACTCGCTTCTTCTTGAATGACACAACACTCACACTCTAGCTGCTGTATTTTCAGTAGTTTTATTTTAGTTTGCATTTTCGGTCACTTAAACTGGGCAGTATACCGCAGCAGCAACGACATAGTAACATCTAGACTGCTCTGTGATATAGCAATGTACAGCACAGTGCATCTAGACTGCTCTGTGATATAGCAATGTACAGCACAGTGCATCTACACTGCTCTGTGATATAGCAATGTACAGCACAGTGCATCTAGACTGCTCTGTGATAGCAATGTACAGAACAGTGCATCTAGACTGCTCTGTGATATAGCAATGTACAGTACAGTGCATATAGACTGCTCCATGATAGCAATGTACAGAACAGTGCATCTAGACTGCTCTGTGATATAGCAATGTACAGCACAGTGCATCTAGACTGCTCTATGATATAGCAATGTACAGTACAGTGCATATAGACTGCTCTGTGATATAGCAATGTACAGTACAGTGCATCTAGACTGCTCTGTGATATAGCAATGTACAGCACAGTGCATCTAGACTGCTCTGTGATATAGCAATGTACAGCACAGTGCATCTAGACTGCTCTGTGATATAGCAATGTACAGCACAGTGCATCTAGACTGCTCCGTGATATAGCAATGTACAGCACAGTGCACCTTTTTTACGCCATGAATAAAACGGCAGAAACGTACTTAATTGAATCAATAATTCTCAATATACTGTGCATTGAAAGAGAACATTTTTTATGACATTAACGACAGCTAATAATCAAATTATACCACCTGACAACTCGGAACAAGGAGACAAATACACTCTTTTATGGGAAATTAATTTCCACATGAGCTATCGCTTACTTACCTGTGTATAGCTTTACACAGAAATGTAGTTTTTGTCAACCACAGGTCTGCAGACACCATCTCCAATCTCTTTTTTTCATCAGTAGAGGGGGTGGGCGGGGTATGGGAAGCACTGTCTGTAGCAACATACACTACTCTGTCAATTAAAGCTGTAGCATACCCACATGTGCCAGCATGTGCAAGACGATAGAACTAGCATTTAAATAAATAAAAAAATGTGGAGGGAAAGACTTTTCAGCTGCGGGGCCCTATGCAACCGCATAGCCTGCATAGGCTTAAGGCTATGTGTGACCTGCACCTTTATTTAGAGACCACCTGGTCTAAGTGACCACTTTAAATGATATCTGTATTAAAGGACCACCTGTCTACCAGTGACCACAATCCTCTTACTAAACAATGGACTTAAACCTGTATTAAGCAACAATTGTAGCAGGCTTTATTTAAAAAAAATCTGCAATCAATAAACATACTATTAAAACAACAGTGCTCTCTTGTAAAGGAAGAGAGAAAACATGGAGAAACGAAAGGTCTTCCTCACCCTAGATATGACAGAATCATTGCTTCTTTCACAATGCTTTGTAAATGCATTATCTAAACAAATGTAATTCAATTACAGTGCTTCATTTTGGTATATTCCATCTTCTAGTCTTTTTACAGTGTATTTTAAACATACAGAATTATAGGAAGGCATTCATAAGTTATGGGCCCTTTTTTGAGAGGCCACCTGTGTTAAGCGGCCACTATTTGACTGTCCTTTGAGTGGTCTCTTAATACAGGTTTGACTGTATTTTAGAATCTGCCTCCAGTGAAAACCTGGACTGGAATGGATCGTGTGGGCCAGAGTTGAGTAGCCCTGATGTAAATAAAATGTCTGCCTTGTTTCCAATTAAACTAATTCACTCAGATGGGATTCAGTGTTAGTTAGCAGTCAAGATCCAAACTGTCCAGTTTAACTGAAGTCCAACGAGGGACACTGTTTGAAGGTAAGTCTGACAGTTTAAGAGCTGAGAATCAGATCTCCAATCGATGTCTTCTCTTTCAGAGAGTGTTCCTGTCAGGCTGGTGGGTGGGAGCAGCTGCTGCTCTGGGAGAGTTGAGGTTCTTCATGATGGCCAGTGGGGGACAGTGTGTGATGATTCCTGGGACATGAACGACACCCAGGTTGTGTGCAGAGAGCTGGGCTGTGGCTCCGCTGTGTTGGCTCCAGGAAGTGCTCACTTTAGCCAAGGGAATGGAACAATCTGGCTGGATGATGTGGCATGCAGTGGATCAGAGACCTCACTGCACAGCTGTGGATCACAAGGATGGGGTAAACATGACTGTAACCACGGTGAAGATGCTGGAGTGGTTTGCTCAGGTAGGAAAGATTTATTTGTTTCTATTAAAACAAAAAAACATCTCAATATCAGGACCTCTTCTGCAACTTTAAGAACTCATTTGTTGGATTCCTTTTTTGTGTTATAAACATTCTCTCAGGTTAAAAAAGAAAATAGCATTGTCATTGATGAAAAAGGTCTTAAACAACCATTGATAACACATCACTTAAAACAGTCCATGAACAGAGCATTTTATAAACAATTAACTTCTACTCCCAAAGTCCCAGGGACCTGATTCCTGGAATGAAAAACTTCTTGTCCAGCATTGACTATTGCAGACACCTTACTTTCTGCCCTGTGTATTTTAATTATTTGTTGCATTCCTGGGCCTCTTAATTGCTGTTGGGCTTGTGTGTTATTTTGAACTCCGTTATCTCAATTTAGAATTCATATAGTTCAGAGGAATAATATATTACAGCCAATCAGTAAACTTTAATCACTTTTTGTTTAATTCAAACACAGTGGATTAGTGTTTTATATTGTCTTTGGGGTCCTATAGCTGCACAAAGTGCAAAACTTACATAGTAACAGAAAGGCTTAAAAGTGCATGTATACTGAGAAAAGAGAGAATCTCAACTCTACATATACTGGTAGCAGTGTGGAGTAGTGGTAAGGACTCTGGATGCTTGTGGGTTCAATCATAATCGTAAATAATAATAATAATAATAATAATAATAATAATAATAATAATAATAATAATAATAATCATACTATAAACTGACAGAAGAGAAATGTTTAACTGTACATACAGGAGACAGGCTCGACTGTGCATGTGAACTGATAATGAAGTACAGGCTTAACTGCCTATATAAGTAAATGTTTGATCTCTGTGATTAATGTATTGACCTCTGTTATCAGCATTGCAGAGTGTTACTGTCAGGCTGGTGGGTGGGAGCAGCTGCTGCTCTGGGAGAGTTGAGGTTCTTCATGATGGCCAGTGGGGGACAGTGTGTGATGATTCCTGGGACATGAACGACACCCAGGTTGTGTGCAGAGAGCTGGGCTGTGGCTCTGCTGTGTTGGCTCCAGGAGGTGCTCACTTTGGCCAAGGGAATGGAACAATCTGGCTGGATGATGTGGCATGCAGTGGATCAGAGACCTCACTGCACAGCTGTGGATCACAAGGATGGGGTAAACATAACTGTAACCACAGTGAAGATGGTGGAGTGGTTTGCTCAGGTAGGAAAGATTTATTTGTTTCTATTAAAAAAAAAAAAACATCTCAATATCAGGACCTCTTCTGCAACTTTAAGAAATCATTTGTTGGATTCTTTTTTTGTGTTATAAACATTCTCTCAGGTTAAAAAAGAAAATAGCATTGTCATTGATGAAAAAGGTCTTAAACAACCATTGATAACACATCACTTAAAACAGTCCATGAACAGAGCATTTTATAAACAATTAACTTCTACTCCCAAAGTCCCAGGGACCTTGATTCCTGGAATGAAAAACTTCTCGTCCAGCATTGACTATTGCAGACACCTTACTTTCTGCCCTGTGTATTTTAATTATTTGTTGCATTCCTGGGCCTCTTAATTGCTGTTGGGCTTGTGTGTTATTTTGAACTCCGTTATCTCAATTTAGAATTCATATAGTTAAGAGGAATAATATATTACAGCCAATCAGTAAACTTTAATCACTTTTTGTTTAATTCAAACACAGTGGATTAGTGTTATAGCTGCACAAAGCGCAAAATTACACACTAACAGAAAAGCTTAAAAGTGCATGCATACTGAGGAAAGAGACAATCTCAGCTCTACATATACTGGCAGCAGTGTGGAGTAGTGGTAAGGGCTCTGGATGCTTGTGGGTTCAATCATAATCGTAAATAATAATAATAATAATAATAATAATAATAATAATAATAATAATAATAATAATGTAAACTGACAGAAGAGAAATGTTTAAATGTACATACAGGAGACAGGCTCGACTGTGCATGTGAACTGATAATGAAGTACAGGCATAACTGCCCATGTAAATAAATGTTTGATCCCTGTGGTTAATGTATTCACCTCTGTTATCAGCATTGCAGAGTGTTTGTGTTAGCTGGTTTTTGTTCCACCCAAGTCCTCAGTGACTTAATTGGTCTAATTATTTAATAGCTGGATACATTTAATACCTAATCCAGGCCCCAAAATATTATAAAATTTAATCTGAATCAAGGACACATTTTAAATCATCAACTAAAATTCCTTGCAAAACAACATTTTAAAAAATGTCAAATTGAGTAAATAATAATTAGATTAATTAAGTAATTGTGAGCAGAAGTAGTGTCCCCCCACCTGGGATTGAACCCACGACCCTCTGGTCAAGAGTCCAGAGCCCCCATAATCACTAATCCACACTGATTGTCGATTGGACTAAATAAGGCAAATCAGCATTGCTAGGCTGTTAACATCTGTTGCTAAGGAACTAACAGTAATGGCAGACATAGCTTAAACATTGTATCTAGGATGAACAGAATGTGTTTAACCTGCTAAAGTGCTGTGTTTCGCTCAGGTTCAATGACAAAGCCTTCAGTGTCCTTGGTGTCCAGTTATCCTTCATTTCTACCTGGTGAAGAGGCCAACATCACATGCACTGGCCCCTCCAGACTGCACACCAGCACTGATTTCTATCTGTACAGAAGTGGTTCTGGCAACTACATCACAACACAGAGAGCTGCACCTTCACAGACCAGCGTGACTTTCATTCTGTCTGACCTCTCTGAGTCAAAGCAAGGCAGCTACAGCTGTGTGTATAAAGTACAGGGGAGAAGTGAGACCTTCAGCTCACCTCACAGTGACCCTGTACACATCGCAGTGGGTGAGTGGATTTCTATTAGCTATACTGCTGCTGACACTGTCCTTCTCTTGAATCTGTTGGTAACCAATGAACACACAACTCTGTTCAGAACAAAGATGTTTAATCATCTGCTCTAAAATTAGCTTATTTCCAATTTGTATTTCACATATACAAGGATCACACTTGCTCTTTGTATTTTGTTTGGTTTTCTTCATGTTTTGGCAAACATACAGTAGCTTGAAAATGTAAAAGAAGTTGATCCCAATGAAATTGTTCAATGTGTTTGCTGTATAGGGGGCTCTCCAGGACCAGGGCTGGAGACACACTGTATTAGAAATGATAGGGGCTCTCCAGGACCAGGGCTGGAGACACAATGTATTAGAAATGATAGGGGCTCTCCAGGATCAGGGCTGGAGACACAATGTATTAGAAATGATAGGGGCTCTCCAGGACCAGGGCTGGAGACACACTGTATTAGAAATGATAGGGCTCTCCAGGACCAGGGCTGGAGACACACTGTATTAGAAATGATAGGGGCTCTCCAGGACCAGGGCTGGAGACACACTGTATTAGAAATGATAGGGGCTCTCCAGGACCAGGGCTGGAGACACAATGTATTAGAAATGATAGGGGCTCACCAGGACCAGAGATGGAGACATGCTGTATTAGAAATGATAAGGGCTCTCCAGGACCACGGCTGGAGACACACTGTATTAGAAATGATAGGGGCTCTCCAGGACTAGGGCTGGAGACACACTGTATTAGAATTGGTAGGGGCGCTCCAGGACCACGGCTGGAGACACACTCTATTAGAAATAATAGGGGCTCTCCAGGACAATGGTTGGAGATCACTGGTGTGAGTACATAGATTAAAAAGTGTATCTAGAATGAACAGAATGTTTTTAACCTGCTAAAGTGCTGTGTTTCGTTCAGGTTCGATGACAAAGCCTTCAGCCTCCTTGCTGTCCAGTTATCCTTCATTTCTACCTGGTGAAGAGGCCAGCATCACCTGCACTGGCCCCTCCAGACTGCACGCCAGCACTGATTTCTATCTGTACAGAAGCGGTTCTGGAAACTACATCACAACACAGAGAGCTGCACCTTCACAGACCAGCGTGACTTTCATTCTGTCTGACCTCTCTGAGTCAAAGCAAGGCAGCTACAGCTGTGTGTATAAAGTACAGAGGAGAAGTGAGACCTTCAGCTCACCTCACAGTGACCCTGTACACATCGCAGTGGGTGAGTGGACTTCTATTAGCTATACTGCTGCTGACACTGTCTGTTGGTAACCAATGATCACACCATCAGGGTCTTTATTGGCTACACCAGCAGAACCCTCTTTCAGGACAGTGCTTTTTTATCCAGCTGTAGTGACACTAGTTTCGGACATTCCTGATTATTATTGAATTTCTTAGCAGACACCCTTATTCAACAATTGTTACAAAATATCACATTATTTTCATATACATTTACCCATTTATACAGTTGAATTTTTTTTATTGAAGCAATCTAGGTAAAGTACTTTGCTCAAAGGTACAGCAGCAATATCCCCCATCTGGGATTGAACCCACAATCCACCGGTCAGGAGTCCAGAGCCCTACCCAGCACTACACACTGCTGATTGTTGAACGTTCCTCTTCTTTTCCAGTGTTTCTGAAGCAGCCGCACATCTCTCTGAGTCCTGCTGGTGGCTCTCTTGAGAGACGAAACAGTTTTGAAATCACTTGCAGCTCTGCAGTACGCTACACAGAGAGCACCTTCCTCCTCTTCAGAGTCTCTGCAGGTTTCAATGAGAGATGGAACAGATCAGCACAAACCATTAACCAGTCTGCCCTCTTCAGCTTCCCTGCTGCAGACTTCACACATGAGGGGAATTACTCCTGTCAGTATCAGACCCGGGTATCGGGGAGAGTGTTTGAATCCCAGCTGAGCGAGATGCTCCACGTCACAGTCACAGTCACAGTCACAGGTAAGCAGAAAAAAAATCACCTTCTGTGGAGCACGAAATGTGTTGATCAGTTTCTGATGTTGTTGATTCATTAGTTTGCCTGATATAACTATGAACCGTCACTGTGCTGAATTTCAGTGTCAGTATCTCTGATCTGTCACTGTGTTGTATTTCATTGTCAGTATCTCTGATCTGTCACTGTGTTGTATTTCAGTGTCAGTATCTCTGATCTGTCACTGTGTTGTATTTCAGTGTCAGTATCTCTGACCTGTCACTGTGTTGTATTTCATTGTCAGTATCTCTGATCTGTCACTGTGTTGTATTTCAGTGTCAGTATCTCTGATCTGTCACTGTGTTGTATTTCATTGTCAGTATCTCTGATCTGTCACTGTGTTGTATTTCAGTGTCAGTATCTCTGATCTGTCACTGTGTTGTATTTCAGTGTCAGTATCTCTGATCTGTCACTGTGTTGTATTTCATTGTCAGTATCTCTGATCTGTCACTGTGTTGTATTTCAGTGTCAGTCCTGATTCCAGTCCTGTCTGCTGTCAGTGCTGCTGCAGTGCTGCTGCTCTCAGTATTTCTCATACTCCTGAGATGTAAAAAGAGAAGGACAGACAGCAGAGAGGAAGTGAGGAGCACTGAAGGTGAGCGACAACAAAGATACCAGCAGAGGGAGTCGGCAGCTCTGCGCCTTCAATTTGATCACATGTATTCATTGCCAGGCAACTTTCTTAGGACCCAGTGTCTCTAGGGCTCAATTCAGTCACTGATGTTCATGTTGGTGGTCAAAGGATCGTTATAACAGTGGTTCAAGTTCAACACAAACAATTGGATTGAAATCACGGGGGTGTCCATGAAAGAATTCTCTGTCATGGTCCTCAAACCATGGCCGGGAGCTCCCATGGGGCGGTCACAATTGGCCAAGCACTGCCCAGGTGGGGAGGGCTCAAGAGGGTAATCCCTGTCTCACTGTGCACCAGTGACTCCTGTAGGTGGCCGAGCACCTGCAGGCCAGCGGTGTTGTAACTGGATCTGTGTTCATCCTCCAACGCATCAGGTCTGGTTGGCTTCACTGTGGGCTTGCAATGTGAAAGGAAGTGGGCAGCTTGATAGCGCACGTTTTGGAGGATGCTTGAGTGCACTTGTCTTCACCTCTCCTGAGTCACTGCGGGGGTCGTAGCGGTGAGAAAGGGTCTTTAAAACAATTGGACATTTCAAATTGCTTTAAAAGTGGTCTATTTATAAATAACCCTTTTAGACGATAGACATTTCGAATTGCATTTGGCAGTAATCAGATGAATGCATGGTTTTAACCTGTCCGATGCCGTGTGTCTGTTATGTGATTATGTGCAGCCATTGTTTATGGGTACTGGGTTTTTGTGTGTGCTGATGCTGTTGTTCAATGTGCTTCTTTACAGTCAGGATGAATTCATACGTTTCCAAAGGCGCTGGTAACCTGCACTCTGAGGATGCTGATGAGGTCTATGCGAACACTGAGTTTTTCAAGGAAGATACAGATGACCTGGACTATGAAGAGATGAGAGCTGAGGATGGTAAAGAAGTCACAGATGACCTGGACTATGAAGAGATGAGAGCTGAGGATGGTAAAGAAGTCACAGATGACCTGGACTATGAAGAGATAAGCGAACCAGAGTATGAAAACTTTGATTTCAATCAGGGCAATAAGGGGGGAGCTGAAGAAGATGATATCTATCTGGATTTCGATTAGCAGACAGTAACAAGATGGAATTGTTTTACATTGAGGCCGGTACAAAAATAATCACGAGGGGTGCTATAGAGATGATACTGAAAGAGTTTGTTAAAAAATCAAATAAAATCAGCTTTGACAGATTTTCTCAAAGGCAGCGACCCAAAATATGATAAATAAGGCTTTGCTAAGCTATAGAATGCCACTGCATTAAAGTAAAACAATAAACATATAGTATTATTTTTCCTTCATTTTTTAATGGTTATTTACCTTTAAATTTAGAGTCATTTTGTAAGGTGTTATTTTATGGTTGTATACCGTCAGGTTTACAGTGATTTAACATTAAAGTTTTTAACCTTCACAATTTACAGAGGTTTTGTAACGTGTTTTAAATGTTTGTAACACAGTGTTAAAAATGTACTGAGTGTTCTGGAAGCTTTGGCTGGGTTTAGAATTATTTTAGTATAAATAAGACTGAAGTTGAGTAATATTTTCAATATACATACACACATTATCCACAGAGGCTTCATCTTATAAAGCCGTGGTTTTCAACCTGTGGGTCGGGACCCATCAGTGGCTATTTACCATTCATATGTACAGCAATTTTGTTATGTGTTATTGTATTATCATATTGGTGCCACGGTTTGCTATGCTATTGAATACAACAGCATTAAAGTAAAAAAAAAAAACTATTATTTTCCTTCATTTTTTAATTGTTATTTAAACTTCAAATTTATGGACGTTTTGTGAAGTGATATTTTTAAGTTTTATTGTCATATACCTTCTAATTTACAGTGAATTAAAGTTATAGTATATATATATATATATATATATATATATATATATATATATATATATATATATATATATATATATATATATATATATATATATATATATATATATACACAGTATATATATATATATATATATATATATATATATATATATATATATATATATATATATAATTTCCCCTATATGACATGTATATCTGCCTACTGACAATCTGCTGAAGCTGTAACAAACTGAAAATATTGAAGGGGAAATTTCTTGCCTGTAACTATAAATATCCTTCTGGCTCTGGGTCACGTTCTGAAATGAGGAAGTGGTTTTAGAAATAACATCACTTCCTGCCCCCGCCCCCCTCTGCAAATATGGATAAATGGAAATCTGCTAAACCTCACTAGTTTTTTTTTTACTAATAAATAATGCAGAGGGTCAAAGTGTAGACTCAGAATGGGGAACTAATACACTTTTTATTTAAGTATACCAGTGTACAAAAAAAAGAAAAAAAAGAAACACATCTGTTTTCCAGCACCTGCGAGGACTGTAGACACCCATATTTATTTACTATGTGTTGGGAAAGAAAAACGGGTCTAGACACCCATGCCGCATCATGAATTAATATATTTTGAAAGAAGTATAGAGGTGTGTAACCCCCATGTACTTATCTGAGCTTTTGCAATACAGTATCTTATGACTAATGACAGAGAGAGAGAGAGAGAGAGAGAGAGAGAGAGAGAGACAGAGACAGAGACAGAGACAGAGACAGAGAGACAGAGAGACAGGCCACAATTAAAACATTCCATTTGAAAAGCTTAGTTTCATTTTTTCCTTTTAACTCAATTGACTCCATAAAATACCCAAGACTGTAGTGTTTTCTGACCGTAATTGTGGGGAAGTTAATTGGGCCTAATTATTTACTTAAGCAACATATTTCTGTATTTAAAAAATTAATTCTAAACAACCACTTAGAAACTTAACGATTTTTAAAATGGAAAACCGTCTTTCATAGACCTTGGTTGGCTCTTAAAAGAGCCTTTGGTTTTAGAACAAGTTCTTTAAGGGGATGCGGCGCGCCAGCTGGATGTCTTTGGGCATGATGGTGACTCTCTTGGCGTCAATGGCACACAGGTTGGTCTCCTCAAAGAGCCCGACCAGGTAAGCCTCACTAGCCTCCTGCAGCGGAGCTTTGGAAGAGCAGGTCTATCTTGAAATCCTGTGTGATTTCTCTGGCCTGCCGTTGGAAAGGCAGCTTGCAGATGAGCAGCTCGTGGATTTCTGGTAGTGGCGGATCTCCCTCAGAGCCATGGTGCCAGGCCTGCAGCGATGAGGCTTTTTCACGCTGCCGGTAGCAGGAGCGCTCTTTCGGGCAGCCTTGGTAGCGAGCTGCTTCCTAGGCGTCTTTCCTCCAGTAGATTTGTAGCACGTGGGACATTAGGACCATGCAGAACGCAGTTGTTATGAACCCCTATAAAAATGGACTTGGTAGCTAGGTTGGGAATGGTGAATGCTGGGTCTGTTTCTGTCTTCCATTCTTAAATACAATCTCATCAGGGGATGTGTTTTCACGTTTTGACCGTAACAGAACCGGGTTAAGTGATCATTGACCAAGAACCCATGAACGTGACTACAATGCAAGAACAGACCCGGTCATTAAAAATGGCGGAGGTTGAAAATGTAGTTGCAGCAGTTATGAGTATTATTGATGAACCAACAGGTTGATTATATATATATATATATATATATATATATATATATATATATATATATATATATATATATATATATATATATATATATATATATATACACACATATATACACACACACACTATATACACTAATGTCATTGGTGTGTCTGTCAAAAGTTCTATACCAATAAATCATGCAAAATACTGTATATCTGTAGACTTCTCTAGGCAAACGTGTTAGACGGCATTGCGATGCATATGGACTATAGGTAGTTTGTTCCAAGTGCTTTCATTGTATTTCACTTAGTAATGTGAAACGATTAAAATAAAAATGTGATCAACATCTACTGCGAGCAATCAATTAATTGTTTTGAGTCTAATGTGTATGTGTGCGTAGGTGTTTTGTTTGTGTGTGTGTGTGTATGTGGGTTTATGTGTGTGTGTAGCGCCTCCCCGGTGAAGGAAGCGTAAAGACGCACCACAAACCTGCCTTTAATTCCTAAATATCACAAGATGTAGCAAGTGTTGAATGTAAAAGTACTAATGTAGCCTGACTACGCCATTTTAGTGCGATAAGGCACCGAACAAATTACAGAAGATCCTTTAGGTTCTTTTTATTCAGATAACAGATCTAAAAATGTAAGAACAAGGTCACCAAGAAAATCACAAATACATTTTAGCAAACATTTGTTTATTATAAATTTCCAATAGAAACACAAGGTTTCAAACGGTACTGGTATAATAAGACAATTCCATTAACAGGTAGCAAGATTTCAAGCGGTTAAACAAGGTTCACCTGAATTAAACCATATATTAAAGTGCAAGTGCAACAACGCTGCTACCCAGCAATAAAGTGGAGATACACATTCAAAGACACGATAAAACTATCAATAAAAACAATACCACGGTTCAAAAATACAAATACCCACACCACACACACAATGTCCGTGCAGGGGAGGGAACACACCGAGAGAGCGAGAGAGAAAAACCAGCATAACAATATAGCCTATTCTGTGCACCTCCCAGACTCCAATTAACTATCAAATAGGCTAAAAACACTCGGGCCGTTCGTACTCATCATTCCACACCGGCATACCATCAGCCCAATACTTATTGTCGGGATGCTCCATTTACTGGTCCATTTCAGTCTCTCTCACTCGTCGTTCCCCGCTCCAAACACTGCGTTCCCACTCCTGCACAGACACACAAACCCCAGGATGGCCATCCCGTTTGTGAAAACATGTGCTATTTATATTCAGGTGCGTAAATTGATCAATAATTCAATTACTAGGTGCTCAACAGGGCAAACATAGGGAAGCGGGTGGAGAAGCCAACATAACGTGATACAAATCAATTATCAAAAAGTGTCAGACAACACAAAACGTGCACTAATCAAATCATAAAATACATTTTATAAAAAAAAAACATACAAGTGTAAAATAAATTTGAACAGGGCATTCTTGACCCTGTTACATGTGTATTAGTTATATTCTTCCAAGCTATGGTGTTCAAGAGTTTGTTATTTTAGCCAAGATGAAAATAGCTAAACTTTAGAGATGCTGGTTGGGCCCCATACCCCATACAGCCACATCCTGTGAAACTGTTCACTTGTATTGTGCTTACACGTTACAGGATGGATCCACTGCTTCTGTTATTTATATGCAACACAAACTTAGTTCAGGGTGTGTGAGCACATATTTTACATTTTGTATGCGTATATTTTGTCTACAAACACTCATGTATCCTATATACAGGTATATATATATATATATATATATATATATATATATATATATATATATATATATATATATATATATATATATATATATATAAACACAACCAAATACTTTACGCCAATGTTAAGCCTTTTCTTTGCAAAGAATAATTTGTGAAGGTATCCTGAATTCACTTTAAGGATTTTTCTTGGTTTACAAATTGACTTGTTAAAACAGAGTGTGTAAAAACAAGGGAGTGAGGGGCTCTTCTTTAACTTGTCATCTCTCGTGGTTATCTAACTTACACCCGTCCTATCTGGGGCGTAATGCAGTCACTTGATAACCACATTCTTCACAATACAGTATGCAGACTCTTTGGCAGAGGGGCTCCTACTCAAAGTTCCTGAAAATAAAAAGCTAAAGTTTGAACGCACTGAAATGAAAGAAAATAAATATCTCCCTCAGCTCGGAGGTAGAACCACCGTTTCATTTTTTACCAGGGGAATTATAACACGACTGAAGTGAAATAGAGAAACTAGGTACCAATGTCACCTCCATAGTATAATGTGCTTAATTTACACGATCAAAAGCGCATTATATTTAAGTAGAAAACACAGGCAGTAGACAGAACACAAATATTCACTGGCAATTTGAAACCTTTTATTTCTTGTTGGCTCTAACAATGATAGGAGAAGCACTTTTAGCTACCAGATGCATTGGGCCACAGCCAATTAAGCTGTATGGTACAGTTTACAGTTTATAAACTAAGTAATATAATGTATTACGATCACATTTCAACTCTTTCTAGGCTGTTTTTAGAGATGTAATTTCATTTAAAAATAAGTTACAATCATTCTTCTTAAGTGATTCACGACCAAATCCCAATATTGTATAAATTAATAAATACAACAACAACTCTATACTTTAGTTTTATTCACCATTTTACTGTAACAATTCATTTTCTTAAGATCAAAATTGATTTGAAACTACAATCTTTAAAACTGTTGCTTTAAAACTACACACATGTCCCTGAACCGCGTAAAAACTACAAACACGTGACAGGAAGGGTAGTGACACTCCCACAATGCCCTGAGCACACTGGAGGAACTGCCAGCCACACTCGCAATTCAGTCAGATACAGACAAGCACTGACACTGAAAAGGTTTGTAGCGTTTTATTTTAAAACTGTTTTTTTTTTCTTCAATTTAAGTAAATGCCTTGTAACAAGTCTAACATAGCGGCAGCCGATAGTCAAGGTTTGTATTTTTTTTTTTTTATTGGACATTTTAATGTTTTAAACTCAAGACACTTGGTACGGACATTTCAGAAGCCGACCGTGCTGTTTTACATGTGCTTGTACATCCAGCTGTGTAAAATAAATAATGCAATAAGGTTTTTAAAATATTAACTTAACAATGTATACACTGTCTCGCATTATTATTATTTTATTTTGTTTATTTATTTATTTATGTGTTGGGTTAAGTATGTACATTTCTTAAACAGGTTGTTCCTTATTTTAAACATCTTGTCTTTTTTCATCAGACACGCTTCTCTGTTTAAGACCAGCCTGTGTCGCTTTACTTCTGTATAGGTGTGTTTAGATCTGTACAGCATCTGATCCTTGTTCATTTTAAAACACTTTGTCTTTTTTTTTAACATACACTCTTCTCTGTTTAAAGCCATCCTGTGTTGCTTCCTTCTGTGTTGGGGCAATATAGCTCTGGACATGCAGCCTCTACATGTGTTAACAATTCACATTCCTCCCCTTATAAATTGTTTTTCATTTTTAAGTAATTGCATTGCAACCTTGTTTTTACCATTTATTGCAAAGATTCGCCGTTGGTTCTGGACCGTTTCTTATCTTCGAACAAATGTACCAGCAACACCCTTGGCACATGACCAGAGATGCTGTTAGCCAGTGCTGGGGCCCCCTAGTTTCTTATCTTCGAGCGACGCCCTTAGCTTTAACTGTAATACGGCTTGAAATCCCGCTAACAAGCCTCCATCCTGATTGTAATCTTGTTTTAAATCTCTCAAGCGGAGTCTCCAATAGAAATGCAGGAATGTGCTGTCACTCAGTAGTTGGGGGCGGGTTTAAAGTATTCAGAACGAATCAATGATAGATGCAAGTCAGGAAGGCGGGACATTGCCCAGCAGCACTGGGAAATGTATTTATTATTATTTTTGTAGAAGCTTTTATTTTTTAATGGGAAAAGGGTAAAGTCAACATGAATAGATTAACCATTTCCACAGTTTTTTGGTGTTTTCCGGTGTTTATTGGCTATCCATCGGTTTCATTTTTTTTGTATCGGAGTGTTTTATCAGGCTTTATTGGTTAAAACCGAAACTCAGAAGCTCTAAATACTGTATATTCCATCACTTGCAATGGCGGGTATATTCTATGGGGTGCCAGCAGATGGCAGTGCAGAATTTAAAGCCGAGGCGCATGGAAGTGAAGACACGTCAGAGATAGTAAGAACAATCATTGAGGAAATGGAACCGAAATGTTGTAAATATGGCACAAGAATCGGATTCGTTTGGATTGGGGTTTGTGTCGCGTGTTCTGATTCGAGTATGCTGCGATTTCAAATGTAAAGTTTGTCTGGCCCTGTGTTTTATGCTTGCGGCAGCTTTCAAGCAGCAAAAAACAGGGTCATCTTTATTCGCTGATGAAAAAAATACATTCTTGCGGAAATCAAAAACGGAAATACAATTCAAAATCATTTAAATCATCTAAAAAAAATATTTCGGTCTCTAAAAAATACGTTATCTTTGCATTACTCTGTGCATATTAAATTTACTCATTAATATAAGGCTAAACATCGTGTTTGTTTTAGAATACTGTAACTGATTTGAAATGCCAAGTCAGACTTAGGCCACCCCTACCCAGGCAAGAAAGAAAGAGCTGGAAGGTAAAAACTATCTTTACAAATACTGGTTATGGAAACCAGGGGTGTGTACCGGTAAACGACTCAGCCGCCCAGACAGATAGTTTAGAGTTTTGTTAAAGTTCAGATACAGGTTTTGATTAAACTGTTTATTTAGATGTCTCTGTTTTGTTTGTTTTTGAATAAAAATGTGCTTAAAAGCAGCTTGATGACTAGACTTGTTATTGACGCACCCACACAAACACAATCAGTGGTAAAGTCCTGGACCTTAACCTGACACAAGAAACGAAGTACCTTTTGAAACATGCAACGCTAGTTTTATTGTATATGTGTGTGTATATATATATATATACTGTATATTTAAGTGGTAGTGCCCGTCGATGATGGCTCTAGGGATCTCTCAGGGCCACAGTGCTGCGGTGCTGTGGTGACCAGACTTGGACCCAGTCCTGTAAGTTTTTTTTGTTTTGTTTTGTTTATTTAGCAGATGCCTTTATCCAAAGGAGACTAGGGTGTGTGAACTATGCATCAGCTGCAGAGTCACTTACAACTACGTCTCACACGAAAGACGGAGCACAAGGAGGTTAAGTGACTTGCTCAGGGTCACACAATGAGTCAGTGGCTGAGCTGGGATTTGAACCGGGGACCTCCTGGTTACAAGCCCTTTTCTTTAACCACTGGACCACACAGCCTCCTCGGTCTCACCACTGCATTATATAACCTCCTCATATGCTCCTTGGATTTGTACTCTACATGGTTTACAGAACCCTCCATTGAAGGACCCTGATCTTTGAGGGAGCGGTGGCTTGTGCAGTGTCATCCACACCCAGCCTCCCTCGCTGAAGGTCTTTTCATCAGCGCTGTTTAGAGACACACTAGATCAGGTCCCAAACCTCAGCACATGTCCTGGTTCATCACAGTATTGATCCACTGCAGAGGAGACCAGCAGGTTAGAGAAAGTGGCTCAGTGTCAGGGAACTGGTGATCTGAAAACAACTGCTTCAGCCTCTCCAAGCACTCCTCCAGCAGTACAGCTCCAAACTGTGATAAAACCAGGTTAATAAAACGAGCAGATCGGACTCCCAGAACAGAGGCCAGGGATTCAGCACTTCTCCAGGGCCACACATTCCAATCCAATCCATTCTACACCTTACTGACCCCTTGCTGACCAGTGAAGAGGGGAAACAAGCTGATTCTAAAACAGCACATTTCATAACAGAATTGCAATGGACTTTTCACTATGCTCTCACCTTGAATGGGTTTAAAACTAAGCTATACAAGAGCTGGAGGTGTGCAGCTGGTCTAGCTGATGAGAAGTGATGAATTCAGTATACAGTGTGGGGTGGGGAGTGTTGAGGAGGGGGTGCTGTTAATGAGAAGTGATGGATTGAGAGTATACAGTGTGGGGTGGGGAGTGTTGAGGAGGGGGTGCTGTTAATGAGAAGTGATGGATTGAGAGTATACAGTGTGGGGTGGGGAGTGTTGAGGAGGAGGTGCTGGAGATGAACTGTGCTGGAGCTGGGAGCTGTAAGTTGGGAGCTGTGTGCTGTGCCGTGTGAGAAGCTGAGAAACCAGACTGCAACTCAAGCTGTGGACTTGGAGGATTGGAGTTGTGTGAGATCACTAGGAGCAGTAGTTGAGGATCAGTGGGTTTCCTACCTGGGAGCAGTGTGTTCATGAGCAGGGAGATATACACCCCTTCCCTTTAGACACCTCTCCCTCTCTCTTTCTCAAGCACTTAGCCTGGGTAGACTGGCTGCACAGGGCTGTCATGTGTTTTAAATGGGATGTTTTAGTCTTTTAGGGGCTGTTAGCTTGACTAACCTTCTGGAAGTGACTGATAGCTTGATCCCAGAGTCGAGAAGCGACTGAAATCATTTGAACCCGAGCTCGCGCTCTGAAGACAACAGAGCCTCACAGGCTCGTGCCAGCTGTGCACGTTGAAGATGTGAAAAACCTGCTTTTATTTGATCCCACAGTATTGTACTGTCTCCTTTCATTCAGTTTGTAACTTTGTTATCTTTTTGGTGTTTGTCAATCCAGAGCAGACATTTCAGTTCTTCTATACTTCACACCCTCAGCTTCTGGGAGGATTCAAGACTGTACCTGTAGTGTTCTTTGAGCAGCTTCACAATAGTATTACCCTGCTATCATTGGCTCCTTCAGCTGGCAGCCCAACCTCTGTTTTTTTCTTCTTACATCAGACCCAGCAGTCACTGGACAAAGACCTATATGAAATAGGCTGGTCTGCTGGTATTGTTTAGTTACAAAGACCTGTATGAAATAGGCTGGTCTGCTGGTATTGTTTAGTTAAAGCAACACTGTGTGGTCATTGTTATAGTAGAATATATTTTATGTGTGTTTAACATTTTCTCCAAAGCTTTTTTGTGCACTTCACGTTTCCAGAGAGCAGCTGCTGTTGACAGTCCACTTAGTTTATGTTCATTTCAGAAGTAGGTGCAGAACAAAACATTTATTGAAAATTAAAACTTTACAAAACATTTAAAGTACATGAAAAAAAGGTTTGCATTAATTGAAGTACAGAAACGTAAAAAAATGGTTATTAAAATGGTGCTTATTTACATTCATGTTTTGGTTTTAATTTAAAACCTCATTTTAAAGATTGTTCACCTTAAATGGTGCTTTGAATAACAATAAACAATAAAATTAATAAACAGTAAACTGCTCCCCCTCTCTAAACAACTTGATTTAAGTTGATTTAAACTATAAAGAGTCTTTAACAAAACAGTGCTTGGAACAGTCCTTAAGGTTGTGTGAATTGGGCCCTACATTTCCAATGGAGCCACACCAAGTGAAAAGAATTGCTTTCAATCAGGCTCTGCGCAGCTGCAGAGTTTGTCCTGAAGAGGGCGACAAAGACCTGGATTAAATCATGTTTCTGCTTTTCCACTGTGGGCAGATTGCACATGTAATGCAATTTGATTGTGATTTACGAAATCCATGGAAATGTCTTCTTTCTTGTGATGATATTTCATTCACATTACTGTTCAACTCAGCAAACAATTATAATATTGAAACATTGACCTGCCTGACGAGTAAACCCGAAGCATCTAACTAAATGCTTGTTTGCGTAATTATCCAACCATTTCAGAAATCTGATGAGTTAATTTACAAACAAAATTATAAGAATAACACGAGGAAAAGGCATCTTGTACCTATTGCTTGCCTGTATACAGGTATGTATGAAGCTCCAGGGTATATAGATTTGCCAGATGCACCTAAGTCCCAAATAGTTCAGCTAGATACTATAAATATCTATAAATATCCATTAAATAGACAAAATCCAACTCGAAACAAGAACATAGTTTTCTGAGAACCTTGCCCATCATGTTTTTCAAACCTGCACATTTGAGACCTATGTAGACAATGGAAGTGCAATGTAGGAACACATTGTGGAATTATTAAGTTAGCTACAATCAACTTAAGAGATACTTATCAGTACTTGCTGTGGGAATTCTAGCACTGTGCAGAAATGCCAACTAAGTCTGCCACTTGGTGCTATTTATGTGTTTGTAATGAATAAATACTCATGACATATTGAACATTTTATGCTGAAACAGCTGTCCAGTTGTGAGTGTTTACAATTACAAAAACACTAACCTGGCAGAGATTAAGCAGTAAAAATGATGCTACCTCAGTCCCAAGTGTAAAAACAAATAATTTACCTTGTTTCACTCTGCAGGTGGCGCCATTTTACCCCCTAACTTTCATCCAAAGTTGTGTCAGATTGAACATTCCCTTCACCCGAGGAGTGGAGAGGGACAGACAGGGAGTTCAATACAAACGTTTTCTTAAAACACAAAACAGTCTAGTTCAGCTGGCAGATTGTTACAGAGGAATTAGAATAATAAAGCCCAAACCCAGGATAGAGTGGCTCAGTGAATGTGGTTTGGAATCTGTGCAGGAGGGTCATTGTGTCAGAGATGCCATAAAATGACAGAGTGCTGGCATTAAAGTCCAGATACACTCCTATTCTGGGGCAGTGGGGGGCAGTTATTGCAGTTTCATTGTTATTATGCCAGGCAGTGTAACTGGAACCCGAGCAGTGCAAACTCCAAGACTTGTCATTGTATCCAAGGATACAGGAACGATCCCCCCCTTTCCTGCTGATTCCTTTATATGTGACTCCTACAGAAGCCACTCTCCCACTCCACTCAATCTCCCAGTAACAGCGATTCCCAGACAAACCCTCTCTGCAAAGCACTTGGGGCCGGCTGTCAAATCTCTCTGGGTGATCAGGGCGTCGTGGGGTCTCTTTCCTCCGTGTCACCTTTCTGTTCCCTTCAGACAGACAGAGGTCTCTATGTGCTGTATTGGGGTCCAGTGTGAACTGACAGGAATCTGACAGGTAGAAGAGAAATGGTTAGAAAAGTAAAATCACTGAGAAATTCTCCACTAGTTTGGAATGGTACAAAGCCAACAAAAAGACTGATAAATACATATTAAAGCAGGTTATTTTTATAATGGCTGTTTCTGACATGAGGCTACAACTTGAAAACAGAAGAGGCATTGAGCTACAAAGGTACAGAAGGGAGTAATAGGAGTATTTTGGGTTATTTTGGGGGAGTTTGTGTGAATTCATTTTGCAGCTGGCAAATCTGAGTAATGATGCTATTAATTAAAATATTATACACTCCCCTCCAACAAGTATTGGGGCAGGTAAATACATGCAGAATGAATGGGGTGGGGTATTTTTTGCCATTTTTCCCTACTCAGACCTTTCTCTCCCTAAATATATTGGTATCTCTGAATAGTGTTAGCTCTGGAGTGACACATATTTCAATCATGTTTCAGTGAAAACAGACTTACATTTTAAAAACTCAGCTCTGTTCTTTAGCTCTGGAGCCTGCAGACTGTAAACTGCAACTTCATTCACTGGGCAGGAAAAAAGAAAGAAAAGTAGAATTGATGTGGATTAATAGTCAACACACAAAAGACTCCAAACAGCAATCTGCCATGCTCTTAATCTTTAAAGACAAAGTGCATCTGTTGATCAGTGTAGCAAAGTACCCAGCTAACTCCACCCTCATCAGGAATCTTTCACACAAGAACTAATCTAATACATCTCCAGCCACTCTTTTACTGAGGTGTTAGGTCCTCCCAAAAAGGGAGAATGTCTCTGTAGATAAAATGTTTTACTGGAAGAAAAGCCTTACCTTTTAAACGTCGATCACGGCTCCTAGACCCCAGGGTATAAACTGCTGTTTCATTTACTAAATAAAATACAGAAAACTGTTTTAAACCAAAGACTTTACTGTAGAGGATTTGGAATGCAAACATGACCATGACCTCCAATTCCTATAAATCTTTGATAAGGAAAAGTGCAGGACTATAAGTTAGCATCTCATACGGAATTAATGTGTTGTTTAATGTTTGAATCCCTCTGTCTCTGTTTGAATGCTATTGTCTTGTTTTCTCATGTAATGTCTTTAGAAACTCTTTTTCTTCCTGCTATTATCACTCGAGATGTCACTATAAATGAGGTGGGGCGTTTCAACCTGGGGAAATCATTTGAAATAAAACATCTGCAATATTCATATAGCCAACAATCTGCAAGAGGTCTTTATTAATGTCTTACAAGTCCTGTCCCTCCTCAAGTCATGGTCTATTTGAGAAATCTCTACCAAATGAATCTATTCCACACCAACCTGTTTTGGTTATTTTTACTAAATTTCCCTTGCAGTAGTCCTCAATATGGTCTTTAAGTACAGATACAGCTTTCCTCACAGCCACAAAAGAGATGTCTGTATGGACAGTAACGCTGGGTAAGTCTCCAGCTTCAGGAGGGGCACAGAGAGACTGGAAATTCTACAACAAGAAAGTGGAGAAAAGGAGTTTTCAGTGAAACAGAATGGGGTCCAAAACATTCCTGGGGAAAAGCAAGGTTTCATTCATTTGGAGAGGTCTGTCTGAAACAGTCCCAGTTATGTACTTGAGATTTTCTAACAAGCAGTGATGTTACCTGTAGAAAATGGATGTGATCCTCTGTCTCTGAAAGCTGTTTCAGCTCAGTGTTTCTCCTCCTTAGCTCAGCAATCTCCTGCTCCAGTCTCTTCACGCGTCCTTCAGCCTGATTCACTGCAGCCTTCTCGTTAGCTCCAATCAGCTCAATAACCTTAGTGTGGATCTTCTTAATGGATTGGATCAGCTCAGTAAAGATCTTCTCACTTTTCTTCATTTCCCTCTGTGCAGATTTCTGAGTTAAAGAGCACAGTAGAGCATGAAAAACATATTCTGTAAACTTCAGTAAATTTGCACAAGTCTATTTATTAGTTTAGAAATATTTTCCTAAAGTAAAACAAGACAGTCTTATACGTAGAGAAAACAGTTTTTTATTATTATTATGACATTGCCATATAAAGTAACTGTAGGATTGTTGAATAGTCTCTGTAAAATAGAAGCCTGATTGATCTGGAAGGTGATTGGCACACAATTGTTTTCTAATTACCTGTTAAAACTATATATGTTTATTCAGCATCTCCTTTTCATTATCTGTGTTTTATTGTGAAAAGTCTTGTGTCTTTTAAACAGAATAAGTCTTTTTTGTTGTTTTTTTGCTGTATCTATATTAACCTTTTAAAAACTATATATGTTTATTCTGCATTCCTCCCTTTTCATTAACTGTGTTTTATTGTGAAAATATTAACCCTTAGCGGTCCATTTATTCAGCGTGTCTCAGGCGCGTCAGGTCCAATTTATTTTCACACGCGCAGTTTATTTTAGACACGCTGTTTAAAAGTATTTTTTCACAGTAAAACAGTTTTAAAAGGCACTGCATATCAATAGGACACTCAGTACTGCATCTCCAGCCCCGCCCCAACCCTTATTCGCTGTATTTTTCACATACCTCTTCATAGTAGTGCATACCAATAATCTCCTGATCACTCGTTTTATCACCAAACTCTTCAATAATGCGATCCACGTCATTATTTTATTACTATAACATCTCAAAAAGCTCTGCAAATGTCTGTCATATTCTTTGAGCGCTGGATGCAGAAGCAGCTATCTTGTTTGTATATGTCCATGTTATCTATGTGGTGCCGGGGATATCTGTATTCATGGCTTCTCTCGCTCCTATCGGTCTCATTCGGCCATTGAATTTTTTTCTCGGCTTTTTCCGGAGAAAAAAGCTAGAGAACTGTTTTTACGTCTTTTTGATGATGTCAGACAAGGTCCGACATAGGACCGGAAAGGGTTAAGGTTCCTTAAAGTTTGGAGGTCTACATATGTATACACTAAGCATGTTTGTTACATAAGCACTTACAAAATGTAAAATCACAGCCCCTCAAACCTTTGAATAACTGCATAATAGTCTTATTAAACACTGATTTTTGTTCATATCATAAATATATGCAATAAGCAATAAGTTTATAAACATATATATATTCATATATTCATATATCAATTACAATAAAAAACACGGCCCCTCCTTAGATATTATCTAGTCACAAACAAGGTCAAAAGGTCCCTAAAAAGGTCATCATCAATCAAATTTTGACGTAAGCTATGTTATATTAATACTAATTTTGATTTGTAAAAAAAAAGGTTGGTTCCTTTTATTTTTCTAAATAATAATAATAATAATAATAACCTCCTCTTGTCAATACCCACTTTCAGTGACTCCACAGCCTGTTTCAGCTCCTCCACTTCTTTCAGTCTCTCCTGGATTCTCTGTTGTATTTCTGTCTGTGTCTCTCCCAGCTGCTTCTGTGTAGAAACACAGTGACACAGTGACATTTCTGATGGGGCATTGAGTGATATCTTGTCACACCCAACAGAGGATATTTCAGAGCAGGGTGCGTTATTCACACCTCTCTGCTTAATATGGAATTAGATTAATGATATACACATTATGCAAACAGATACACTGAGTGTCAATATCTAAAAGTATGCTATCTAAACTTCAGAAAAAAATCTTACTTAAATGGAATGCAGCAAATGACATAATCTTTTTTCACTGTTTCTTTATCTCCTTATGATGTTTTCAGTGATTTGGAGCGGTCTTATTGCAATACTCAATTCTTATTCAATGAGTCTGTGTTATGGGGCCTAAACCTGAGTTCAGAAGCTGATCTTCAGTCTTGTTGCCAGTCATAGACATCTGCAGACCGGCTAGATCAGACAACATGCCTGCATAGTGGCAAAAGCCAGCGCCATCTAGTGTACAGCTGCCAGCAATGCAACAGAAAACTTGATTTACAGCACCTGTCCACTGTCCATCTAGTGTACAGCTGCCAGCAATGCAACAGAAAACTTGATTTACAGCACCTGTCCACTAGATAGCACTGGCTCTTACTACTAACTGAGAATTGTTGCTGATCTACAATGTAGTACATTACATATGCTTATGACAGGTGGCTAGACAACTGAAGCTGTTTTCTCTTTAATTTATGTTCTATTTAATATTTATTTTGTTTATTTGTTGAAATCAGGTACCAGGCTTTGTTTGTCACACAATTTAACCCTAGGATGCAGTCCTGAAATACTTTACACTGTTCCAGTGGTCGGGTCTGGAAGATCCGTACAAGCAATAATGTAGATTTGCTCAAAAAAGACAACTCATTGATCCCTTTATTTAACAAGATGTTAAATGTTGTGCATAAGGTCATGGAAAAGCCTTTATAATGTATAACAAAAAGATTTATTAATCAAGTATAACAAGAAACAATAAAAAATACAAAAGTATTTTCAACACTACAAATACTCTGCACTCCGTAATGGTGCACATTCTTTCTTCCTATGTATTCCTGTATGTATGGTAACGGTGTGCATTGTTTCTTCCAATTCTTGCTTTGTAATAAAGAGACAAAATGACCAAATAACACACAACGTGGCTGTGCTCCCTTACATACATGGCGTTCACATTTCATGCATGTCATGGAGCTTTTGCGGTCCTTCTTTGAAGGGCAATAATGACATATTTTCTTCTTCGGTTGACCCTGCTCTTGGCTATGTGCTGTGTGTGCTTGCATGAGGCCGGAGACTGCCTTCCAACCTGATTCTCATGTGTGGTGTGACCATTTCCCTTACAAGTTCTTGTAGGAATAAGCATTGCTTGTGCGTCAGGCCTTGTCTGTATTCTGGATGGTCTGATGTGTACAGCAAGTAAGTATTTAAGCTAGCTCCATCCAGAGCATTGTACCACAGGACCATAGGCCACCTTCTGGATTGCCGCTTGCAGTAATATGTATGAACCATCTGGTCCATCAGGTCACATTTTGTTCCATTGTAATACTTGATGACGTCTGGTTTCTTTTTCTCGCGCTCTTCATCTACTGACATGTCATGATGCATTGTGCTCAGCAAAATTACAGCCTTGCTTTTTTTGGGTAGGTAACTCACCATAGTGGTGTTTTCTTTGAAACCAAATTCAGTACTGTGAACTTCTCGACTATTGGAAGCCTTCATCAAAGCAGGAATGTCTGGCTTATTTTGGTGGAGCGTCCATACAAGTGTCAGTCCTTTCTCGAGTAGTGCTTCAGCAAGGGTCACACTTGTGAAGAAATGATCTGTTGTTATGTTGCAATCGGTGTTCCTCAATTGACTGCACAATTGCTGCATGATGTTTGATCCCAGATTCCTCTGGACATCTTCACCAGGCTGTTTTCCAGGGCACACAATCCCATCTACAGCGTAGGAGTTTCCTGCATCGCAAAGCCTTTTCCTAAACTCTAAACTATCTTTCATACATATTTGTCACCAAATTGTAGAAGAATAGAAGGAGGATCACAGCAACATATGTATCTATAACAAAATTACTGTACAATAAAAATCCTGCTGGGTCTCTTAGACCAAGGGCTGCAACCTAGGGTTAACACTAGAAGGACCAGAGATATACTTATACCTAGAAGCCCCGCAGCCGTCTTTCTGACGGCTGTATTCAAAGCTCAAAAAATAGTGTAACGAAAGGAGAAACAGTCGGATGTAATTATTTTTTTTATTGAGTTTATTTAGCAGATGCCTTTATTCAAGGCAACTTACAGAGACTAGGGTGTGTGAACTGTGAACTGCAGAGTCACTTACAACTACGTCTCACCCGAAAGACGGAGCACAAGGAGGTTAAGTGACTTGCTCAGGGTCACACAATGAGTCAGTGGCTGAAGTGGGATTTGAACCGGGGACCTCCTGGTTACAAGCCCTTTTCTTTAACCACTGGACCACACAGCCTCCTACTTCACAAACATCTGAACAACTGAAGCCTATTATATATATACTGTATATATACATTTATTTTACAAATTAAAACAGGAAAATGTAAATATATAAACATCTGAACAGACATCGGTTTACAACATACCTATTTATAAACCTGATACAATAGCAATACATTTTTAACTTTTCAATAGCAATCGGTTTATTATCAGATGAGCAAAAGCAACTGAACTAAATAAATAAATAGAAATAAACTTATAAAAAACATTTTACAGAAGCACACAGCACAAGAAATAAATTAAACTTTTTTTAAAACTTTTCTTTTTTTCGACAAAAGGGTATTCCTTTACCTTGAGTCTAAGGCTGTTCACAATCAACACAGAATGCATTTCTCCACATCACCTTTATGCACAGGGAACAGCTGTCCGAAGTTTTATTTTTATTGCACTTGCCAACCTGGCATTGGTGTCTCTTGCGGCTCTCAGCAGGGTTGCCAGCTTCAGCTGTGGGTACATGCTTGGCAGTCTCTCTGTTCCAAATGCTTCTTGCAAAGTTCCTGTGCTAACTGTAAAATATATTCTCTCCTTGGTAAATTCTTCTCTGTACATTCTTTGTAAAGTACCCAGGAGTTGATGGCTGCTAGGTCCAATACATTGTAAAACAACTGAACAGACCACCGTCGGAAGCCAGCTTTCACAGAATACTTCCGTGCCATCTGATCCAAGACATCAACTCCATATTTTGTTGTGTTGTAAAACTCCACAGTCTCTGGTATTTATTTTCACTAGTCCTGATGCTAATTGACTGACCAAAGCAGCGCAGCTGGCAAGCAGGTGCCAGCCTTCAAAAGGCTGATTGAAAAACAATAGACTGTCAGTCATTCACTCAGTCAGAGAGTAGAGACTAATCTGATTACAGCTAAACACATTGCAGACTTGTAAATAAAAATAATAAAGTAGAATACCGTTCTGTATAATCAAAATACTACTGTTTTTTGAGTGGCCATCAATGTGACTGCTCCCGGGGCTTTTAGGTATAATGTAATATGCCTCCTTTATTTCTGCACTCCCGTGTTTCATGCTTTGTGAGAATATTTAATACATACGGACAGAAAGGTACACGAACACACAGCCCCATATGTGTTACACGACTGGAGAAAATTACATTTTAAAACCAAAAACCACCAAAATTACCACCGCGGGGCTTCTAGTGTTAAAAATGATATATGACTACATAAGATTGACCATATAAGATATACAACAATAAAACATATTTAAACATGACATATCATTTTCAAGTTACAAAGTAAGTAGAAAAATAATAAAATAATTCAAAAATCCAAATAGTCAAAATGAAAAGAAATTGAACCAAATAAAAAATAAATCAAAATAAATCACAAACTACAAATGTAAAGCTAATCCATAATAGTTTAGTCTGAGAAAGTTAAATAGGTCTCAATACAATATTAAATTTAATGCACTAAGGGACCTATTCTCACTTGGTTTACACACCATTTACTCGCTGGAATAAGGATATGCGCACCCTCAGAACTGCTGCGCGCATTCTCAGCACAGATTCAGAACTAGGCGTCAGAAGGGATGTTGGGGTTGAGCGCTTCAGGGGAAAAGGTGCGTGGTTTAGCTAAATGTGAGTGATCCCGCCGATACGCACCACTGCGCGCATTCTGACATTAAAAAAAAAAGCTTTTACCCTGTGTAATTTACACAGGCATGAGCAAGAGCTTCACCCTACTGGTGATCAACGGTAAACACACACACACACAATATATATTTATATATATAATAAGCATATCTAAAATACAATAAAAAAAACACGGCCCCTCCTTAGATCATCATCTAGTCATATATTCACAAACAAGGTCAAGAGGTCCCTAAAAAGGTCAAAGGCCATCATCAATCAAATTTTGACATAAGCTATGTTAATATTACTACTAAAATATCAAAAAACTGAAGACTGATAACAATACATGTCAAGCGTATTTTGTTTTATATTTTTTAATTAGTTTCATTAAGACAGTTTCGTACAAACCGGCACAGGTCTTCCCACTTCATCAGCCACCGGAAATCTGAAGAAACTACATATTTCTCTTTCTGACTGGTGGTTGCAGACCACCTGGAAGTTGGTTACTTATTCCCGGTTCCTTATTCACGGTTAAATAGGTTATCTAAATATTTTGTGTTTTTGCAAAGAGGGGGTGATAACCTATCTAGAGATACCTCGATATTTAATGAGCAAGGCGTCCAAGGGGGTACATGGGGCATCAAAAGACGTGCCCCCATGTGTTCTGTATTGGTTATGATGGACTACATTTTGGGGTGCTGCTGCTCGTGGGGTATGGCTTGCTCACTAAAATTTTTAGTGTTTTTGCAAAGAGGAGACGAAGGAGCGATTTTTTATAATAGTAGCAATATATTAATTGAGTAAGATGTGTAAATGAGTTCAAACACACAGAAAAAAAGGACACACTGCTTTGTCAACTATATAAGGAACCGGGAATAAGTAACCAACTTTCAGGAGGTTAATTGCAGTCTGCCACAAAACACTGCACCATGCTAGTTAGTTAATTTTTATTTATATAATTGTAATAAAATAAGATGCCTTTTTACAGACTTTTAAAATGCACTAATGACTTTTACCATAGACTGGCCTGTTTGTTTAGAACCGCCTAGCAACAATCACCGTGGATGTGACGTCACACTAAAGAGGCGCACAAACAACGTTGTGTTTATGCAATACCGTGTTGAGTAAATCCTTTAAGGTGTTATCAAGAATACTACAGCTTCCTTGCAGTCATTATCCTTTCAAACCACAGGGTGTGTGTGTGTTTTTATACCTCTGCCTACGTTTTAAGTGACAACGAAAAGTACTTAAAATAACCTGCTGGGTTTCAATATTAACACAAATCAAGTGAGTTTGAAACAAGCCCAAGCTGAAACGTGTGCGGTGACCAGTATTCTTCTAACATGCGCTAATCCGCCTGCTTAATTGTGAAGTTTCATGTCATTTTGTGGCAGAAGTAGTCACTATCACCACTACAAGGAAGTTATAATTCAAAAGCAGTAGAAACACATTACTACGGCAAATAAAATTTACCAAATTAGTAATGAGTCTATGTTACTTATTATTATTATTATTATTATTATTATTATTATTATTATTATTATTATTATTATTATTATTATCATGTATTTTTTAGCAGACACCCTTATCCAGGGCTACTTACAATCGTTACAAGTTATCACAGTACAAAATGTCACATAAAATATCACACTACAAGCCATCACATTATAGAATATCACAGTACAGAATATCACAGTACAGATAAGAGTAGTTATGAAAGTGCAATAAGATCAGTTCAATCCAGAGCAATATAAAGCACACAGTAAATTACAAGGAGCGAATTTGACTAGAGCAGTTAAGCCGTATCTATTTGTTTATATGAGTAAGGTCCAGTAAGAACACATGGTAAACATGATGCATTGAAAGTGAGTTCAAATAAGAGCAATTACAGAACATGTGAGTACAGATACCTATAAGAGCAAGCCATGATATAGCCAGCATTACTTCTGTAATATAGAAACATGCTTCTTGCAGTTATTTTGTCTACTTGACATTTTGCTATAAATTGACCTAACAATGGTAACAGATAACATTCCCCATTGATCTAAATTCTGAAATAAGTTAAATTATATAAGCAATGCTGGTCAAACACAAACTCCGGGCATCTTTACTTGGCCATACAGAGCCGTGATTGTAAACTTGCAATATTTAAAATGAGTGTGCGGAACTACAAGCCACGCCCACAGCCAGATACACATCTCAGATTTCTGAGTGAGAATAGGAGTAAGAGCACAGAGCCAGCATGTAAATAAATTAAATTGTGCGCTTGAGTCAGAATAGACTTTTAATTAATCTAATGTGAAGCTATCTAACATTTTAAATAGACACATTAAATATCCTGGTGAATCCTTCTCTTCTAGGATAGCTACAAGGAAATGGTTCAAACCCTTACCTGTTTCCCAGACCTTTCTGTCTCAGCTGAGACTGTATCATGGCTCTTATGTTCCTTGTCTGCACACAGCCAGCAAATACACATCTGATCAGTTCTGCAGAACCCCTCCAAAACCTTTTGGTGTTCAGCACAAAGCTTCTGCTCCAGATTTCCAATTGTATTGACCAGCTTGTGCCTCTTTAATGGAGTAACCTCACTGTGTGGCTTGACGTGTGTTTCACAGTAAGAAGCCAGGCACGTCAAACAGGATTTCACAGCTTTGAACTTTCTCCCAGTGCAGAAATCACACGGCACATCTCCAGGTCCAGCATAACTTTGAGCAGGAGGAGGATTGAGTCTTCTCTTCTTGAATTCTCCAACAACTTCAGCCAGAATGATGTTTCTGCGCAGATCAGGCCTTGGGGTAAAGGTCTTTCTGCACTGGGGGCAGCTGTAGACACCTGTATGATCAGTCTGATCCCAGTAGTTTTTAATACACCCCATACAGTAACTGTGTCCACATGGAATAGCGACTGGGTCCTTCAATATCTCCAGACACACTGAACAGCTGAATTGATCTTCTGACTGCAAGCTTGAAGCCATTCTTGCTGAAGAGAGACAGAGAGACTGACGATTTCACAACAGACGAAACTTAGTTATGCTGATTTCCTGCAATTGTGTACAGCTCTAAGAGGCGGGGGGTTGGACTGAGGTCAGGTTTAGACAAGCAGGCTGAGCAGAGACTGATGAATCAGTGTGAGGGGGCGGAGTCCTGAATTCAAGACTCCTGATTGTGTCAAAGGCTTTTGCACAGCAATGTGTTTATAAAAAACATTAATATTAACCAGCAATCTGCAGAAGTGCAAATAAAATATAATCAAATGATTTTAGATGGCAAAACTTTAAATGACAGAAAGTGTACTAATGTTTATTATTTTGTTACAGAACTATTGCACAGGTGTCACGGCTTTCAAACAATGTCTTCCATCTCATCAGCAGAACATCGTTCTCTCAAGTCCCTTCTTGTTTTGCTGTTTTGTTTTTCACACTTCTTTATTTTCACTCTCTTTGACTCAGCTGAAGCCTATTGATCCTGCAGCCCCCACACTGGTTTCCTCTCCCCATTCATTTCCTTCCTTCCTGTGTTACAGGTAATAGGACCCACCTCCTGACCCCCTTCATCAAACATTTCAAATAGATTTCATTTCAATCAGCCATGCTACTGTGTTTTCATGAACAGATACAATTTTGAAAACTCTCCTGATAGATAGATATTAATGAACATTCATGGGGACCACACTGAGGTTAAAGGTTTAAATGTCATCGTGTTCTTTACATTTCTACCTGATGAGGATTTTCTATGGTTGTTTCTGATTAGATTTTATTCACCATGCTTACTGACTATTCCAGCAAAACATTACTTCTAAAAAGAATCCTGGAGGCTGATTGTGGGGAAGCGTAAGAGTGTTGCACGGGCTGCAGTGCACAATGCTTACCCTTTGGACTTCAGTGCCCAGCGCACCAAATATGCTTCCCCACCTCGCTTCCACACAATCAGCCTGGACAAGAGTTTTCAGAGGCAATTCTTGCTGGAATAGTTAGTAAGCATTTCAAATAAAGAACTAAGTAAAAATTATTCTGAATCATTCAGCACACACATACTGGGATATTAAAGATCAGAAATATAATATTAAGAATATGTAAATGATATAAACAATACTCTAACATCTACCTATTTTCAATTATATTTATTCAATAAAAAAATGTATATGCAGTTATTGCTGATCAAACCATTACACTGTTTTGATTAAAGTGCAATTTGGAAATCATATTTTTTTAATCATTAATTAATTAATTTATTTTCATTGTAAAAGTAAAATACTCTGACAAGCTGACAATCTTTAGCTTGTATTTGAAGACGGTGCTATTATCTTTTCAGACGCACCAATATATTAAGAAAGCGAGGGATCTGAGTGGGTAAAATGGACAGAAATGCCCCCACTTCAGTTCTCAATTGTTTTTGGAGGGGAGAGGAGTTTTCTTTTTCAACAAGGAGAACAAGTGGAATAACAAGAACAAGCTTGTTTCCATGTTTAGACTGTCCATTTCTCCTGATTTATCACAGTATTAACAATGTGTTTGACTGCTGTGTTAGAGTGTCTAGTTCTGTACAGGAATATAAGAAGGATGGCACTCCAGCCATTGGAATAGTTGAGTCAATACCCTCGATTCACCATGAAGTGTGATCCTGGGCTGGAATCACAATATGTGCTTCTGCTGTTTCTGTTGACATGATACAGAGACAGGGATCGGTTTCACAAGAAACGAAACTTACCTGTGTTTCTGAATTCCAGGAGTAATATAAAGCTCTAAGAGGCGGGGTTTGGGACTGAGGCCAGGTTTAGACAAGCAGGCTGAGCAGAAACTGCTGAAACTGTGTAAGAGGGGTTGGGGAGGAGGAAAGAGTGGGAGAGGAGTTTGAGAATGGCACCCTCTGTCACAGCGCTCCTTCAAGACTGAAGCTTTCTCCCAATGGGACAGGCCCATTCCCAGTAGAGACTCTGAATGCGGGCGGGACACTGGCCACACAAACAATCCCACCTCCTTCCAAGAACCCAGTCCTATATACAGGACACGTGATGGGTTTGCATGAGAAATCCTGGAGTGAGTCAGAAGAGATCTTTCCTTTCTACTGGAGAGAAATCGAGGACTCTCAGTATATCTGCAGTGACAGGTCATGTATTCTTCATGAATGATGAAAGGCTTTGCAATGATAAGCTGTGAAGCTCTTTGGTCCTTCATCACCCCTGCAGATATATCTGGAATGGACTGATGGTTCAGCTTTGGGTTTTCACTTCTCAAAAGACATACAGCAGCCACCAGATCCTCTTCACTTGCATTAGCTGGCAGAGTTATTGAAATCATGCTATAGTTTGATACAGATTTGTTCTTCTAATATTGTGGAGTGTAGAAAAGGTATAGTGATTGAAGCAGCACTATCACTGTACTCCAGAGGTGAAGTCTGAGTTTGCTCTGCAGCCCTTCTTCAGCACATCTTACCACGCAACCCCCTCCTCTCACACATCATGTGTTATACATTATATTTGAAATGGTGAGGATACACAGGTCCTTATTATCACAGCGTTTATGACTGGTAACATTAGAGCTATCAGGGTCGTTAGTGATCTGAACAGCAATGCAGGGGTTCCTCAGTGCTGTAAAATGCTCTAAAAAAACACCTTGATCAAAAGGAAGCTGATATCCAACCACCCTTGTATTGAGGAAACTAAACTGCAGTTCTTTGTTTCTCCCAGCAGGTGGTGATAATGCCTCAGTGTTGGAGGTATTTTAATCCCTTCAGTTCTGACTAGCACTTCTGGATTTCTTCAAAGGGAACAACAAATGGGACACAAACACAGGAAAACCTGCTACATGCAGCACACACTTTTGTGTCATCCACATGCCTGATTGAAATGGTATCCCTGACATGTATTCTGTGATGTGTAAAAAATGCATCTCCCTGACACAAGTCTGTTTCAGTCACGATGGGACCACAGGGTGACAGATCTGACAGACTTTGACAGAGGGCTGATAAAAGGTGCTTGTTTGGCAGATGCTTCCATTTTCAAGGCAGCACAAATTACTACTGAGTCTTTTTCACAAGGAACAGTCTCTAAGTGATGTGTCTCTCTCTATGTATGGAGAAAAATAAAGAGACTGATGAATCAGTGTGAGAGGGGCGTTGTCCTGAATTCAGGACTCCTGATTGTGTCAAAGACTTTTGCACAGCAGTGTGTTTATAAAAAACATTAATATTAACCAGCAATGTATAGAAGTGCAAATAAAATATAATCAAATGATTTTAGATGACAAAACTTTAAATGACAGAAAGTGTATTAATGTTTAATATTTGGTTACAGAACTATTGCACAGGTGTCACGGCTTTCAAACAACGTCTTCCCCATTCCCAGTAGAGACTCTGAATGCGGGTGGGACACTGGCCACACAAACAATCCCACCTCCTTCCAAAACCCAGTCCTATACACAGGACACGTGATGGGTTGTTCTGTATAACCTGGTTTTATATCATGAAATCAACACTGTAATAAATGAGTATGTCAGTAACGTACACACCCTGTCTGATAACACTAGTGGGAAATGTCGTTTTAAGACCTTGAAATATACCTTTGCTTCTGTGCCTGATCCCACATTTCCCACAATTCTTTTCAACGTCCCGTCCCTGCCTATTGGCTGAGCGTGGCAGAGCAAGTTGGGGCGGCACATTCAAATTCAAACAACACAGAAACACGGAGCACTTCACTTAAATGTGTTTAAGCTCCTGACTGTCTGTTGAACCGAATACTGTTTTGTTTTTAGCCAGATTTTTATTTTCATCGGCAGATGTGCTCTGGATGCAAGTACAGTGCTGACATGTCATTTCCTAAAATTATATTAAGCGAGGTTTCAGGTAAATATATAAAGAAAAAAGGCAGTGTATATTTTAGCACTAGTACAACAAGACCATGTACGGAATTAAAATGAATGGACTATAGAATAGTCTTTTTTGTAACAATTTAATTGGTTTAAAAGCAAACAAGATTATCCATAAACTAATGTTAACAGAAAATAAATATAAAAAGAGAATTTCGACAAAAGCTGCCGGGAAGCACTGTCGCTGCTGATTGCTTGTTTCTACGCGTTTTGAAAAGGGAGTCTCGTCTTCCAGAATAACACTTACAATGTGCGCCATCAAAAATAAAAATAAAGTTTCTAAAGAAGATGATTTCAGCAAGCTAAAACACGAACAATTGTCATGTGACACTTTCTATATTGGCTTGCTAGCTTGCAATGGGCTGCTGGTCCGTGGCGGTGCGGCACTGAGCGCTGGTTTAATATGTTACACGTGTTATATCGGGTATTGGGTGCCAGTACAGTACCAAACAATATTAAGCCATAGCAGTCAAACGAATGGTTATTACCCATTCTCAATGGGAAGTTGGGCGCGGTCTGGAGTATCTGCGTCTAGCAGTTTTGTCTCTTAATTATTCATTATTAATAATTAGTCAATTTAGCAGACGCTTCTATCCAATGCGACTTCCAGAGACTATGGGTGAACTATGCATCACAGTCACCTCCAATAGGACCTCGGTTTTACGTCTCAAGGACGGAGCACGAGGAGATTAAGTGATTTGCTCTGGGTCACACACAGTGTGAGTTGGGATTTGAACCAGGAACCACCTGGTATGAAGCCTTTGTCTTTAACCACTGGGCCACCTCACCCAAGCTTCATCAATATCGATATTGTGAGCACGGGTGTGGAATGTGATTGTGGGGTTATCGGGGGGATTTATTAATGGGCTTTGTAGTGGCCACCGGGGTTTACAAATAACTTTAGTCTTTTATTTGCACCGAGTTCCCGTTACTTTTTTTCTTATTAATTTAATAAACACTGTCTTAAGATGTGTTCTAAAAAAAAAATCTGACATGCTCCACCTCATTCGTACCCACAGGGGTTGTATCTTACATTAAAGGCTTATGAAACCATAATCTCATCATGCCCAACAGATACCACGTTAAAAATGAGATCCAGTTTAACAATCCGACCTACATCTCACTCGTTTTACATTGCAATCTTAATAGCACACATTTACTACTGCCGCTTTTGCATCTCACTCTAAAAACAGTCTCATCAACAACACTAGCTTGTTAAAGTGAACAATCAACAATTTATATGTGGTTACACAGTCAACATCTTTAAAAGTACACACACATGTTTCTTATGACTCTTTTAAAATATGTACATCTAGTAATATGGACAAATTCTCTCTCATTAGTGATGCATGGACCAAGAAGAAGCACATGGGAACCCAGGAGCAAGCTGATGTTCTCTAACCCCTATATTCTCATCATTCAGTCTACAACAACATCCAGTGTACCACAAACTTACCAACACAAGCTTGAATGGTTGTCAACGCTAAGCACATTCAGCAGAGAAATGAGTACAGAGTTCCCAGCATACTGCATGGACTATTAAACTGATTATTATAAAGTACAAATACAGAATCTTACACGTGGTTCCACATCTAAGACATAGAACCGTTTTTGCTCCATTTTGTTTTCCTGAGAGTATAACACATAGCTGAAATTTGCTTCTAGTGCTTAATTACTAAAAACAAGATCTGGTCAATAACATGATATTCTCTGTCGTCACTGAATTTGTAGGCAAATGTAGTGTTATGATCCAGTACAATATTAAAGTACTAATCAGTGGCTCTTTGCAGGTGTTCTATCAAGGCTGAAAAGTGTAGTTTGAATAGACAGTAAAAATCAACTAACATCCCCTCGGCTGAATACCCATTATTTGAATTTGCAGTAGATCAATTCATATGAACCCATTTCATGCAGGGAATCGGCAATTAAAGGTCGGTTAACACTTCGGACAGTTTTTGTAAGTATGTTACTCACTGTATTATGTGTATCTTATTTCGTCTCCTGTGCTGCTTCTGGGAAGCTTTATTAATCAAGCTGTTTATTGCACGGAATGAGCAGTTAAAGGTCGGTTCGGTGGGTTTTTTTCAGCAGTGTTATGTTGTTCCCACTTAGTTGTATTATGTGTATAATTTTCGTCGTCTTTGCACCTTCGGAACCCAGTGTTCCGGGAGCTTTTTGGTGAGAAAAAGATGGTTCTGGCCCAGAACGGGTTAATGACAGCGCGTTATTAATCGGTTCTGGTTGTTAAAATATTCTCTTCGTGTGTCTGTAACTTTTTATGCTGTTTTTTAAAGCAATTGAATTCATTAAAGTACCGTTCCGGGCTGTTCCGTCTTTTACCCCATCCCTGCTATTATAGCTGATATATAATAGAGTTATAAATACAGATATAGTGAATAACATTTTACAATAATATAATAATATTGTTACCTGAAAATGTTACTGTTCAGTCTTTTCAGAAATCTTTCTTGGTAATGTGGTCTTCATTTCGGGGACATTCCTTGAGAAATTAATGTTTTTTTTCTTCATTGCTTTCACTTGGCCCCGGTGTAAAATACCCTTTGTATCAGATACAGTAATACAGTGAAAGACTGAAATATATTTTTAACAACAACAATAACTGAAGCTGCCGTTGAAACTCGTCTCTCAGCAGCAGCGGTGGAGTTTGTTATTTGTTTGTGTCACTGAAGTGTTCAAGTGTGGCTCCTACTGGCCATGTGCCCTGAAGTGAACACTCACCCTCAAGTGTGGTTTCTGAATATGGACGTTACAGTGCAATTGAATGAGACCAGAGAAGAGGGAGCTGCCCCTTTAAATCCAGGAACATGCCTTCAGAACCCCCTGCAGCCTCGTGTATTATTTTAATTGGTTGTATACTGACATCTAGTGGTCCAGTCCAATAGTTACATTGACAGCAGTGTTTAAGCCTTCATTGATAGTGAGTCCCTATTGTAACAGCTTGTTAGTGTTACTCAGGGATTATATTGTTACAGGTGAAACAGAGCGAGGAGGTGTTGATATTGGGGGGGGGGTCATATAAGAGAGTCTCTTTTGTAACCGTGTGAAATCAACAGAAATGCATTATTGTGTCCCAAGTGATTACCTGGTGAGATCAGCAGGGACATTTATATTGATAAATCACATTGCATTCGGTGCATTCCATATTAACTAAACAGGACAACATGAATAAGAACAATTCACTTTGAATAGTTTTTTTGTTTTTTAATTCTATTTATTCAAGTTTGTGCACAAACTATTGCATTACATTTAATATTGGGTTTTTTACATTACTGTATATGTACAGTCAATTATAGATATAACAGAACATATGACAGCTGACTAGAAAATATTGAGCAAATAAACAATTTACTTTTAGTTGCTTTTATTTCGTAATTGTCAAAGCAAACAGTCCTGAGTCCAGTATACATTTCAATTACTCAGCTGTAGGTACAATATAGATATATTAGTATTACAACGTTTTTATATAGTATATAGCATTTACACAATATAGATATAATATACAGCATATTAAAGCTGTCTAGAATCCATGAAGCCATCAAATAAATGATTGAAGTAGAAAAGCCTTTTCTACAGTCTTTTTTAACCTGAAACCTTAGTGTTCTGAATTGAAGTGAATACCTATACAAGACAAAGACATACAACTATTCCACTTTATCACTTGCTAGATTGACAGATGGTGATACGGTGCTCCTTTGAATTGCTTTTAAAAAGAAAAGCCATGAGATGCTTCACAATCCAATTCTCTCTTGGCCCCTGTGGTTCTTATTGTTCTGTAGTTGTAGGTGGCTGATTTCACTGCAGCCAGTACTTTATAAACAGGTGTACTGTAGTTAATTTTGCACAATAGCAAAGCATACACAGTTGGCGCTGTTACTTTTATCACACAACAAACCTAAGGGCTGAGTTTGGTGCTGCACATTGACCTCATCATCAAAGGATGAGCTGTGGCACCTACTTTACAACAAGAAAAAAAACACTCTCAATTCAATAAGTTTGTCATAATTATGTACACTGCTGTGCAAAAGTCTTAGACATGTTGCATTTTCTACTCTGATGCATTATGAGCATCAACAATTTACTCAAAGCCTTTTACTAGTGTTTTCTACTGTTATAATAAGCTTGACGTGCATAAAGAAGGAAAAACATTGAGTGAAATAGCTCTCATCACTCGATTTTCAAGGTGTGGTATCCAAAGCATAATCAACAAGTACAGAGAAACATCATCTGTAATTGACAAACCCAGGACTGGAAGACCCAAAAAGCTGTCTAACAAGGATAAGCGATACTTGAAGATAATATCCTTAAGGAATAGAAAGAAGACAAGCATTGAATTGACAACACAACTTGCAGAAGGCACAGGTGTCGTTGTCCATCAAATCAACAGTACGAAGGTCTTGAATCAGGACTTAAAGGATGTGTTGCAGTAAGAATACCCCTGTTAAGAAAGGGGAACCAGACTAAAAGGCTAAAATATGTGCAAAAACACAGAAATTGGACTATCGAACAAAGGTCAAAGGTGCTTTGGACTGCTGATGAACTGTTCATTCCACTGCACTTATGTGGCGGATCAATAATATCACTGTCATTAACATTTCATTGTTAACTATCTATTTTAAATGAGCACACTATTGCTTTATATAAACACATATCAATCAATCTGAATTTCTAAATCAATGTTGATGCTGAAAATGTAATAGAAACACCTTTCACTATTTGTGTGACTTTTAGACTTTCCTACAGAATGCTTTGTAATGTGTCTGGAAACATGTTTACTACAGATTTGCTGAACTAGTCACAACGTGTAAAGGTCTCATATGCAGCTTTCTTTGGGAACGAAATACTTTATTAACCCTTTCCAGCCCACATTAATTTCTACACATCAGAAAAATAAGTCATTCATAAAATTACTTGAAAATACCTTAAATATTCCAAATTTTGATGTTTTTTTTGCAACTGCATATTTTATTTTGGAAATTTAACACGAGTACATTTGGCATCATTGGGCCACATAAAAGAAAAAGTGCATACATTTTTTATGTGATTTATTAACTTTTTTGTTCAACAAAAGGCACTTGAATTGTCCTGGACATTTTTTTTAACATATCAAGGTTAAAAAAACAATTAATAGTTTTTAAAAAGATAATACTATATAAATTTGCAAACAAAATCTGGAACATTTTGAAATGGTATACTTCTGGCTGAGGTACATAGTCAACATCCTCAGTATCACTCTGTTCCCCATCAAACACTTCTACCTCAAGTCCAATATCTGGAAGCTGAACTGCACTTTCACTTCCTACTTCATAATCTTAAGTTTGCTTTTCCCTTTCCTCATCTGACTCAATGCTAGCATCAGACTGATCTCCTGCAGGTACAGCTACAGTACCGTGAAAAAGTATTTGCCCCCTGTCTGATTTTCTGCATTTTTGCATATTTTTGACACTGAATTTTATCAGCTCTTCAACCAAAACCTAATAATAGATAAAAGGGACCCTGAGTGAAGAAATAACACAAAAAATTGATACATAGTTCATTCATTTATTAAAGAAAGTTATGCAACACCCAATGCCCCCGTGTGAAAAAGTAATCGCCGCCTTAGACTCAATAACTGGTTACGCCACCTTTAGCAGCAATAACTGCAACCAAACGCCTCCTGTAGTTATTGATTAGTCTCTCGCAGCTCCGTGGAGGAATTTTGGCCCACTGCTCCATGCAGAAGAACTGCTCGTTTCAGGTCCTGCCATAACATCTCAATGGGGTTTAGGTCTGGACTTTGACTAGGCCATTCCAAAACTTTAAATTTCTTTTTCTTCTACCATTCTGATGTAGACTTGCTTGTGTGTTTTGGATCATTGTCTTGCTGCATGACCCAGCTGCGCTTCAGCTTCAGCTCACAGACGGATGGCCTGACATTCTCCTGTAGAATTCTCTGATACAGAGCAGAATTAATGGTTCCTTCAATGATGGCAAGGCATCCAGGTCCTGATGCAGCAAAGCATCCCCAAACCATGACACTACCACCACCATGCTTGACCGTTGGTATGAGGTTCTTACTGTGGAATGCAATGTTTGGTTTTCGCCAGACATAACAGGGCCCATGTCGGCCAAAAAGTTCCACTTTTGTCTCATCTGTCCATAGAACATTGTTCCAGAACTCTTGAGGATCATGCAGGTGCTTTTTGGCAAACTTGAGACGAGCATTCATGTTCTTCTTAGTGAGCAATGGTTTCCGACTTACTACTCTGCCATGAATCCCATTTTTGCCTAGTGTCTTTCTGATGGTGGAGTCATGAACACTGACAGCCGAGGCGAGAGAGGCCTGCAGATCCCTGGATGTTGTTCTAGGTTTCTTTGTGACTTCCTGGACGATTTTACACCTTGCTCTTGGAGAGATTTAAGAAGGACGGCCACTCCTGGGAAGATTCACTACTGTCCCAAACTTTCTCCATTTGGACAATATGGCTCTGACTGTGGTTCGGTGGAGCCCCAGAGCCTTAGAAATGGCTTTGTAACCCTTTCCAAACTGATCGGCATCAACAACATTTTTCCGAAGGTCTTCAGTAATTTCTATTGTTCGTTGCATGATGTGCCTCTCGAGCCTGTGTGCTGAAAACTTCACTCTGATGGTAAGGGCCAAAGTTAGTCAGATTTATATTGGGCAGGGCTGGCCCAAATCAGGCCTGGTTGTTAACCAAAGTACTCAAACAGCTGACCCTCATTATCCCTTTAATTGGGTTGAGTTAACTAGGGGGGTGTGACGGAAATATAATGAGTTCTGGTTGTAAATCTCCCTCTCGACCTGTGAGGATACAAAGTAGCGAAAGGGAAAGGCTTTGGACAGGTTGTCCTGACAGTTCATTCCCTGGGTCGGGAAGTCAATCAGCCTGGAAAAAGACGAGACTCCAGTGCGAGAATGTATTGACCGGGAAGGTAAACGAGGTAGCAGCTGCAGGCAATAGAAACAGCTGCAATCGTTTGCCAAGGGGTCATGCATAATCGCATAAAAGGGCTGGAGTATTGTAAATTTTTCCTTCGCTGGGTTTTTACGTGGAAACTGGAAGGACCGGAGATTTCCCAAATAAATAAAGAAAGGAGTTCGTGAGTGTTTTGTTTGTTTCTTTGTCTGTTTAGTAATTGTCTGTGTTTGTACTCACTAGACGGCTAAACACAGATCCGAGCTGTCGCCAAGGGCCAGCACGAAACCGGATCATCACTGCACTACTGTCACGAATAAACTTTGTTATCAGCACTTGTTTCACTAATAGCACGTAGTATATTGTACCTCACCACAAGCACTGAGAGCACTCACTTTGGAACAGTGATCGTGTGTGTCTAATTGTGTGTGTTTTGTACCGTGTTTATTATTTGCGGGACTGCAACCCTTCGTTTTATTACTGTGCAATACACATTGTTGTGTATTGCCAGCTCTTTATTATTTACTGGCGGGTCATCAGACCATTGGATTATAAAACATTAAAACAATCATTTTCACCCGTACTTTGTTGTCTGTGCGTTCTTGGAAGTACTGTATCCGCACTGCACCTGCTATACACCTGCTACCACTTACCACTTTGCCACAGGGGGGCATAACTTTTTCACACCTGAAGATTACATGTTTGATTACCTTGTACACCATGCAAATCAAAGAAGCACCAAACTTTGGAGTCATTTTTAATCTCAGACTCCCTCTATATACAACTACAACCCACAAAAAATCTGACCAAATACAATGTGAAAAATGTGCAAAAATGCACAAAATCAGACAGGGGGCAAATACTTTTTCACAACACTGTGTATATATATATATATATATATATATATATATATATATATATATATATATATATATATATATATATATATTTTAAACGGTAGTGCCCGTCGATGATGTCTCTACAGTGTGATAATTGACCGTGATGGGAGTGCGCTAAAGAAAGTGCGCTAAAGAAAGTTAAGGTCAATTATCACACGGTAGATCCATCATCGAGAGGGCACTATCGCTATTAGAAAATTATGTTTACCATTGTTTTCTTTAAAAATAACACCTTAAAACTTAGATTTACCTTGATTCATCGGGTACATTTCCACTGAGTGAAGACGTTCTAAGGAAATAGATTGCCATTTGTTTTTACTCTCTCCAGGGCCACAGTGTCCCTTTGGTACCGTGCTGACCAGACTTGGACACAGTCCTGTAAGTGTGGTCTCACCACTGCATTATACAACCTCCTCATATCCTCCTTGGATTTGTACTCTACATGGTGTACAGAACCCTCCATTGAAGGACCCTGATCTTTTAGGGAGCGGTGGCTTGTGCAGTGTCATCCACACCCAGCCTCCCTCGCTGAAGGTCTTTTCATCAGTGCTGTTTAGAGACACACTAGATCAGGTCCCATACCTCAGCACATGTCCTGGTTCATCACAGTATTGATCCACTGCGGAGGAGACCAGCAGGTTAGAAAAAGCGGCTCAGTGTCAGACAACTGGTGATCTGAAAACAACCTCTTCAGCCTCTCCAAGCACTCCTCCAGCAGTGCAGCTCCAAACTGTGATAAAACCAGGTTAATAAAACGAGCAGATCGGACTCCCATAACAGAGGCTTCTGCACTTCTCCAGGGACACACATTCCAATCCAATCCATTCCACACCTTACTGACCCCCTTGTTGACCAGTGAAGAGGGGAAACAAGCAGATTCTAAAATGGCACATTTTCTGGACTTTCTCTCACCTTCAATGGCTTTAAAACTAAGGCTGGAGGTGTGCAGCTGGTCTATCTGATGAGAAGTAATAGATTGAGAGTATACAGTGTGGGGTGGGGAGTGTTGAGGAGGGGGTGCTGGAGATGAACTGTGCTGGAACTGGGAGCTGTAAGTTGGGAGCTGTGTGCTGTGCCGTGTGAGAAGCTGAGAAACCAGATTGCAACTCAAGCTGTGGACTTGGAGGATTGGAGCTGTGTGAGATCACTAGGAGCAGTAGTTGAGGATCAGTGGGTTTTCTACCTGGGAGCAGTGTGTTCATGAGCAGTGAGATATACACCCCTTCCCTTTAGACCTCTCTCCCTCTCTCTTTCTCAAGCACTCAGCCTGGGTAGACTGCATGGGGCTTTCATGTGTTTTAAATGGGATGTTTTAGTCTTTTAGGGGCTGTTAGTTTGACTAACCACCTGGAAGTGTCTGCTAGCTTGATCCCAGAGTCGAGAAGCGACTGAAATCAATTGGCCCCCGAGCTCGCACTCTGAAGACAACAGAGCCTCACGGGCTTGTGCCAGCTGGGCACGCTGAAGATGTGAAAAACCTGCTTTTATTCTATCCACAATATTGTACAATAACAGTTTGTAACTTTGTTATGTTTTTGGTGTTTGTCTATCCAGAGCGGAC
>CM060277.1:11928676-11943884 GCA_030684275.1 Acipenser oxyrinchus oxyrinchus | reverse complement strand
CATTTCAGTTCTTCTATACTTCACACCCTCAGCTTCTGGGAGGATTCAGGACTGTACCTGTAGTGTTCTTTGAGCAGCTTCACAATAGTATTACCCTGCTATCATTGGAGTTTTTTTATTCTTACATCAGACCCAGCAGTCACTGGACAAAGGCCTGTATGAAATAGGCTGGTCTTCTGGTATAGTTTAGTTACAAAGACCTGTATGAAATAGGCTGGTCTGCTGGTATTGTTTTGTTACAAAGACCTGTATGAAATAGGCTGGTCTGCTGGTATTGTTTTGTTACAAAGACCTGTATGAAATAGGCTGGTCTGCTGGTATTGTTTAGTTAAAGCAACACTGTGTGGTCATTGTTATAGTAGAATATATTTTCTGTGTGTTTAACATTTTCTACAAATCTTTTTTGTGCACTTCACGTTTCCAGAGAGCAGCTGCTGTTGACAGACCACTTAGTTTATGTTAATTTCAGAAGTAGGTGCAGAATAAAATATTTATTGAAAATTAAAAACTTTACAAAACATTTAAATAAAAAGTACAGGAAAAAAGGTTTGCATTAAAGTACAGAAACATAAAAAAATGGTTATTAAAATGGTGCTTATTTACATTCGTGTTTTGGTTTTAATTTAAAACCTGATTATGTAGATCGTTGACCTTAAACAGTGCTTTGAATAACAATAAACAATAAAATTAATAAACTGCTCTCCTTCTCTAAACAACATGATTTAAGTTGATTTAAACCATAAAGAGTCTTTATTATTATTATTATTATTATTATTATTATTTATATTTCTTAGCAGACACCCTTATCCAGGGCGACTTACAATTGTTACAAGATATCACATTATTTTTATATACAATTACATTATTTTTTTACATACAATTACCCATTTATACAGTTGGGTTTTTACTGGAGCAATCTCGGTAATACAGCAGCAGTGTCCCCCACCTGCGATTGAACCCATGAGTCCAGAGCCCTAACCACTACTCCCCACTGCTGCACTTTAGCAAAACAGTGCTTAGAACAGTCCTGAAGGTTGTGTGAATAGGGCCCTACATTTCCAATGGAACCACACCAAGTGAAAAGAATTGCTTTCAATCAGGATCTGCGCAACTGCAGAGTTTGTACTGAAGAGGGCGACAAAGGCCAGGCTTGAAACATGCTTATGCTTTTCCACTGTGGGCAGATTGCACATGTAATGCAATTTGATTGTGATTTACGATATCCATGGAAATGTCTCCTTTCTTGTGATGATATTTCACTCACATTATTGTAAAATAAGCAAACAATTATAATATTGAAACTTTTAACTGCCAAACGAGTTGACCCAATACATCTAATTAAATGCTTATTAGGGTAATTATCCAACCATTTCAGGAATCCATTGAGAATTTACAAACAAAATTATAATAACACGAGGAAAAGGCATCTTGTACCCATTGATTGCTGTATACAGGTATGTATGAAGCCCCAGGTTTATATATTTGCCAGATACACCTAAATCCCAAATAGTTCAGCTAGATACTATAAATATCTATAAATATCCATTTGATAGACAAAATCCAATTCAAAACTAGAATATGGTTTTCTGAGAATCTTGCCGTCATGTTTTTCAAACCTGCAAATTTGAGACCGATGTAGCCAATGGAAGTGCAATATAGGAACACATTGTGGAATTATTTAGTGAGCTACAATCACCTTAAGAGATACTTATCAGTACTTGCTGTGGGAATTCTAGCACTGTGCAGAAATACCAACTAAGTATGTCACTTGTTGCTATTTATGTGTTTGTAATCAATAAATACTCAGGATATATTGAGCATTTTATGCTGAAACAGCTGTCCAGTTGTGAGTGTTTACAATTACAAAAACTCACCTGACAGATTAAACAGTAAAAATGAGGCTGCCTCGGCCCCAAGTGTAAAAACAAATAAATCACCTTGTTTCACTCTGCAGGTGGTGCCATTTTACCCCCTAACTATCATACAAAGTTTTGTCAGATTGAAAATTCCCTTCACCCGAGGAGTGGAGAGGGCAGACAGGGAGTTTAATACAAAGGTTTTCTTACAACACAAAACTGTCTAGTTCAGCTGGCAGATTGTTACAGGGGAACCAGAATAAATATAAACCCCAGGATAGAGCGGCTCAGTGAATGCGGTTTGGAATCTGTGCAGGAGGGTCATTGTGTCAGAGACGCCATAAAATGACAGAGTGCCGGCATTAAAGTCCAGATACACTCCTATTCTGGGGGAGCGTGGGGCAGTTATTGCAGTTTCATTGATATTGTGCCGGGCAGTGTAACTGGAACCAGAGCAGAACAAACTCCAGGACTTGTCATTGTATCCAAGGACACAGGAAAGATCCACTCCTTTCCTGCTGATTCCTTTATATGCAACTCCTATATAAGCCCCTCCCCCACTCCACTCAATCTCCCAGTAACAGCGAGTCCCAGACAAACCCTCTCTGCAAAGCACTTGGAGATAGTAATCAAATCTCTCTGGGTGATCAGAACATCGCTGGGTCTCTCCCCATGTCACCTTTCTGTTCCCTTCAGACAGACAGAGCTCTCTATGCGCTGTGTTGGGGTCCAGTGTGAGCTGACAGGAATCTGAATGAAGAGAAGAGGACGGGTAGAGGAGAAAGGGTTAGAAAAGTCAAATCACTGAGAAAATCTCCTTAGAACCAACCAAAAGTTAGACTGATAAATACATATTACAGCAGGTTCTTTTTATAATGGCTGTTTCTGGCATAAGGCTACAACATGAAAACAGAAGAGGCATTGAAGTACAAAGGTACAGAAGGGAGTAATAGGATTGTTTGTATTATTTTGGATGAGTTTGTGGAATTCATTTTGCTGCTGGCAATCAATGCACAAAGTAATGGTGCTATTCATTGTAAAATATTAGCAAGTATTGGGACAGACGAATACATGTAGAATGACTGGGGGAGGGGCATTTGTTTCCATTTTCCCACTCAGACCACTAGCTTAGTAAATATCTTGAATAGAATATCATCCACTAAAATCCCTCCACTGTCCTCCCTTTTTCCTGCTCCCTCCTCTATGTTCCCTCCTCCATGCTCCCTGTTGCCTCATTCCTCCTCCATGCTCCCTTCTCCATGCTCCCTCCTCCATGCTCCTTCCTCCCTCCTGTATGCTTCCTCCTCCCTCCCCCCTCCTCCCTGCTATTTTATAGACAAGTATATTTAGACTGTGATGTTTAAGGTTTATAATCAATAAACGTGTTGTATGATTCTTACTTGAGATTTATTTCTGACTTTGAATAAGTTCTCTCTTTTTATTTTTCTGTCTTCAAAAAACTGCTGCTGCTTTTAATTAAACCCTCTTGCTGTTTGATTCTTTTGTTCATTATAATTCCTCGATCTTATCAAACTTCTTGAATCGGAACTATTCAAATGCAGCTCTGCATACAATTACAGTTCACTTAATGTTCCTACAGGGTATGTGTTGCATTTTCCCCACTCAGACCCCTTGCTTACTAAATATCTTCAATAGAGTATTGTCCACTCTTCATATATCTGTCTAATATAATGAGCAATCCATCCCACAAGTGCAGTGATACTGCAATATACATTTACTACCAGCACAGGATGACTGGGAGGGATAGCTGTTCATTTTACCCCACAACTGCTTTTACATGCATTGTACATGTATTAAAAGATGGGATGATTATCTATTCAGGGATACCAAGATATTTAGGGAGAGAAAGGTCTGAGTGGAAAAACAGGCAACAAATGCCCCTCCCCCAGTCATTCTGCATGTATTCATCTGAACCAATACTTGTTGGAGAGGAGTGTAGATTAATGGGTTCACAATTACTAATAAATAATAATAATTGCTGCCCTCAAGCTCCACCCCTCCCTGTTCTGTAGTGTTATATCTTCTCACAATGGAGTGACACATCTTTCAATCAAATCTTTCAGTGAAAACAGACTCACATTTTAAAAACTCAGCTCTGTTCCTTGGCTCTGGAGCCTGCAGACTGTAAACTGCAACTTCATTCACTGGGTAGAAAAAAAGAGAGAGAAATAGAATGTGTTGTTTAATGTGTGAATACCTGTGTCTCTGTTTAAAAGATATTGTGTTGTTTTCTAATGTAATGCATTAGAAACTTAAGGAGGCTGTGTGGTCCAGTGGTTAAAGAAAAGGGCTTGTAATCAGAAGGTCTCCGGTTCAAATCCCACCTCAGCCACTGACTCACTGTGTGACCCTGAGCAAGACACTTAACCTCCTTGTGCTCCGTCTTTCGGATGAAAAGTAATTGTAAATGACTCTGCAGCTGATGCATAGTTTACACACCCTAGTCTCTGTAAGTCGCCTTGGATAAAGGCGTCTGCTAAATAAACAAATAATAAGAAACTCCCTTCCTGCTCTCATCACTCGGGATGCCACTGTAAATAAGGTGGGGCGTTTCAACCTGGGGAAATCATTTGAAATAAAACATCTGCAATATTCATATATCCAACAATCTGCAAGAGGTCTTTATTAATGTCTTGCAAATCCTGTCCCTCCTCAAGCAGTGGTCTATTTGAGAAATCTATTTCACACCAACCTGTTGTGGTTATTTTGACTAATTCCCCCTTGCAGAAGTTCTCAATATGGTCTTTAAGTACAGATACAGCTTTCCTCACAACCCCAAAAGAGATGTCTGTATTGACAGTAACGCTGGGTAAGTCTCCAGCTTCAGGAGGGGCACAGAGAGACTGGAAATTCTACAACAAGAAAGTGGAGAAAAGGAGTTTTCAGTGAAACAGAATGGGGTCCAAAACATTCCTGGGGAAAAGCAAGGATTCATTCAATTGGAGAAGTCTGTCTGAAACCGTCCCAGTTATGTACTTGAGATTTTCTAACAAGTAGTGATGTTACCTGTAGAAAATGGATGTGATCCTCTGTCTCTGAAAGCTGTTTCAGCTCAGTGTTTCTCCTCCTTAGCTCAGCAATCTCCTGCTCCAGTTTCTTCATGCGTCCTTCAGCCTGATTCACTGCAGCCTTCTCGTTAGCTCCAATCAGCTCAATAACCTCAGTGTGGATCTTCTCAATGGATCGGATCAGCTCAGTAAAGATCTTTTCACTTTCCTTTATTTCAATGCATGCAGATCTCTGAGTGAAAAAACACAGTAGAGGAGACATGGATAGAATTGATATCAAAAACACATCAGGCATAGACAGTAAACTTCTGTAGATGTGTTCCAGTCCATCTGTTAATAATAATAATAATAATAATAATAATAATAATAATAATAATAATAATAACCCCCTCTTGTTAATACCCACTTTCAGTGACTTCACAGCCTGTTTCAGCTCATCCACGTCTTTCAGTCTCTCCTGGATTCTCTGTTGTATTTCTGTCTGTGTTTCTCCCAGCTGCTTCTGTGTAGAAACACAGTGACACAGTGACATTTCTGAAGGAGCACTGAGTGATATCCTGTCACACCCAACACAGGATATTTCGGAGCACGTGGTGTTATTCTCACCGCTCCCATTAATATGGAATTAGATTAACAATACAGACATTATGCAAACAGATACCCTACATCTCAATATCTAAAGGTATGCTATGTAAACTGTCAGAATAATTCTTAATTAAATGGAATGTAGCAAATTACACAATCTTTTTTTCATTGTTTCCTTACCTCCTTATGATGTTTTCAGTGATTCGGAGTGGTCATTGCAATACTTATTCTAATGAGTGTGTGTTATGGGGCCTTAACCTGAGTTCAGAAGCTGATCTACAGTATTGTTGCTATTCATAGACATCTGCAGACAGGCTATATCAGACAACATGCCTGCATTGTGGCAAAAGCCAGCACCATCTAGTGCACAGCTGCCAGCAATACAACAGTACACTTGACTTACAGCACCTGTCCACTAGATGGCACTGGCTCTTACTACTTGTGGTAAGGTTAGCATCAAGGCCCAGGTGTTATCGGCAGGGAGAGGGACTCAGACACAGAATTGCCTGTGTGGCATCAATTACCTAACTGGGAAATATTATTATTATTATTATTATTTATTTCTTAGCAGACACCCTTATCCAGGGCGACTTACAATTGTTAGAAGATATCACATTATTTTTACATACAATTACCCATTTATACAGTTGGGTTTTTACTGGAGCAATCTAGGTAAAGTACCTTGCTCAAGGGTACAGCTGCAGTGTCCTCCACCTGGGATTTAACCCACGACCTCCGGTCAAGAGTCCAGAGCCCTAACCACTACTCCACACTGCTGCCCCACACCTGTGATTGCTGGCAGGGACAGGTTTAACCCCTTCCCTGCTAACCGTACATTCCCCCACACACTCTACAAGGACAGGGCTGCTGCTCTGTCACACTGCTAACTGAGAATTGTTGCTGATCCAGCGTGTGTAACATTACATAAGCTTATGATAGGCACCTAGACAATTGAAGCTGCTTTCTCTAACCTATATTGCATTTCATATGTATTTTGGGCACTTGCTTTTGTTTATTTGTTTAAATCAGGTAACAGGCTTTGTTTGTTACACAATGTAACGATGGTATAATATATAAGATATAATATATAATATATGACAATAAAGCATATTCAAACATGATATATAATTTACAAGTTACACAATAAATAGAAAAATAATAATATCAAAATAGTGAAAATGAAAAGCAATTGAACCAAATAAAAAGAAAATCCAAATAAACCAGAAACTACAAATATAAACCTAATCCATAATAATTTAGGCTGAGAAAGTAAAATAGGTCTCAATACAATATTCAATTCAATGCACTAATTGGTCTCGAAATGATCTAACATTTTATAAATAGACACACAAAATATCCTGGGAATTCTTATCTTCTAGAATAGCTACAAGGAAATGGTTCAAACCCTTACCTTTTTCACACTCCTTTCTGTCTCAGCTGAGACTGTATCATGGCTCTTGTGATCCTTGTCTGCACACAGCCAGCAAATACACATCTGATCGGTTCTACAGAAGACCTCAAAAACCTTCTGGTGTTCAGCACAAAGCTTCTGCTCCAGATTTTCAATAGCATTGACCAGTTTGTGCCTCTTGAAAGCAGCCCCCTCATAGTGTGGCTTGACGTGTGTTTCACAGTAAGAGGCCAGGCACGTCAAACAGGATTTCACAGCTTTAAACTTTCTCCCAGTGCAGAAATCACACGGCACATCTCCAGGTCCAGCATAACTTTGAGCAGGAGGAGGATTGAGCTTTCTCTTCTTGAGTTCTCCTGCAATTTCAGCCAGGATGGTGTTTCTGCGCAGAACAGGCCTTCGGGTAAAGGTCTTTCTGCACTGGGGGCAGCTGTAGAAACGTCTATGTTCAGTCCGATCCCAGCAGTTCTTAATACACCCCATACAGTAACTGTGTCCACATGGAATAGCTACTGGGTCCTTCAAAATCTCCAGACACACTGCACACAACAACTGCTGCTCTGCTACCAGAATATTTGCTTCTGCCATTCTTGCTGCAGTGAGACAGAGACACTGACGATTTCACTACAAACGAAACTTCACTGTGCTGATTTCCTGGAATTGTGTAAAACTCCAAGAGGTGGGGTTTTGTACTGAGGTCAGGTTTAGACAAGCAGGAGGAGCAGAAACTGCTGAATGAGTGTGAGAGGGGTGGAGAGGAGAGAGTTGGGAGTGGGACTGTCACAGAAGTCCTTCTACAACTATCCCTCCCCGCATCATGACAAAGATTGATTCAGGACATTGATATTGTAAATCCCAACAAATATTTACAATGTTAAGATTAGGAATTAAACAGCAAATTTTGCTGTTTTTTTGTGGGTTTTTTTACTGTTTAATATCAGGGCTGATGAGTCTAACTTTGTGTTTCTGTCCAAAATCTATAATATGTAAACTTAGAAAGTTCTGTTACACTGACCGTATTTTTTTTTTTACAAAGGTTTCAACAAGCATCTCTTTTCTTAATTAAGTAAGTTGTTACTGTATAACTTCTGTCAATACCGAGTATAGCGTGTTGGATTTTTAAAGGCAGCAATAACCAGGGGTGTAGCTAGGAATGCATTTTTACAGAGGCAAAAATCTAATTTGTCTAAAAAAAACCTTCATATCCTATATATACTGTATATATATATATATATATATATATATATATATATATATATATATATATATATATATATATATATACACAGTGCCTATAGAAAGTCTACACCCCCTTGAACTTTTTTCACATTTTGTTGTGTCAGTGCCTCAGAGTTTCATGCATTTAAATGAGGATTTTTCCCACTTATCTACATACCATACTCCACACTGCTAAGGAGAAAAAAGTTTTTATTGAGAAAAAAATTATATATTAAAAATACAAAACTGAAAGATCATAATTGGATAAGTCTCCATCCCCCTGAGTTAATACTTGGTGAAATCACCTTTGGCAGCAATTACAGCTGTGAGTCTGTTGGGAAAGGTCTCTACCAACTTTGCACACCTAGATTTGGCAATATTTGATCATTCTTCTTTACAAAACTGTTCAAACTCTGTCAAGTTCCTTGGGGAGTGTTGATGGACAGCAATCTTCAAGTCAAGCCACACATTTTCGATTGGATTTAGGTCGGGGCTCTGACTGGGCCACTTGATGACATTTACCTTTTTGTTCCTTAGCCACTCCAGTGTAGCTTTGGCTGTGTGCTTTGGGTCGTTGTCATGCTGAAAGGTGAACTTCCGTCCCAGTTTCAGCTTTCTTGCAGAGAGCAGCAGGTTTTCCTCAAGGACTTCTCTGTACTTTGCTCCATTCATTTTCCCTTCTATCCTGACAAGTGCCCCAGTCCCTGCCGATGAGAAACATCCTCATAACATGATGCTGCCACCACCATGCTTCACCGTGGGGATGGTGTTCTCGGGGTGATGAGCAGTGTTGGGTTTGTGCCAAACATAACGCTTTGCATTTTGGCCAAAAAGTTCAATTTTAGTTTCGTCAGACCACAACACTTTTTGCCACATGGCTACAGAATCTCCTGAGTGTTTTTTTACATATTTCAAACGGGATTCAAGGTGAGCTTTCTTGAGTAATGGCTTCCTTCTTGCCCCCCTCCATACAGGCCAGATTTGTGGAGTGCTTGGGATATTGTTGTCACATGCACACTTTGACCAGTCTTGGCCATAAAAGCCTGTACCTCTTACAAAGTTGCCATTGGCCTCTTGGTAGCCTCTCTTGCTCGGTCATCCAGTTTGGAGGGACGGCCTGATCTAGGCAGGGTCTTAGTGGTGCCATACACCTTCCACTTCTTAATAATCGTCTGTGCTCCAAGGGATATTCAAGGCCTTTGATATTTTTTTGATACCCATCCCCTGATCTGTGCCTTTCAACAACTTTGTCTCGGAGTTCTTTTGAAAGTGCCTTGGTGCTCATGGTTGAGTCTTTGCTTTGAAATGCACTACCCAACAGAGGGAACCTACAGGAACTGCTGAATTTATCCTGAAATCATGTGAATCACTACAATTTAACACAAGTGGAGGCCACTTAACTTGGTGTGTGATTTTGAAGGCGATTGGTTACACCTGAGCTAATTTAGGATTGCTATTACAAGGGGGTGGACACTTATCCAACCAAGCTGTTTCAGTTTTTATTTTTAATTCATGTTAATTAATTAACTACAAACTTCTAGAATATTTTTTTCACTTGGAAGTTGTGGGGCAGGATGTGTAGATAAATGAAAAAAAACTATTTGAATGCATTTTAATTCCAAGCTATAAGGCAACAAAAGGTGAGCATTTTGAAAGGGTGTAGACTTTCTATAGGCACTGTATATATCTGTTACGAAGGTGAAAGTTATCATCTTATAAAGTCTAATGACTATTAATGCAAACTGCAAAGCAATATATGTCGCTAACTGTTTAGCCAGCGACCCACCTTGGATGATGTTTGAAATATCATGACCCATATTTTTTAAAACAAATTGGCTCCCAGCAAAACCACACCAACCTAAAATGATCCTATTCACACTGTAGAAATATGTGATATTAAAAGGGCAGGAAGAATAGAAGTTATAAATATGAATCAGTAGATGGGTTTATACCTTCACTGAGAGACATGCGTTTGATTCACTGCTACTGAAGTTAATGCTGAGACCAATGACACTGATGTTAATGCTGAGACCGGTGACACTGATGCTTCAAATGGAAATGGTAAGACTGGCCGTTTACTGGACACTGCTGGGACTGATAAGACGTGCTGGTACTGCTGGAACTGGTAATACTAGTGCTGACACTGCTGGACTGGTCAGACTGGTGCCGGCACTGCTGTAAAACCAGCAGCCACAGGGGGTCCCCAGGACCGGGTTTGAGAGCATCCATTCAAATGCATCTCACCAAATTCAATACACACTTACACCTCAAGTTAAGTTTGATACATTTCACCTGCTTTCCACAAAGAATGACTCTTTTTATTAAACATAAACCAATTAACAATCTGCTAAATAAGCCCCACATTCCTGTGAAAGTCGAAAGAAGAAATATGGGGCAAAGTTTTAAATAACATGTTTACACGCCACAGATAAGCACAAATAAATAAAAAAATAAAAGGGGGTAGCGTCTCGCTTCCATCTTAGAAAATTTGTTAACACCAGCCTGTATTTGTAAGTCTAATGTTTTTGCTTGTCGGGTTACTTCGCAATAACCAAAATATCTCTCAATCTCATCGCCAGTATGTACACGCAGGTATGTTTTGACCCTTTTCATGCACAAAAATTTGCCAAACTAATACCAACATTTGCATACGGTGAAAATATGTTAGAACAATAAATCCATTGATTTTAATGTATAACATTGCCTTAATTTTTTTTCCATATAAATGCATATTTAAGCTATGTAACATTTTAAAACAATTCTAACTAATTCTAATTCTAACTTCAACCAGATGCATCTAATAATGTAGAGCATTGGTTCCCAACCCCAGTCATTTTATAAGTAACTTGAAATATGTAACTGTTTAAGAGCTGAAAACAAGTCCAGCAGTGGCATCACCAGTCTGACCAGTCCCAGCAGAATCATATAATATGCTGTCCTGAATCAATCTTTCATTGTTAAATGAGGGGTGTCATGATGCGGGGGATAGTAGTGGAAGGACTACTGTGACAGTCCTATCACAAGTCTCTCCTCTCCACCCCTCTCACACTCATTCAGCAGTTTCTGCTCCTCCTGCTTGTCTAAACCTGACCTCATTACAAAACCCCACCTCTTGGAGTTTTACACAATTCCAGGAAATCGGCACAGTAAAGTTTTGTTTGTAGAGAAATGGTCAGTCTGTCTGTCTCACTGCAGCAAGAATGGCAGAAGCAAATATTCTGGTAGCAGAGCAGCAGTTGATGTGTCCAGTGTGTCTGGAGATATTGAAGGACCCAGTCGCTATTCCATGTGGACACAGTTACTGTATGGGGTGTATTAAGAACTGCTGGGATCGGACTGAACATAGACGTTTCTACAGCTGCCCCCAGTGCAGAAAGACCTTTACCCGAAGGCCTGATCTGCGCAGAAACACCATCCTGGCTGAAATTGCAGGAGAACTCAAGAAGAGAAGGCTCAATCCTCCTCCTGCTCAAAGTTATGCTGGACCTGGAGATGTGCCGTGTGATTTCTGCACTGGGAGAAAGTTTAAAGCTGTGAAATCCTGTTTGACGTGCCTTGCCTCTTACTGTGAAACACACGTAAAGCCACACTATGAGGGGGCTGCTTTCAGGAGGCACAAACTGGTCAACACTATTGAAAATCTGGAGCAGAAGCTTTGTTCTGAACACCAAAATATTTTTGAGGTCTTTTGTAGAACCGATCATACGTGTATTTGCTGGTTGTGTGCAGACAAGGAACACAAGAGCCATGATACAGTCTCAGCTGAGACAGAAAGGACTGGGAAACAGGTAAGGGCTTGAACCATTTCCTTGTAGCTGTCCTAGATGATAAGGATTCACCAGGATATTTTGTGTGTCTATTTATAAAATGTTAGCTAGTTTTACATTAGATCAATTAGTGCATTGAATTGAATATTGTATTGAAACCTATTTTACTTTCTCAGCCTAAATTATTATGGATTAGGTTTATATTTGTAGTTTCTGGTTTATTTGGGTTTTCTTTTTATTCAGTTCAATTGCTTTTCATTTTCACTATTTTGATACGGTTATTTTACTATTTATTGTGTAACTTATATATCATGTTTGAATATGTTTTATTGGCATATATCATATCTTATATATTATACCATTTACATTGTGTAACAAACAAAGCCTGGTACCTGATTTAAACAAATAAACAAAAGCATGTGCCCAAAATACATATGAAATGCAATATACATTAGAGAAAGCAACTTCAGTTGTCTAGGTGCCTGTCGTAAGCTTATGTAATGTGACACACGCTGGATCAACAACAATTCTTAGTTAGCAGTGTGACAGAGCAGCAGCCCTGTCCCTGTAAAGAGTGTGTATGGGAATGTAAGGTTAGCAGGGAAGGGGTTAAACCTGTCCCTGACAGCAATCACAAGTGTGCTTATTTCCCAGTTAGGTAATTGATGCTAATTGGGGAGTGACCACACAGGTATAAAAGCAGGGAGAAATCCCTTGTATGGTTGTGGAGTTGTGGAGAGTGGATGAGAGTGAAGGGTAATGCCCAGCCTGGAGGAATTAAGAGGTGCTGTACTTTGTTTTGTTTAAACCTTTTGGTTTGGCCCTTGTGTCTGTTATTTGTGTTTATTAAAAGTGTGCAGTAGTGCTGAGCTTGAGCAATTCTGTGTCTGAGTCCCACTCCCTGCCGATAACACCTGGGCCTTGATGCTAACCTTCCCACAAGTAGTAAGAGCCAGTGCCATCTAGTGGACAGGTGCAGTAAATCAAGTTTTCTGTTGCATTGCTGTCAGCTGTGCACTAGATGGCGCTGGCTTTTATGACTATGCAGGCATGTTGTCTGATCTAGCCTGTCTGCAGATGTCTATGACTGGCAACAAGACTGAAGATCAGATTCTGAACTCAGGTTAAGGCCCCATAACACAGACTCATTAGAATAAGAATTGAGTATTGCAATAAGACCGCTCCGAATCACTGAAAACATCACAAGGAGGTGAAGAGACAGGGAAAAAAAAAATGTAATTTACTACATTCTGTTTAATTAAGAATCTTTGTGACAGTTTAGATAGCATACCTTTAGATATTGACACATAGGGTATCTGTTTGCATAATGTGTCTATCATTAATCTAATTCAATTTTAATGGGAGAGATGTGACTAACACAGCCTGCTCTGGGTGTGACAGGATATCACTCAATGCCCCATCAGAAATGTCACTGTGTCACTGTGTTTCTACACAGAAGCAGCTGGGAGAGACACAGACACAAATACAACAGAGAATCCAGGAGAGACTGAAAGACGTGGATGAGCTGAAACAGGCTGTAGAGTCACTGAAAGTGGGTATTGACAAGAGGGGTTATTATTATTATTATTATTATTATTATTATTATTATTATTATTATTATTATTATTATTATTAAGAAAAATAAATGGAACAGACCGTATTTACAAATATCAAAAGATTGAATACTGTCACTTGTTTTCCATTTACACATCCATTAGAACAGATTTCTAAACTGAAAAATCTGCCTAAATTTACAGAATATCACTATGTGTTTCTGATATCAGTTGTAAAGATGTCTCCCCTGCTGTGTTCTTTCACTCAGAGAGCTGCACAGAGGGAAATAAAGAAAAGCAAGAAGTTCTTTACTGAGCTGATCCGATCCATTGAGAAGATCCACACTGAGGTTATTGAGCTGATTGGAGCTAACGAGAAGGCTGCAGTGAATCAGGCTGAAGGACGATGAAGAAACTGGAGCAGGAGATTGCTGAGCTAAGGAGGAGAAACACTGAGCTGAAACAGCTTTCAGAGACAGAGGATCACATCCATTTTCTACAGGTAACATCACTGTTTGTTAGAAAATCTCAAGTACATAACTGGGACGGTTTCAGACAGACCTCTCTAATTGAATGAATCCTTGCTTTTCCCCAGGAATGTTTTGGACCCCATTCTGTTTCACTGAAAACTCCTTTTCTCTACTTTCCTATTGTAGAATTTCCAGTCTGTCTGTGCCCTTCCTGAAGCTGGAGACTTACCCAGCGTTACTGTCAATACAGACATCTCTTTTGGGGCTGTGAGGAAAGCTCTATCTGAACTTAAAGACCATATTGAGGACTTCTGCAAGGGGAATTAGTCAAAATAACCAAAACAGGTTGGTGTGAAATAGATTCCTTTGGTAGAGATTTATCAAATAGACGATGGTTTGAGGAGGGACAGGACTTGCAATGTATTAATAAAGACCTCTTGCAGATTGTTGGCTATATGAATATTGCAGATGTTTTATTTCAAATGATTTCCACAGGTTGAAACACCCTCCTCATTTACAGTGACATCCTGAGTGATGATAGCATTACATGAGAAAACAACACAATAGCATTCAAACAGAGACAGAGGGATTCAAACATTAAACAACACATTCATTCCATATAGGATGCTAACTTATAGTCCTGCACTTTCTTATCAAAGATGTAAAGGATCGAAGGTCATTTTGTATTCCAAATCCTCTACAGTAAAGTCTTTGGTTTAAAAGTTTTCTGTATTTTATTTAGTGAATGAAACAGCAGTTTATACCCTGGGGTCTAGGAGCAGTGACAGACGTTTCAAAGGTAAGGCTTTTCTTCCAGTAAAGCATTTTATCTCCAGAGACATTCTCCCTTTTGGAAGGACCTAACGCCTCAGTAAAAGAGTGGCTGGAGATGTATTATTGTGTTAATTGGATTAGTTATTGTGTGAAAGATTCCTGATGAGGGTGGAGTTAGCTGGTTCCTTTGCTACACTAATAAACTGAACAGATGCACTTTTGTTTAACGAATAAGAGCATGGCAGATTGCTGTTTGGAGTCTTGTGTGTGTTGTGTTGTAACACCGTTACATTAAATTAAAAGCTTTAAATGAGAAAAGCAACAAATAAATAAATAAAGTGTAATATCCCTTTAAGAGGAGCCACTGGCCTTTCTGCTCCGCCTCCAGGTCTAGCTACAGGTGGCCAAATTATAAGGAAAACATTTCCACTTTTTTTTTCTTTTGTTACGGTCAGGTGGTCATCGGGGGAAGGGTGTGTTTGTTCTGTGTTTGGTAACAGTGTTTCTGGCTGCTCTGTTTTTAACCAAAATCATACACTAAAAAA
>CM060277.1:11885645-11928176 GCA_030684275.1 Acipenser oxyrinchus oxyrinchus | reverse complement strand
GAATCCTCCCTATTGAACTGTAATATAGCTTTAAATCCCACGGGCAAGAACAACCCTCCGTTTCTAATTGTAATCTCGTTTTAAATCTCACAAGCGTGTGCAATCCTCCAATAGAAATGCAGGAATGTGCTGCCACTCAGTTTAAAGTATTCAGAATGAATCAATGATAGATACAAGTCAGGAAGGAGGGACATTGCCCGACTGCGCTGGGAAAGGTTTTTATTTATTTATTTTTGTTTTAGGTTATTTTATTGTATTTTTTCACATGGAAAGGGGTGAAGTCAACGTGAATTGAGTAACCATGTCCAGTGTTTTTCCTGTATTTATTGGGTATACACTGATTTCATTGTTTTGTATCAGGGCTGTTTTATCTGTGTTTATCGATTAAAAACGGAAATCAGAAGCCCTAAATATCCATTATAGAGAAAGCTGCTTCAGTTTCCTAGGTGCTTGACAAAACAAACATGTAACACATGCTAGATCAGCCATCATTCACTGTTACTAGTATGAAACAGTACCATCTAGTGGTCAGCTACTGTGGATCAAGTGTCCTTTTGTATTGCTGGCAGCTGTGCACTAGATGGTGTTGTATCTTACTACTATACACACATGTTGTCTGATCTAGCCTGTGCTACAGATGTCTATGGCATACAACTAGAACTGAAGAGCAAAATATATTCAAGAACCACTGAGAATTATTGCAAACATTGTAAAGATGTAAGGGGACAAGAAAAAGAAAATATATATAAACTAAATTATTCTGTCAGTTTCAATAGCATATTTAAACAAGCCTGTGTTGGGTGTGACAGGATATCACTCAATACCCCATCAGAAATGTCACTGTGTCACTGTGTTTCTACACAGAAGCAGCTGGGAGAGACACAGACAGAAATACAACAGAGAATCCAGGAGCGACTGAATGAAATTGAGGAGCTGAAACAGGCTGTGGAGTCACTGAAAGTCGGTATTGACAAGAGGGGTTATTATTATTATTATTATTATTATTATTATTATTATTATTATTAACAGATGGACTGGAACACATCTACAGAAGTTTTCTGTCTATGCCTGATGTGTTTTTGATGTCCATTCTAACCATGTCTGCTCTACTGTGTTCTTTCACTCAAGAGATCTGCGTGCATAGAAATAAAGGAAAGTGAGAAGATCTTTACTGAGCTGATCCAATCCATTGAGAAGATCCACACTGAGGTTATTGAGCTGATTGGAGCTAACGAGATGGCTGCAGTGAATCAGGCTGAAGGACACATGAAGAAACTGGAGCAGGAGATTGCTGAGCTAAGGAAGAGAAACGCTGAGCTGAAACAGCTTTCAGAGACAGAGGATCACATCCATTTTCAACAGGTAACATCACTGCTTGTTAGAAAATCTCAAGTCCATAACTGGGACGGTTTCAGACAGACCTATCCAATTGAATGAATCTTTGGTTTTCCCCAGGAATGTTTTGGACCCCATTCTGTTTCGGTGAAAACTCATTTTCTCCACTTTCCTGTTGTAGAATTTCCAATCTCTCTGTGCCCCTCCTGAAGCTGGAGACTTACCCAGCGTTACTGTCAATACAGACATCTCTTTTGGGGCTGTGAGGAAAGCTGTATCTGAACTTAAAGACCATATTGAGGACTTCTGCAAGGGGGAATTAGTCAAAATAACCACAACAGGTTGGTGTGAAATAGATTCCTTTGGTAGAGATTTCTCAAATAGACCATGGCTTGAGGAGGGGCGGGACTTGCAAGACATTAATAAAGACCTCTTGCAGATTGTTGGCTATATGAATACTGCAGATGTTTTATTTCACATGATTTCCCCAGGTTGAAACGCCCCACCTCATTTACAGTGACATCCTGAGTGATGAGAGCAGGAAGGAAGAGAGTTTCTAAAGACATTACATGAGAAACAACACAATAGCATTCAAACAGAGACAGAGGGATTCAAACATTAAACAACACATTCATGCCATATAGGATGCTAACTTATAGTCCTGCACTTTCTTATCAAAGATTTATAGGGATTGGAGATATTTGTTTTGCAAATCCTCTACAGTAAAGTCTTTGGTTTAAAACAGTTTTCTGTATTTTATTTAGTGAATGAAACAGCGATTTATACACTGAGGTCTAGGAGCCATGACAGACGTTTAAAAGGTAAGGCTTTTCTTCCAGTAAAACATTTTATCTCCAGAGACATTCTCCCTTTTTGGAAGGCCATAATGCCTCAGTGAAAGAGTGCCTGGAGATGTATTAGATTAGTTCTTGTGTGAAACATTCCTGATGAGGGTGGAGTTAGCTGGGTCCGTTGCTACTCTGATAAACTGAACAGACGCACTTTGTGTTTAAAGATTAAGAGCATGGCAGATTGCTGTTTGGAGTCTTGTGTGGGTTGTGTATTAATCCACATGTTTCAATTCTATTTCTCTCTCTTTTTTTCTGCCCAGTGAATGAAGTTGCAGTTTACAGTCTGCAGGCTCCAGAGCCAAGGAACAGAGATGAGTTATTAAAATGTAAGTCTGTTTTCACTGAAACATTTGATTGAAAGATGTGTCACTCCATTGAGAGAAGAGCTAACACTACAGAACAGGGAGGGGTGGAGCTTGAGGGCAGCAATTATTATTATTTATTAGTAATTGTGAAGCCATTAATCTACACTCCTCTCCAACAAGTATTGGTTCAGATGAATACATGCAGAATGACTGGGAGGGGCATTTGTTGCCTGTTTTTCCACTCAGACCTTTCTCTCCCTAAATATCTTGGTATCCCTGAATAGATAATCATCCCATCTTTTAATACATGTACAATGCATGTGAAACCAGTTGTGGGGTAAAATGAACAGCTATCCCTCCCAGTCATCCTGTGCTGGTAGTAAATGTATATTGCAGTATCACTGCACTTGTGGGATGGATTGCTCATTAAAATATTAGACAGATATTTGAAGAGTGGATGATATTCTCTTGAAGATATTTAGTAAGCAAGGGGTCTGAGTGGGTAAAATGGCAACACATACCCTGTAGGAACATTAAGTGAACTGTAATTGTATGCAGAGCTGCATTTGATTGGTTCCAATTGAAGAAGTTTGATAAGATCGAGGAATTATAATGAACAAAACAATCAAACAGCAAGAGGGTTTAATTAATAGCAGCAGCAGTTTATTGAAGACAGAAAAATAAAGAGAGAGAACTTATCCAAAGTCAGTAATAAATCTCAAGTAAGAATTATAGATCAAATCTATTGATTATCAATCTTAATTATTACAGTCTAAATATACTTGTCTATAAAATAGCAGGGAGCAGGGAGCATAGAGGAGGGAGGAGGGAGCAGGGAGGAAGTAGCAGGGAACAGGGAGCATACAGGAGGGATCAGGGTGGAGAGAGGATGGAGTAGGGAGCATACAGGAGGGAGCAGGAGGAGGGAGCATAGAGGAGGGAGCATGAAGGAGGGAGCATAGAGGAGGGAGGAGACAGAAGGTAGCAGGGAGGAGAGAGGTGGGAGCAGGGAGGAGGAAGCATAAAGGAGGGAGCATATAGAATGGACCAGGGAAAAGGGAGGAGAGAGGATGCAGCAGGGTGCATGCAGGAGAGAGGATGGAGCATAAAGAAGAGAACAGGGAGGAGGAAAGAGGGAACCTACAGGAAGGAGTAGGGAGCAGGGAGGATGGAGTAGGGAGGAGTGAGCATATAGGAGGGAGGAGGTAGCATACAGGAGAGAGCTTGGAGGAGGGAGCATAAAGGAGGGAGGAGGGAGCATAAAGGGAAAAGGGAGGAGGGAGCATACAGGAGGGAGCAAGGAGTAGGGAGCATACAGGAGGGAGGAGGGAACAGGGAGCATACAGGAGGGAGGAGGGACCAGGAAATAGGGAGCATACAGGAGGGATCAGGGTGGAGAGAGGATGGAGAAGGGAGCATACAGAAGTGAGCATGGAGGAGGGAGCATAAAGGAGGGAGAAGGGAACATAAAGAAAGGAAAAGGGAGGAGGGAGCATACAGGAGGGAGGAGGGAGCAGGGAGCATACAGGAGGGAGGAGGGACCAGGGAGTAGGGAGCATACAGGAGGGAGCAGGGTGGAGAGAAGATGGCGTTGGGAGCATACAGGAGGGAGCACAGAGGAGAGAGGAGGGAGGAGGGAGCATAAAGGAGGGAGTAGGGAGCATGAAGGAAAAAGCAGGGAGGAAGGGGCATAGAGAATGGAGCAGGGAAAAGAGGATGCAGCAGGGTCCATGCAGGAGAGAGGAAGGAGCATAAAGAAGGGAACAGGGAGGAGGGAGCATATAGGAGGGAGTAGGGAGCATGGAGGACAGAGGTGGTAGGAGGGATCATACAGGAGGGAGCATGGATGAGGGAACATATCGGAGAGAGCAGGGAGGAGGGAGCATACAGGAAGGAGAGGGGAGCATACAGGAGGGAGAAGGGAGCAGTAGGGATCATACAGGAGGCAGCAGGGATGAGGGAGCATAAAGGAGGGAGTATGGTCGAGGGAGCATACAGGAGGGAGCAGGGAGGAGGGAACAGGAAGAACAGAAGAGGGAGCAAAGAGGAGGGACCATAGAGCAGGGACTATAGAGAGAGGAGGAAGCAGGGAGGAGAGATCAGAGAGGAGAGATCAGGAGGAGGGAGCATAGAGGAGGGAGGAGAGAGCATGGAGAAGGAGAGGAGGGATGAGGGAGCATAGAAGAGGGAGGAGGGAGCATAGAGGAGGGTGCAGGGACTGGTGAAGCAGGGAGGAGGGAGTGATTTGAGGATGCAGCAGACAATGACTGTTGATTTTCTCAGTGATTTGACTTTTCTAACCGTCTCTCCTCTACCCGTCCTCTTCTCTTCAATCAGATTCCTGTCAGCTCACACTGCACCCCAAAACAGCGCATAGAAAGCTCTGTCTGTCTGAAGGGAACAGAAAGGTGACATACAGGAGAGAGACCCAGAGATATCCTGATCACTCAGAGAGATTTGATCGCTGGCCCCAAGTGCTTTGCAGAGAGGGTTTGTTTGGGACTCGCTGTTACTGGGAGATTGAGTGGAGTGGGGATGGGCTTCTATAGGAGTCACATATAAAGGAATCAGCAGGAAAGGAGATGATCATTCCTGTCACCTTGGATTCAATGACAAGTCCTGGAGTTTGATCTGCTCTGCATCCAGTTACACTGCCCTGCACAATAACAATCACACTGCAATAACTGCCCCCCGCTCCCCCAGAATAGGAGTGTATCTGGACTTTAATGCCGGCACGCTGTCCTTTTATGGTGTCTCTGACACAATGACCCTCCTGCACAGATTCCAAACCACATTCACTGAGTCGCTCTATCCTGGGTTTAGGCTTCGTTCTTATGATTCCACTGTAACAATCTGCCAGCTGAACTAGACTGTTTTGTGTTGTAAGAAACCCTTTGTATTGAACTCCCTGTCTGTCCTCTCCACTCCTCGGGTGAAGGGAATGTTCAATCTGACACAACTTTGGATGAAAGTTACGGGGTAAAACGGCGCCACCTGCAGAGCGAAACGAGGTGAATTATTTGTTTTAGCAACGAATGGATTTCATACGAAATAACTGTTTAATTTATTTTTAAGAATTGTAATGTTTTATATATATTTTAAAAATTGGCATCCAATAGTCAGTGCTGTAAAAAAAATGAACTTAAGTTTGCTTTATTGTGTGTGTGTTTTTGTTCTTTGATTTCCATAAAATGTTTTTTCTGTTTATTTTTTCAGATTTTAGTAATGTGATTTAATAAAAAAAAAATTGATTAACTGTGACTTTCTTTTTTATTAATACTCATGAACATGGTTTTTCAAATGAGAAAGAAAGAGGTGAATGAGAAATAAAGATAGAGAGAGGGAATAAGAGAGAAGGATGTATGGTAAAGCATAGAGAAGCATTGTAAAGCACAGAGAGGTCTGGTAAAGCATCGGGAAGCATTGTAAAGCACAGAGAGGTCTGGTAAAGCATAGGGAAGCATTGTAAAGCACAGAGAGGTATGGCAAAGCATAGGGAAGCATTGTAAAGCACAGAGAGGTCTGGTAAAGCATAGGGAAGCATTGTAAAGCACAGAGAGGTCTGGTAAAGCATAGGGAAGCATTGTAAAGCACAGAGAGGTGTGTTAAAGCATAGGTAAACATTGTAAAGCACAAAGAGGTCTGGTAAAGCTTAGGAAAGCACTGTGAAGCACAGAGAGGTTTCGTAAAGCATAGGGAAGCATTGTAAAGCACAGAGAGGTCTGGACTCTAACCCTGGGCTTGAGACTCAGCTCAGTGATTTGGATTCCTGAACAGCTTCTTAGTAAAGGTATTATTCAGCATGCAGCCGTACCGTGAACTAATAAGAAAAGACTTTCAGTACCTGGCAGGCTCTTGTGACATATCAGGCGGGTCATTCTCTTTACTCCTTCTTCTTCTCCTTGGAGTCGGGTCCATGCCTCTCTCTACTGAATCACTCGTTCCTCAGTTAGCTGTGTTTCTCCTCTGCAGCACAATTGAAACAAGTCCGTTGTTAAAGAGTCCAGCGCTTCAAATGTCATTTTTCTTTCTCTTTCTTTAGACCGGCCCCTTATCTTTTCATGCTGTTTGAAATCATCCCGAGTGCTTCTTGTTATCACAGTTACTCAAATGCTGGGTTCGTTTTTGGAAACGTCTGTGTTGCTAATTGAGTGCCATGGGGTGGGGGTTACACTGCCCTCCCTACCTAAAGGAATGTGCAGCAGGTGGCCAGGTGTGAATCGAAGAATTGATCATCAATTACCCCTGATCACCTGCCTTTGAAAAGGGGATGGATAGCCAGTCCTTTGTTTTCGTTTGTTTGTGCTGGGCCTTCACTTTCTGCAAGTGAAGAAACGCCATGACTGCGTGCGTAACCAGGGTGAGCTACTGGTGTTCACCGTGTGTAGAGCGGGATACCTGAGACTTTAGAAAGGGATTCATTTAGGGGGTTTTAATCCCACAAAAGTAAAAAGTAGTTCTGGACACACGTAACACAGGCTAGATTAGTAAAGTCTCATCCCACGTCACTGTATACCGGGCGTGTTCGGTATTTTTGTCGTGAGTTGTTACACTTTCATTTTTTTTTTCAGATACAATGACTGATCAACAACGACTCAGCGAGGTAGTAATTGGGGTCTGGAAGAAGTTAATGAATTGTTAAATTTACGGGCTGACGAGGAGGTGAATTCACAAATAATGTACGGGCGGATCGCCGACGTGCTGCGTGAGCGTAGATACAAGCGTTGCCATGACAGCGATCTGTTGCCTGACAGGTTTGAAAGTCGTGCTCTCGCGATGTCTTGGGCTGTGTGAAAGGGTTGTGACGTGTTATACCGGCACACAGTGCGCAGTTTCATGCTGTGTGAAGAACGGAGATTTTAAAGAATTTTCTCTGAAGTGGCATGTGTGTGTGTGACAGTAAGATTAGAAGGTTTGTGAACAGTGTTGAAATGACATTGAATTGGTTTGGATTTCCACTCGTCTATGGCGCAGAGACACCAGTAAATGCACAAATAAATATATTATCATTACTATTATTATTAGCAGAGATGAAAATAACTTTAATTTCTTACCGGTACTGTATAATTGTTCAGCCCTCATTTTTGTAGCTACATGGCACTGCTAATTTATGGGGACCAAAGTTAAATGGAGAGGGAAGGGCACTGTATTTTAAATGGTTTACAAATCAATTTTGTATCAATTAAGGTTATGTTTCATTCTGAATTATTAATTTTTAACTTTAAATATACAGGTTAATACTAACAAGATTTAACATTTAGCTAAATATTTAACTGGCAGGTAAATCTGGTATTAGTTTGTATGCAGACGCGCCCCGCCCGCTTCGTGACGTCATCATTCTTCGGAAGGGCGGGGGAATCTCCACGGACTCGGTCAGGTTCACGTTCAGAAAGACATCCTGGCGGATTCCAGTAACTCACATGCAATCATCGAGCGCGCAGCTGCTGCTGGTGTAAGAGCCGCTCTACAGGCTGGAACAGCCAGCGCTGCTCAACCACCACAAACTGAGGGACGTGTGAGGATGTCATCCTGGACCTGCCACATCAGCTTTAACATCATTTCAGAATAGCCTTACAATTCCCGTGTATCTGTGCTATAGTCTATAGCTCTAACACTGCTCCGAAGTTATTTCAGATTGAATGAGTGTCGCGATTTAATAAATGCAGTGGAAAAGACGGGCACGATATGTAATGAAAGTGTCCCATACAGTCCCATGACATTTCCCGCGTCTTCCTCGGCGCCCCCTCTATAAAATTGCACGCCTCGTTGCCAGGTCCAGCTCCAGTATATATAGCCAGTGCTTAATGTGTAAAGAAAGAGGAGCCGGGGCGCAAGCAATGACAATAATACCGTCCTGAAGAAGCGCGCTTTCAAAATCATAACACGTGGATTTGAAAGAGTATTGCACGTGCTAGTGTTAGATGATTACAATCACGTGTTCAACATCATCTACAAAGCAGGAGTGCTGCAGGGAAATTAAGCAAAGGCAACCGCAGCACAAATAATAAATACAAAAAAGCATGTGTACACGTTTTGTTCTGGTTTTGTATTTGAATGGTTTAAAACAACAAACACATTAAAAGACATTCCGAGGACTCCAGAAGGACGACATTGATTTAAAAATAAATCCGCCCCCCCACACGAGCATTGGTTTGCCCCGCGGTCTGCACTATTATCAGTGATGTTTGTGCAACAGAAGCCGCTGGTAGATTACAAAAAACATCAATTAAACTGAGGCTAGGTAGCTGTGATCTTAGTATGTTTTGATTCCCTATTAATTAAATTATGTTAATTGAAAAAGGCAAGAGAGAACCAGATCGTTATTTTCTTTTGTTGTTTTGGTTTAATATAATATAGCAGGCTAATGTTCCTATTGAAGTAGGCTGCAATATATTTTTTCATTAAAAGTTGTCGTTGTTCTTTGTTGAAATTAATGTTCCGCTTTCATATTTTGTTGTGTTCTACTCATTTAATCAAACCAAGTAGTGTAAGAAGTTGCTTGTATCGTTCATGACGTTTTTCAAATCAAGTAATCTTATTTGTGTTTATAAAAGACAATAGCGCAGCCAGTGTCATCTTACTTAAAATCGTAAAGTAATTTAAAGTCGACTCGTACGCTAATATGTCACATGACTCAGGGGGGGGCGAAATTTGGCAGGGGGGTGAAATTCTAAAGGAAACTAAACCTGTACATTTTGACGTCTTTCAGGCCAGGTTTAAAAAACACTGTTTTAACACAAAGAATGTATGAGGAGAAAATTGAGCATTGGTTGTAATTTTGTAAAATGGCCACTAGGTGGCAACAAAGGCCAACTTTTCAGAGAACAGCTGCGTTACCACCACCAGGAAATGTTGTACTCTGTTCAATTAAAGGCTGTTGAGGTAACCGAAAATACAGAAAACTCCATCAGTAAAGGCAGTTGGACGGTAGCTGCATTGTCAAGTGATGGGAAAAGATTCAGTTATATGGTCTAATCAATTTAATAGAGAATTGAACAGTGTGTTTGTGTGTGTCTCAGTGTGTGTGTGTGTGTGCTTTGCATATAGAAAACAATATAGTAGAATATAAGATCAATGTTTTATCTCGACCTGCACTGAAACCAGAGTCATAAGCGGCCTGTATCTGAGATATAAAACATTCACTAAAACACACAGATAACAAAAACTTCTCTAGTGAAAAACAAAAGCTCTGTATTGAATTTGCAATTGCTGTATTGCTTTCATTTTTGCAGTCCCTTTGAAGTGTTAATTCCCCTCAGTGTAATACAGACCCAGAGCTTTCAGCTCTAATCCTCTCCGCTTCAAATTGCCATCCCATCAACCAGTCAAATGTAAGCTGGACCCGCCCCTCGAAGCAGCAGCTCTGCATTGGTCAGAGTACACTGTTGGGGCGTGGCTGCTCACAGTGTGAAGTGCAATACGATTGGTTGCAAACTTGTACTCAATCAATCAATCAATTGATATTTATTTTATATAGAGCCTTTCATAGTGGACCACCATCACAAAGCGCTTTACAAGATTATTGTCTTAATTAGTCATGATTAACAGACGTTCCATATATTTAGCCAGTGATGATGTAAAGACATTGAAAACCTGTAGGATTGGAGCTCTCCAGGAGCAGGGCTGGAGAGACCCCTGGTTTAGGCACTGAGAAGAGATAGGGAGCCGTTTAGAAAGTTCTTTGAAAAATATTCACTTGAGAGAATACAAGGAAAGGTGTGAAAATGCAGAAAATTAAACACAATTAATGAATGTATTCATTTATTGAGTTTAAAAGGCAGCCCCTTTTTTAAATCTCCCAGTCGTTTAAACAAAAATATATGTTTTGTATAATTAGCTGTCCCTTAGTATTCTCTTTGAATTTGAACATCAGACACACTTTTGAGGGCTGGTATTGAAATGTTAGAAAAAATATTAATAATAAAAAATCCATACAGTGGAATGTTTTTGCCTTTTCCTTTTAAAAAGAAAAGCATTATATATATATATATATATATATATATATATATATATATATATATAAGGTCAATAATCTTGGAAAGGTGTGGGAGGGGAGGAGAGGACATTGAAAACTGTCCTTCCTTTTATTAATAATAACAATAATTGTACTGTGATTCTTGAAATGTATTTTTGTTTACGACTGTAAGTCGCCCTGGATAAGGGCGTCTGCTAAGAAATAAATAATAATAAACATTATTACTATTCATAATTTATTTTTACATGGTTTCAAACTCCCACAGGATGGAGTGTTTTTACATGTGTTTGAAAAATGAAATAGAAAAAATATTTAACAATAATAATAATAATAATAACAATAACAATAATAATAATAATAATAATAATAATAATAATAGCTGCTGAGGTGGCCCTGGGACACTTGCTGCTGCTGCTGTAGGGGGCTCATGGGGCTGCTGTGGTGGACTGGCCTGCCTCCCTGCCTGCTGCTGATGAAGTAGCCTCTGCTGCAGAGCTTGCTGGAGACTGGGAGGGGGCTGCTGTTGAGAACATCGCCCCCTGGCTGCTGCTGCTGCTGCTGCTGCATGAGCTGCCGTCGCATTAGTACTGCGGGTTCATCGCTGGGTGGTTGATGTTCATTGGCTGCCCTCCTCCTCCTCCTCCTCCTCCTCCCACGATCCTTGGCTGTTGCACTTGTTGCTGCTGCTGGTTGACTGCTTGCTGTTGGGCTGCCATGCCTCCCACCACAGCCCTCTGCATTGCTGCTGCTGCTGCTGAAGCTGGCTCATATTAGGCAGTCGCCACACCACCTCCCCCGGGACCTCCTCCTTGCCCAGGGTGCTGCCCCCCTCCCGGTCCTGGTCCCACTCCCCCTCCCCTAACCCCCTGGTTCCTGGCTGCCCTCTGCTTGATGAAGGCAGCCATGAGCTGCGGGTTGGAGCGGAGGATGTTGAGGACTTGCTGCTGCTGGAGGGGGGAGCTGGGGGAGCGCAGGACCCAGAGCAGGTCCTGGAGGGCGGTCTGGGGGATGGTACCCCGGTTCACGGCTTGAGCCCCAGCATGCTGCTGTTGCAGAGCTGGGTGTCCCATCTGAACCAGCATTGCTTGTCTTTGCTGCTGCTGCTCCCTGTACTGCGGGTTCATCGCTGGGTGGTTGATGTTCATTGGCTGCCCTCCTCCTCCTCCTCCTCCTCCTCTCACCATCCCTGGCTGTTGCACTTGTTGCTGATTCACTACTTGCTGCTGCTGCTGGTTGACTGCTTGCTGTTGGGCTGCCATGCCTCCCACCACAGCCCTCTGCATCTGCTGCTGCTGCTGAAGCTGGCTCATATTAGGCAGCCCTCCCACCACCCCTCCGGGACCACCTCCTTGCCCAGGGTGCTTTTGATTGGGAGGCTGCTGCTGCTGCTGCCCCCCTCCCGGTCCGGGTCCCGCCCCTCCTCCTCCTCCTCCTCCTCCTCCTCCCTGGTTCCTGGCTGCCCTCTGCTTGATGAAGGCAGCCATGAGCTGTGGGTTTGAGCGGAGAATGTTGAGGACTTTCTGCTCCTGGAGGGGGGACCTGGGGGAGCGCAGGACCCGGAGCAGGTCCTGGAGGGCGGCCTGGGGGATGGTACCCCGGTTCACAGCTTGAGCCCCAGCTTGCTGCTGTTGCAGAGCTGGGTGTCCCATCTGAACCAGCATTGCTTGTCTTTGCTGCTGCTGCTGCTGTTGTAAACCCGCGCTCTCGTCGTCCAGACCCAGACCCAGCTTCTCCATCTTGTGCTCGTGGCGCTTGGTGCTGTAGCAGGTGATGCACAGGTCGTAATCCTGAGAGACCGGGGAGAGAGGGGTTACACACAGGTTCACAGTGTTCAGAGAGGTGTTTTGTTTTTAAGTGTAGGTGTTTAATTCCCCCTAAACATTTAAATTTCAGCTTTTGATTGTTGTCCAGGCCAGTGTTTTTGATCCACTTTTTCTGATCATTGTAACCCTTATTTTATTTTTTACTTGAGGATTTTTATTTCAGTGCAGTTAGCTGTATGGATTATATTTAAACACATACATACTCAAATGAAACCACCTTTGGATGTTTCTATTTTCAATATTGACAGGAACGGTAGTTCCTCGCTTCAAGTTAGAAAAACTTGTCAGAACTGCCGAGACTCTCTGCAGCACCAAGAGTTTCGCTGCTTTGACCATGTTGCAGCGGCAAAACTAAATCACTTAGAAGTACCATTCCACTTTAAACATAAAGTTTTAAGCTTTCTTAGAAAAAAAACCCTAAATACCTCTAATACACACTGAGATATACAGTGGCTCTCAAAAGTAGAAACAGAGCTCGCCCAGCTGAATGGGGCCTCATTGGCAAGATTTCCTTTAGTAATGAATGGTCACAAGGGAAATGAGAGAGGAGATCGGCACCCTTTGTAAAACGAAATCGAATGTAGCAGAACACGAAACGTTCTCGTGCGAATATTTAAGTACAGTAAGAGGGTCAAAAATGGACTAAACCAAATGTATGGCAGAGGGGGAGGGGAAGAGATTGCAACCTTTTGCTCTAACTCTTGTCTGTACATTTTGGCTGGAATACAGAGACCTGCTCAGGTAAACTCATTCAACTTCCTAATAAAGTCTTAAACGGTCCATCGGAAATGTTTCATATATTTAATTTCAGTGTTGAAAAAATGTGTACAACACGTGTGTATATTGTGGCGGAGTGTCCCGCCCCTTTGTTTATTATTTATTTACATTATGATTTATGTTTATATTACGGTGAAGCACCACTTATTTGTTATTGTTTTGTATTTTAAAAACCTCGTGAGGATGCATGACTGATCAGCTACTGATTATTTAACTAGCTGACAGTCACGCATCCTTACCAAACTCGTGCAGACTGTGGCCGAGGGGTAATAAGATAATTAACAGCTAGTTAACCCCTCGGCCAGAATATAAAAGCCTGCAGCTGTCCGCGCTAGAGCGGAGAGCACGGTGGTTTTCATCTTCACAATAATTAATTATTTGTTTGGCCAACACGCCTTTTTGTTAAGCGTGTTTTGTTCAAATCTTTTGTAAAATATCGCAGCGCCGTAGCGCTCAGTTTCACCACCGCCATTAATTGTTTGGTTTCTGTTTCTGGTCTGTGACGTCACCACCCACACGCCACAATATATAAATATAAGGCGTCTGCTAAATGTAAATCTACGTTTAATTGTTAATCGGTCGTTTAACTGTTTAAACGGCCATAAATTTCAAGTTTCACTCATTTCATATGTTTGTATTTTACTTCCAATATTTTAAGTCATATTTTAACCTTGGTTTGTTATTCAAAGCGCGTACCATATAGACCCACTTAAAGACAAACAATGGTAAACATAAGGAGGACTGTAAGTTAGCACTAAAATGTCATCTATTTTAATAGCATAAAAAAAAACATTCATAGTCGATTTTACAACGTACCATTTCTCCAGAAGCTTCATAAAAAGCGTGTGTATCCAACATCGAAAAAATTTTTAAAAAAAACAACTCTATTTAAATTAAACTTGAAACACAGTGACAAGACTACATTTTTAGTTTCATTCACGTGTATATTGCTGGCAGGAAACAAAACATGTCCAGAACCAAAAACCTTTTTTTTCTTTTCATTAAAAATCAAAGCCGTTGTCTGATACAATACTAGTTCCCAGCGTCCCTCCCCTTCACAACGGCGCTTGTGCAGTCACATGAAAAAATAAAGACTTCATTTCCCAGCATCCCTCTCTTTCCTGTTTGACTTTTTAAAATGCATTCACTGTGAATATATGCAAGTACATTTATTTTCTGTATACTTCAAACATTTTAAACGGTTTACATGTGAGCTATATAGTGGTTGGGAGAGTCTAGAGACAGTTTTCCTTCTTAAATATTTTGGGCACTGAAATGAGTGGGTGTTTGAAACGTGTACTGTAGCAATGGAGGGCACTGGAGAATCGAGAGCTGATTTCATAAGCAAAAAATAAAAGTTGCTTTCAGCTTCTTGCAATTTACTGTGAAACAAATAAGCATTTTATTTTCCTTCCAGTATTTCACACAGTCAATACTTTTATCAGCGCAGTGCAGTTTGGTTGCTATGGCAATGCGGTCAAACAAATACCGACTTCATGACTGGTGTTCGAGTCATCCTACAATGACCGTAAAAAGTTTCACAAAACTTGAACATGTTGCTTAATGCGTCACTCAAGGTTGTTTTAAAAATCTATTTTTGTCTGCTTGTTACATTTTTTCACCCAACACAATATCTTTGTTTAGCCGTACGTGAGAGAATGCAGTGAAAATGAAAGCAGCCATATTTAGCGGAAACGAGGTATTCTCAGCACAGCTATGATTTTAGTTTTGGTTTGAAGGCAGCAGGAGCTTAGCATGATTTTTAATTTTTGCTTGACAGACGCTTATGCAGGGCGACTTAGAGGTAACAAGTTATTAGGATAGCTAAGAGCAAGGCCGTAACCAGCTATGAGGACACCAAGGTCATGACCTCGGTTCATGGCTCATAAAAATCCCAGTAAAATACATTAAAATGATTCATTTTCACTGTTGGTTTATTTCTGATTGAATAAGTAGCAGTTCTTGTGTTTTGATTTAGCAAATACACGACAAGTCCCAATCTGGCTACGTTTTTTTTAAAAATTTGTATTTATTTATTTAAGCAGGGCCCGCCTAACATAACTATTATATCACCTAGCCTAAGTTTATTCAAATGTCATGAACTTTTAGTGTGTTATCTGAAATATAGCCTTAAGTTACAGTTATACTAAGGCAATAAAGAAAATATAGGAAAATGTATTTGTTTAGGATTGTATATTTTCTGTACAATTTTGCATAACGGCAATCTAAGATAGAGAGCTATATTTGTATTCATATTTTTTTGTTCCCTTGTTCAAAGTAGTAGTTGTGCTTGTGTTGTGCAAAGTCAACAATTGGTCCACTACAAAAATTTAATTTTGAATTAAAAAAAGTCTGCAAAATGCTTGTAAATGTAAATGAAAAATGGCTGTGTTTATTTGAATTATTTTACTGAACGTTAACTTAAACAGAGTGAGACCCCGAGTTAATTTAATTCACAGCACAGAGGTAAACGGGCCAACACATAAATACAAATGAAGGTTTATTTAAATAAGCGATGTGCAAGACAGGGAGGCAAGAGGTCCAAAGAATGACCTTAACTTTAAATGAAGTGCTTATCTTTCTGTTTTGTGTATGTTATTGTCATCGGTACCGTGAACTAATGTGACCTCGGTAGAATTAGCTCAGGTTACGACCCTGGCTAAGAGATTACAATACAGCCAAGAAAAAAAAGCAATACAGTTTTGTTTGGGGATTTTTTTAGTTTCTGTTTGCACTTTGTCAAATGAAACGGTTTTTGCAGTTATTGTGCACAGTGTGTTTGTTTCTGTAGGTTGTATGCATATGTGCTTTCTATTTGTAGTGTATACATGTTCACCTTGCTTCACTCGGCACCATACATTTTCAGCCTTGGCTACTTTGCTCTGCTCAAACTCCGGGGAGATATTTGATGTATTCAGAGTTTTAATTGATTTAAATCATGTTTGTAACGTAAACTATTTCCTGTGATGTCAGAGCTTTGGTACTTGCCCGTCCAAGTTGGGGCCCACCCAAATTTCCATTCCTAGCTACGCCCCTGCTTCTCAACATTTAAACAAAGATCCCATACAAATAAATATAGAGGCTGTGTGGTCCAGTGGTTAAAGAAAAGGGCTTGTAACCAGGAGGTCCCCGGTTCAAATCCCACCTCAGCCACTGACTCATTGTGTGACCCTGAGCAAGTCACTTCACCTCCTTGTGCTCCGTCTTTCGGGTGAGACGTAGTTGTAAGTGACTCTGCAGCTGATGCATAGTTCACACACCCTAGTCTCTGTAAGTCGCCTTGGATAAAGGCGTCTGCTAAATAAACAAATAATAATAAAATAATAATAATAATTTACCTTAAACATGTTAAAGGGGAAAATGAAATTCCTTTAAAAATATCACTGCAAATCTTTAAAGATGCAATAAATATAAACTCCTCCCTACGCTGTAGTATTCTGTGTCCCCACGTCCGCCTTTTGTCTCCTACACCTTCTGTTGATCAAACAGAACAGCAGGTGTGTTTCTTCATGTTCCTCATCACTGTCCCTCAACCTGCAGGAAATAAGTGGGCGTGTACTAAAACGCTGATTGGCATTTGCGGTACAATACATCCAAGGCCTTTTTCGTTCTGGTGTGACCGCTCCATAAACGATTGGTTATCGTTACCGTTCCAGGTGTGACCGGGGCTTCATACAAACTGCTTACATGAGTCCAGGGAGTGGTCAAAACCTGCTCCACATCAAAAGTGACCATCTTTAATGATGGAGTTTGTTGTGCGTTTTCTTTATCTCCTTCTCAGGATGCACCATTTCTCCACTGGCTTTTACCATGGCAATGGAAGTAATCATTAGGGCATCAAAATGGGTAGTGGGAGGAGAGCGCTTGGCTTCTGGAATGCGACTACCACCAATTCGAGCATACATGGATGACATGACAACCATGACTACAACAGTAGCCTGCACTAATCGGTTATTGGGCAAATTAACCAATAACATTGAATGGGCACGAATGCAATTCAAGCCCACTAAATCAAGGAGCATCTCTATAATTAAAGGTAAAGTAGTAGATAAAACGTTCTTCATTAATGGTGAGGCAATACCAACAGTGTCTGAGAAGCCAGTGAAGAGCCTTGGGAGATGGTACGACGGGGATCTAAAGGACACAGTTCGTGTGGGAGAAGTTAGACAACAAGCTGTGGAAGGGTTGAAGAGCATAGACAGCAGCTTTACCAGGCAAACTAAAACTCTGGTGCTTTCAGTTTGGCCTACTGCCAAGGTTGCTGTGGCCACTGACTGTGTACGAGGTTTCTTTGACAACAGTAGAGAAGCTGGAAGCTTTAATCAGTTCACACATCAGGAAATGGTTGGGAGTTCCACGCTGCCTCAGCAGAGTGGGACTTTATGGTAAAGGAATACTGCAGCTACCTGTCTCCGCTCTAACCGAGGAGTTTAAGTGCGCCAAGGTCCGACTGGAAATGACATTAGTAGAGTCACGCGACAAATGCGTAAGGGAGGCAGCACCTGTGTTGAAAACTGGAAGAAAGTGGGTGGCAAAGAAAGCTGTGGAGGATGCAAAGGCTGCCCTTCAAATTGGTGATATCATGGGGCAAGTTCAGCATGGAAGAGGGGTCTTGGTCTCAGTTCAGCTCCTCCTACATGGCACAAGGCAGCCCCAGCGCAACGGAGGAAGCTTGTAGTCAACGAGGTGCAAAAGCAGGAGGAGAGGATGAGGTGTATAAAGGCCATTTCCCAGGGCAAGCAGGAGAATGGATGAGATGGGAGAGTGTGGAACAACGCAAGATTGGCTGGCAAGACCTATGGTCAATGGAACAGAGCAGGATCAGTTTCCTTATAAGGTCAACATATGATGTTCTCCCATCACCACAGAACCTAAACCTCTGGGTAGGAGAGGATCCCTCATGTCCTTTGTGTTCATCACCTGCAACATTAAGGCACATTTTGACAGGATGTAAGGTGGCTCTTAGCCAAGGACGGTTTACTTGGCGCCATGACCAGGTGCTGCGATGTTTGGCCTTAGCATTGGAAGACAAGCGTAACATGACCAATAAGTTGCCACCTGTTCCATCAAAACATTACACACAAAGACAACATTCCTCCACCCAGGAGAGCAACCACCAAGAAAAGGTGTTAAAACCAATCCTCACCCAGGACAACTGGAAGCTGCTAGAGACTGGAAAATGCTGGCAGATGTTGGTCAACGGCTTATTTTTCCACCTGAGATTGCCACCACAAACCTTCGACCAGATATTGTCTTGTGGTCTGGATCAGCACGCCTTGTTCACCTGGTAGAGTTAACAGTGCCATGGGAGGATGCTGTAGATGAGGCGTATGAGAGGAAGAAACTGCGGTATGCTCAACTAGCCACTGAAGCGGAACAGCGAGGATGGAGAGTCTGGGTTTACCCAGTGGAAGTGGGATGTCGAGGATTTGTGGCACACTCTACAACCCGGTTTCTCAGAGATGTCGGATTCAATGGCCAAGAGTTGCGTCGCACAGTGAAGAACTTATCTGAAGCAGCAGAGAGGAGCAGCAACTGGCTGTGGTTGAGACGGAAAGATTCTGGCTGGGGATCTCAAGCACAATAGAAAGAAAGAAAGGCTGATGTACAGGTAAGTAAGCTGGGCTGAGTTGAGTGGGGGACGGAGGGGGGTGATGCTGGGACGCCAGAATCACCGTCAAGCCCTCTTGAGGTGTCGTGGGCTAGTCGACGAAACACTGAGGATGGAAGGTGCCCACTTGAAGACCCCAGAGATGTACCCTACTTAGCTCAATCCAGACGGTTGTCATGCTGATGCGCTGGGGAGACCGCACTATGGTTGATCCCCGGAGCCAGCACCGCAGCCGTTGTGTGTGCTGATGCGCTAGGGAGGCAAAATAAGCTGATCCCTGGAGCCAGCATTACACTTCAGCCATCAACACCAGACAGAAGGATATCTACATCATCATATGGAAGGAAGCGCAAATGGATGGAGACACATATGGATCACATTAGTTTACTGTGAAGCTACATCTTAGTTGGTGCTTATCTTGGCGAGAGCCAAGTTCAAATCAGCATGAAGTTTTAACATCTACTCTCATGTAATGGAAATCATCAGCCATGCTTGCCTGTTTCATTCTCTCTCCAACCACTGGCATTCCTGTCTGGTCTTTGTTTGCACTGGCGTCCTCCGCCAGCGTCACTGGGTATCCCTGGGTCATGGCCACCCGAATGCATAACCAAGCACAGTTCTTATGACTGAGCAACTCCCCCCCCAAGCCCGCCTTACAGTATATACAGTATATATACAGTACTTTATTATTATTATTTGTTTATTTAGCAGACGTCTTTATCCAAGGCGACTTAGAGAAACTAGGGTACAAAATCTCACCCGAAAGACGGAGCACAAGGAGGTTCAGTGACTTGCTCAGGGTCACACAGTGAGTCAGTGAGTGAGCTTTGATTTGAACTGGGGACCTCCTGGTTACAAACCCTTTTCTTTAACCACAGACCACACAGCCTCCTATATACACATTATAAAGAAAAAAATATGTCAAAGAAATTAGACATAGATCTGAAATATCACAGTTATCATAGCTAAAGTCATCTTTTTGTTTAGATCCACTTTGTATATTAAAGTTTGTGCTGATAATAAAGTACCCGCTGCCTCAATAGAGCTCTCACAGTGTTTTCTAACCTCCAAGTACATCAGGTAAACAAGAGTGTAACCCTAACCCTGCCCCCTCATGAAATCCAGAGCATTCTGTGCTCAGACATCATAAAAAAGCCTGCAGACAGCAAACTGACCAAACCTGAAACAGTACTGTGTACCTTATCTCAGTTCTGTATCATATATCTACATCATTTATTATACAGCTGCTATAAAACACTGTGATCAAAGAAACATACAGACCTAACCTTGGGGCTACACATTGCATTGATAAGACTGAATGGCTTGTTACTGGAAAATGTGTGTTTGTGTGTGTGTGTGTGTGTGTGTGTGTGTGTGTGTGTGTGTGTGTGTGTGTGTGTGTGCATGTGTATGTGAAAAGGCAGAAAGGCTGATGAAATAACTTGTTTTAATGGTTTAAGCAAATTAAATAATTCCAAGAAAAATGACCTCCCTGCACTTCAATGCACTGTGTAGATCTCACATATAATATGCAGTTGTGAAAGAAGTGCAGGATATAGTAAACTCTATCTAGATGAAATGAGCTGGGAAGTGCAAGTGCAGAGCTTTCTTTAACCCAGGATGTTTTCAGATAGAAGGGGCTGTGACAGAAAGACAATGATTCTTGGTGGTAAATCTCCCTCCCGACCTGTGAGGGCTAAGTAACGGAACAGAGTACCCTGGACTGTTTGGCCTGACACTTCATTCCCAGGGTTAAAAGGAAGTTGGTCATTTAGAAAGGGGGCAGAGCTTCAGTGCACTAACTCACTGACCTGGAAGAGAAATGATGTGGCAGCCGCGGATTGGAGCAGTGGCTGCAACCGTTTACCAAGGGGTCATGAGTGACGGTATAAATAGGGGACAGAGCGACATAATCTGTTCCTTCGTTTTGGTTCGAGAAAAGAACCTGGAAGGACCTGTGATTTGTATAAATGTATCGTGAGTGTTTGTTTGTTTGTCTGTAATTGTGTCTTGTTATTAATAGATGGCTAACACGTTCCGGAGCTGTCGCCAAGGGCCAACACAAACCCGGAACAGCACTGCACTTGAATCACAAATAAACTGTACTTGCACCACGAGCACTAATTCACTCACTAACGGAGTTGTGTATGTGTTGTGTGCGGGTGTCTAAAGAACGGGACTATTATTTCGGGACAAACCCGGGGATTACAACCTAAGTGACACACGCCGCTGTATTACTTAGCTTCATTTATTGTTCACTGTATGTTTTGCCATCAGGGACTGGATATACAAACTCATTACACAACCTTTGCACCTGGATTATAATTGCCTGTCTGTTTATTGATCACCTGCACCTGCACACTGTTAACCACTTTGCCACGCCAGCATTTCTCCTTTCTAAAACATCAGACAGAAAGTTTATATTACAAAGCTTCAAATACAGTGAATAACTCAGGAGTGTTTCACCAGTTCTGAAACATAAACGTAGACAGCAGATTATTTTTCCTTTTTCATAAAGTATGAAAACACATCCCTGATATCACTGCTAGTGAATGGAGGTGCACAGCAAGTACGATTTAAGCTGAACTCCCTTTAAAATGGGTCTGTTTAATAAAAGGCAGATCTCAGCTATCTGTATGTAGGCTTTACGTGTTAGAAATGGTTGACTGCTTGGTTCAGGTGGACACTAATACAGACTTTACTGTATAATCCTAACCCTGTAATGTCTGATATTATTGTATTGAAGAGCTGTCCACATGTCTGCTTCCAGGTCACAGGTGGCTGGCAGTTCAAATCCTGCTCTACTTCCTGCACTGCTCCCAGATAGCCACAGTTACCTGCAATTTCCAGGACTATAAATAGGGCTACATTTAGAAATACTCAAATGTGTTGTTTTATTAGATTTCTGTGTAGCTTGTGTTTTGTAATGTTGATAGGTGTTTGTGTAGCAGGGTTTCTGGCAGGCAGTGACAAGGCGAGGCAACCTAATACACAGACAGACACTGAGTGCAAACCCAGCACATCACGCTCTTCAGAAGCACATCACTTTACAAAAGAGACAGCCTCTCTCTTGCAAGAGCTGTGACACACCTGGGATATTTGGAGTGCATCACCTCATGTACATCTCAGGGGACAGTCTTGTGCCTCTTTTTTTAATATTGCAAATGTTGCACTGCTTTAAAGAAAAAAAAAAATGAAATGCAAAAACAGAAATCAAATAATAATAAAATAAATGTGGGCAGCAGACTCTGACCTGCAGCTTATCAGACTGGAACAGACTGTTGTTCTTTGATCCAGTTCTGTAATATCTTTCTACTCCATTTATTATACAGCTGTCATAAAATAACAGAACCACTGTGAAAAAAACTCAGCCTTTGAATCTATGCATTGATAAGATTGAATCAACTGCATTGATAAGATTGAATTGCTTGTTACTGGAAACTGTGTGTGTCAGTCAGTATGTGAAAAGGCATGAAAGGCTAAGTATTTTTTTTAATTTTTTGTAGCAAATTAAATAATTCCATTAAAAAATTTACCGCCAGGCACTTTTTTAAAATTGTATTTAAAAACTATATATACAGGGTGATTTATAATGTTGGCATTGAAAAGGTGGGGACAGTCAAGCCAGTCTCACGAGAGAAACGTCAACAGATTAACGTTTCTGCATTTCAGCTTACGTGGGTAACGTTTTCACTTTCAACCACAGTGCTTCACAGCAGCTTTTGTCGAAATTCTCTTTTTATATTTATTTTCTGTTAACAGTAGTTTATGGATAATCTTGTTTGCTTTTAAACCAATTAAATTGTTACAAAAAAGACTATTATTTAGTCCATTCATTTGAATTCCGTACATGGTCTTGTTGTGCTAGTGCTAAAATATACACTCCTTTTTTCTTTATATATTTACGGGAAACCTCGCTTAATATAATTTTCGGAAATGACATGTCAGCACTGTACTTCCATCCAGAGCGCGTCTGCCGATAAAAATATAAATACTGCTAAAAACAAAACAGTATTCGGTTCAACAGAGACAGTCAGTAGCTTAAAAACAAATAAGCTAAATCATGCTCCGTGTCTATCTGTACAGTTTGAAATTTGAATGTGCCGCCCCTGCTTGCTCTGCGACGCTCAGCCAATAGGCTGGGATGGGAAGTTTTCAGCTGAACTCCCTTTAAAATGGGTCTGTTTAATAAAAGGCAGATCTCAGCTATCTGTATGTAGGCTTTACGTGTTAGAAATGGTTGACTGCTTGGTTCAGGTGGACACTAATACAGACTTTACTGTGTAATCCTAACCCTGTAATGTCTGATATTATTGTATTGAAGAGCTGTCCACATGTCTGCTTCCAGGTCACAGGTGGCTGGCAGTTCAAATCCTGCTCTACTTCCTGCACTGCTCCCAGATAGCCACAGTTACCTGCAATTTCCAGGACTATAAATAGGGCTACATTTAGAAATACTCAAATGTGTTGTTTTATTAGATTTCTGTGTAGCTTGTGTTTTGTAATGTTGATAGGTGTTTGTGTAGCAGGGTTTCTGGCAGGCAGTGACAAGGCGAGGCAACCTAATACACAGACAGACACTGAGTGCAAACCCAGCACATCACGCTCTTCAGAAGCACATCACTTTACAAAAGAGACAGCCTCTCTCTTGCAAGAGCTGTGACATCACCTCATGTACATCTCAGGGGACAGTCTTGTGTCTCTTTTTTTTTAATATTGCAAATGTTGCACTGCTTTAAAGAAAAAAAATGAAATGCAAAAACAGAAATCAAATAATAATAAAATAAATGTGGGCAGCAGATTCTGACCTGCAGCTTATCAGACTGGAACAGACTGTTGTTCTTTGATCCAGTTCTGTAATATCTTTCTACTCCATTTATTATACAGCTGTCATAAAACAACAGAACCACTGTGAAAAAAACTCAGCCTTTGAATCTATGAATTGCATTGATAAGATTGAATCAACTGCATTGATAAGATTGAACTGCCTGTTACTGGAAACTGTGTGTGTGTGTGTGTGTCACCTGTGCCAGTGTGCTTGTGTGTATGTGAAAAGATATGAAAGGCTAACTTTTAAAAAAAATATTTCTAACAAATTAATTTAGCCTTCCTTCAGGCCTCAAGTAGATATTAGAAAATACAATCTGTCACATACAGTACAACTGTATAATTGATTAATATATCAGACTTAATTTATGTATTATTTTAAAGTATTTAAACCAATAGATTTACATCTAATGGTCATTTAATGTTTGATTATGAGACGCCATATATACACAGTTCCATCATATATTTCAATTCATATAGCGTTGCGATCCTGTGTGTTACAAATGAAATGTCTCAAATCCTCTCTGAACTTTGATTATGGATTTTAGTGGACCAGGCCTCCAGAGGAGGGTGAAAGGCAGCAATGAGAGGCTGGCGAATTAGCCCACTATCTGTCTGTCTGTCTATATGTGTCCCCTCGCCCCCCAGATTGGAGCCCAGGCCTCCAGAGGAGAGTGAAAGGCAGCAATGAGAGGCTGGTGAATTAGCCCACTATCTGTCTGTCTGTATGTGTCCCCTCGCCCTCCAGATTGGAACCCAGGCCTCCAGAGGAGGGTGAAAGGCAGCAATGAGAGGCTGGTGAATTAGCCCACTATCTGTCTGTCTGTATGTGCCCCCTCGCCCCCCAGATTGGAACCCAGGCCTCCAGAGGAGGGTGAAAGGCAGCAATGAGAGGCTGGTGAATTATCCCACTATCTGTCTGTCTGTATGTGCCCCCTCGCCCTCCAGATTGGAACCCAGGCCTCCAGAGGAGGGTGAAAGGCAGCAATGAGAGGCTGGTGAATTAGCCCACTATCTGTCTGTCTGTATGTGCCCCCTCGCCCTCCAGATTGGAACCCAGGCCTCCAGAGGAAGGTGAGAGGCAGCAATGAGAGGCTAGTGAATTAGCCCACTATCTGTCTGTCTGTATGTGCCCCCTCGCCCTCCAGATTGGAACCCAGGCCTCCAGAGGAGAGTGAAAGGCAGCAATGAGAGGCTAGTGAATTAGCCCACTATCTGTCTGTCTGTATGTGCCCCCTCGCCCTCCAGATTGGAACCCAGGCCTCCAGAGGAGAGTGAAAGGCAGCAATGAGAGGCTAGTGAATTAGCCCACTATCTGTCTGTCTGTATGTGTCCCCTCGCCCTCCAGATTGGAACCCAGGCCTCCAGAGGAAGGTGAGAGGCAGCAATGAGAGGCTAGTGAATTAGCCCACTATCTGTCTGTCTGTATGTGTCCCCTCGCCCTCCTGATTGGAACCCAGGCCTCCAGAGGAAGGTGAGAGGCAGCAATGAGAGGCTAGTGAATTAGCCCACTATCTGTCTGTCTGTATGTGTCCCCTCGCCCCCCAGATTGGAACCCAGGCCTCCAGAGGAAGGTGAAAGGCAGCAATGAAAGGCTGGTGAATTAGCCCAGTGTAGGATTAGGAGCACTAACAGGAGCCATGATTGAGACAAAATAAACAAATTCTTGTTACCAAAATTGTTCATGTGTATGTTCTAATAGGAGCACCAGCAGAGAAAGGGTGCTCCACAGATATGCAAGTATATTATGCATGAGATTTTCTGTCTGGCAAAAATAAACTCAAGTTTCAGATGAAGAGCGCATGGTAGAATGATGGGTAACTTTACATGTGCAATGCAGGCTCTTCAGGCTGCATTTGTGATTTTTTATTTAAACTCCACCATTATCAAGAAATGTGTTTCATGATTACTGTGCACTTTGTTTGGCTTTATTTTAAATTCTACCACTTCCCAGAAAATGGGCGGGTTCTGGGTGGGTTTTCAGGAATAAGTGGGCGGGTTTTCATGAAGAAGTGGGCGGGTTTTTGGAAAAGTCGTTGGCAGCTGCTTGGCTGCCTTGGTTAAAAGGAGAAAACTACAAGAAAGTCACCTCAGAATTTGCAGCTGTGAAGAACACTTTTCTTATTATTTTCTATATATCTTCAAAAAGAAAATAAGTTAGCAGTTATTTAATCTTAAATAACCAAGAGCTTTGCTGAACCTGAATCCTGTATTTAATTATTCAGAAGTCTGGTGAGTGACATTTTAATACACATGATTTTATTTTTTTTAATTTTATTTTATATAGTAAAGTAAAAATACACTCAAACCAGACAGAATTACTTATGGATTCATATTTGTAGTTTTTATGCTGAAAAGTAGAGTTTGAGCTGTAAAATGGAGAGTTGAGAATTAAAACAGAGAATGTTACTGAAATTAAATCATCCTGGATACATTTTAAAACTATAGTTTATCATTTTATTATGGATCTTTTGGTGAAATTGCCTTCTGCATTGACAGATTCATGAATATATATATATATTATTTTGGACTTTAGCATTTATTTAGAAAGAAACGTGACTGAAGACAGTAACATTAACCTGAGTTCAGTCTAATTATAATAGAAGGAACCCAAACTTGGGTACCATTGAAATTAGAAGGCTAATTTAACTTCCTGATGAATATAAAAACACTAAATGCTAAGCAGGACAACACAGCGGCTAATAAGAAAAGGCAAGATACTTGGAAAGTTATTTTTAAAACTCTGGACTGCAGTTCAATGTAAAACATGTGCTGTGGGCTTTCTCATTGAATGGTGGAGTAACGTCAACATTTGCCCTGACCATTAAAAGTACAGTCAGGTGTGTTCGTTGTTTTGAATTATTTTCAGGTTATTGAATAAACAAAGTAACTTGACTTGATTCATCTGAGGTCAATATTTGATGGCTTGGTGTAATTGGTAGTAATGTATTGTAATGTATTTTCTGTTGTTTTGGCCAGGTTACAATATTTGCACTATTCAGATTATTTTATGAAGGGTATTATTTGTTAGAATTAAACAGATGAGGAAAATGCAGGTTGCTATATGATGTGTTATTTTATTCTGAATACAGCAGAAAGTATTATTTGGGACTCTGCTTTGTGCTGCACATTATGCCACTGTAGCTTTAATTAGAAGAGATACGCGCTGTGACGTTGCTGCTCATCTGCATCTTGGTACAAGCTGCATTGAGTTCTATATTTTAACTCAGTAAACAAAAGGAGAAACCCATGCCTGAGGATCTAAAGAGTTTTGAATGAAGAAATGTCGTCTTGAACATTGTTTGGACACTTCATGAAGCTGACCGGCTCCTCCGAAGAGTAAACTTACAGCTTTACCAGCTTACATATAGTGTTATGCTGTCTGCTTGTGGCACACATACGTATTTGCCTTGGGAGCGTAGGAGCATGGACTAGAGTTTGGGTAAATCGAATAAACGAAAATGTTGGCCCTGTGTATTTGAATAGGAAACTACTGGAAATTCCCATCCTCAATAAATACCAATATAAACCCCAGAAAATCTTGTTTGTTTTTTTTGTTGACTCTGAATCGCTACAATCGTCATGTGACTCGTTTGTGACTCTGTGAAATTTGCTAGGACACTGCCACCCCTCGCATCCCCCTGGCGTCGCCACTGCTCCCCTGAGGAAGTCCTTCCCTGCGGTTGTTCTGGTCTGTGTTCTATGCGCATCGTCTCCTGCGGGTCACATCTAATTTGAAGAGCTGTGCTGCCCTTCTGTAGAATGAAAATTTCAGACCAAAATTACAAGCCGTTTGGGCGCTGCTGAGTGACAAATAAAAAACAACTAGAACTTTTTTTTTTTCACTATCCGGATCTCGGAATCCAAGCAGAACGAAATGGGTCACGTTGAGAGACTGAACCCACGAGACCACACATACAATATTGTGTGCAAATCCATCGAATGGGGTCAAAGTTATTAAAGTACAAACAATGCGGTTTAACATTAAAGTGACTACTTAACCCCAACTATACATGATAATCAGGGTCATAACCAGAGCTTACATTCCACCAGGTCAAGCTTAGGTTTCAAACTCTAGCTGCAGTATTTACACTACCGGTCAAAAGTTTGGGGTCACTTAGAAATTTCCTTGTTTTCGAAAGAAAAGCAAATTTTTTGTCCATTAAAATAACATCAAATTGATCAGAAATACAGTGTAGACATTGTTAATGTTGTAAATGACTATTGTAGCTGGAAACGGCTGATTTGTAATGGAATATCTACATAGGCGTACAGAGGCCCATTATCAGCAACCATCAGTCCTGTGTTCCAATGGCACGTTGTGTTTGCTAATCCAAGTTTATCATTTTAAAAGGCTAATTGATCATTAGAAAACCCTTTTGCAATTATGTTAGCACAGCTGAAAACTGTTGTGCTGATTAAAGAAGCAATAAAACTGTCCTTCTTTAGACTAGTTGAGTATCTGGAGCATCAGCAATTGTAGGTTCGATTACAGGCTCAAAATGGCCAGAAACAAAGAACTTTCTTCTATTCTTGTTCTGAGAAATGAAGGCTATTCCATGCGAGAAATTGCCAAGAAACTGAAAATCTCGTACAACGCTGTGTACTACTCCCTTCACAGAACAGCGCAAACTGGCTCTAACCAGAATAGAAAGAGGAGTGGGAGGCCCCGGTGCACAACTGAGCAAGAGGACAAATACATTAGAGTGTCTAGTTTGAGAAACAGATGCCTCACAGGTCCTCAACTGGCAGCTTCATTAAATAGTACCCGAAAACACCAGTCTCAACGTCAACAGTGAAGAGGCGACTCCGGGATGCTGGCCTTCTAGGCAGAGTTGCAAAGAAAAAGCCATATCTCAGACTGGCCAATAAAAAGAAAAGATTAAGATGGGCAAAAGAACACAGACACTGGACAGAGGAAGATTGGAAAAAAGTGTTATGGACAGACGAATCTAAGTTTGAGATGTTCGGATCACAAAGAACATTTGTGAGATGCAGACCAAATGAAAAGATGCTGGAGGAGAGCTTGACGCCATCTGTCAAGCATGGTGGAGGCAATGTGATGGTCTGGGGGTGCTTTGGTGGTGGTAAAGTGGGAGATTTGTAAAGGGTAAAAGGGATCTTGAAGAAGGAAGGCTATCACTCCATTTTGCAACGCCATGCCATATCCTGTGGACGGCGCTTGATTGGAGCCAATTTCCTCCTACAACAGGACAATGACCCAAAGCACAGCTCCAAACTATGCAAGAACTATTTAGGGAATAAGCAGTCAGCTGGTATTCTGTCTATAATGGAGTGGCCAGCACAGTCACCAGATCTCAACCCTATTGAGCTGTTGTGGGAGCAGCTTGACCGTATGGTACGTAAGAAGTGCCCATCAAGCCAATCCAACTTGTGGGAGGTGCTTCAGGAAGCATGGGGTGAAATCTTTTCAGATTACCTCAACAAATTGACAACTAGAATGCCAAAGGTCTGCAAGGCTGTAATTGCTGCAAATGGAGGACTCTTTGACGAAAGCAAAGTTTGAAGGACACAATTATTATTTCAATTAAAAATCATTATTTCTAACCTTGTCAATGACTATATTTCCTATTCATTTTGCTATATTTCCTATTCAAACTCATTTCATGTATGTTTTCATGGAAAACAAGGAAATTTCTAAGTGACCCCAAACTTTTGAACGGTAGTGTATATGACTGCTTGGTATTTACTATTCAACCTCCAAATCGATGTTACACAGCAAACCAACAGAGAAAACGAAGGAGTCTTTTGTACTTTACCAGAATTTGTACATGAGCATCAGCATTGATGATGCAAAAAAACAACCGAGGACAGGACCTTGGTGTCCTCATAGTTAGTTACGGCCATGATGATAATGTATCCATAGTAAAATGCACATTGATTTCCATTCTGTATATTTATCATTTACAAAGCTGCAGTCTTGTAATGTAATTTCACTTTCTCAACACTGCACTACACCTGAAGATGGAAGCTACTGATCAGATGTGTCACCCTTGTTTTGTAGGGCCTCTTCTTCAGATAAAGCATGACTAATACAGGGGATGAGACGCTGGAGATGGCAGCTCTCGGACGACCCTTCCAGCTGGGAATGCTGTATGACTGCCGGAAGGATCGCCTCATTCCAGGTGACTGCTGACCCTTGCTTGCACTTATTCAGCCCACACGAGTGAGACAGCGCACCAGTGTGAGGCTCAGGAACAGGAGAGATTCAATAGGGAGCCCCTGCAGGGTAATCAGGCACTCTGAATCTGAAGAGTTTGCATGTTACAGTGAAAGTTCAAATCTGGAAAATCTTAAGCTTTACCGGAAACTGTCAACATTTACCAAGTAAGGTGGTAAATGTCTGGAATTATGAAGAAATAGATCGCTTCTCAGACATTTACCTGTTAATCTTACTATTTACCGAAGCTTTATTGGTAAAAGCACTTGGTTATTCTTGAGTAAATGTCTGCAGTAAAGCGGTAATGTTTATTTCGAGATTTGATAATATTCAGACTTGCTTTAACATATTGTAGCGAACCTCGGTTAATGCAGACAGGAGAATCACACAGGGCGAAGCAATCCACACACAGGTGGAGGGCGGACGTGAACCCGGGACCTCTCACACTAAAGCATAGCGCCGATACCGCTGTACAAAAGAGCCGGCTCCCTTGCAAGGAGCGTATATCGGGCTTATGTCTTTGTGTGTGATTATATCACCTACCAGCCCTGCTGCTGCCTTCCCCCACGCATGCTGCACTATATATATATATATATATATATATACACACACCAAGCATCAAAAGAAACTTCTTACTATAATAACACATTTATTTTTAAAAATGGTATATAAATGATGGACATTGATGAAATGTTTTTGGTTTCTTTTTAATCACTTGAGTGACTGTGACTGAAGCATATGCACTTAATCACCCAATTAGTGAGACAGTTGATTGGACGCTGGATATGGAGTGATTTCAGCTTTGAATTGCAAGCTTGAATAAAAACAATAAAGACAATCACAGAAAAAAATCAATATGCCACGTCTGTCAAGAGAGCAGCTCCTTCGTGCGATCGGCATGTTGGAGGCTGGATTAGGGCAGCGTGCTGTGGCTCCCCGTCTTGGGTGCTCACAGCCAGCGATTTCAAACCTGGCGAGACGGTATAACCAGACACACTCTGTCAATGACAGCCCATGAACTGGGAGACCAAGAATCAAAACACCTGCACCATCTTCGTGATGTCAGTTGTTAATCAGCACAATATAAAGTCAATGCACCTTCTCTAAAACAGAGTTTATCATTTTTCAATCACATCTAGTGAATTTTATCCAGATATAAGTGATACATTTCTTTTGATGCTCAGTATACAGACATGCACGCACACACACACACACATACTGCTCAGTTCTGGAACATCAATGTGGATTTGAAAAAGTTATTTAAAGCCTCAAGTAAACTTTGCCTTTAGATGAATGTATTAAGTTGTTTATCTTGATTGCATGGCAGGAATAACATTGTGGAACCCAGAAGAACTACAAGGCAGCATAAATGAAAGAACCCAGCCGATAACCGAGTTCAGTGTGAGCACCTCGGACTCCATTGAAGAGAAGGCTTCTGCTTTGAAAGTGGACGCTTCCCTGAAGATAAGTCTCCTGGGGGATTTGGTTAAAGTGGGTGGAGCTGCAAAGTACTTCAACGACACAAAGAAATCAACAAGACAATCCCGAGTCACTCTGCAGTACTACACAACGACACGATTTGAGAATCTGACCATGAATCACCTGGCCAAAGAGAAAGTGTCTCACCCCAGCGTGTTTGAAGACAAGACAGCGACTCACGTGGTCACCGCTGTGCTGTACGGAGCTCAGGCGTATTTCATATTCGACCGGCAGGTATCCTCAGAGGAGAAGCAACAGGAAATCCATGGAGAGATGAAGCTTGCAATATGTAAAATACCTAAATTTACAATGGAAGGTCAAGGCTCTATTGACCTGAAAGAAACAGAAAAAGCTGAAGTTGAAAAATTCGAATGTACATTTCATGGAGATTTTCATCTCAAATCTAACCCATCCACTTACCAAGATGCTGTGAAAGCCTACTCAACTCTTCCAGAATTGCTCGGGGACAAAGGAGAGAACGCAGTGCCTGTGAAGGTCTGGCTGTACCCGTTAATCAAGCTGGACTCCAGGGCTGCCAAGCTGGAAAGGATCATAAGTGACTACTTGGTAATGTCTGCGCAAACTGTTTTAGAGCAATTTAATACAATTGAAATACAAAGCAACGACATGATACAAGACATTGTTACCCAAACGTTTCCTGAAGTCAATGAGAAGATTCAACAACTGAAACAAAGCAACACGCAGTACAAGCTGAATTTCATGAGCAAACTGTCTGCCGTGCTGCCTTCCATCCGCGGAGGTGTGCAAGAGGAAGAATCTCTCAGAGAGATTTTAAACAATCACGAGGAGTCCCCTTTTAACTTTAAAGCACAACATGCATGGCTGAACAACAATGAAAGAGAAATCAATGCAGTGAGACGTTGCCTTACTATTTTAAAAGACATACATGCTGTATCTTCTGTGAATGAGCTAGATGAGGAAGAATTAAACAATGAGACTGAAAATATTGTTTGCTTTACCTTCACCTCACTGCACGAGCCAGAACCATATCTGGAAGATCTAAAAAACTACCTTGAAACCCAAGCGAGTAAGAACACTCAAAGATCAACTACTAGTAAGTATTTGCATCAAGAGAGCAAGCAATGGGTGAGCAGCGAAACTAATCTGAAGATAAGAATGTATTTGAATGTATTCCAGGAGTTAGTGAACATCAACAGGGAGAATAAGAAAACAAAGTTCTTCATAGTGTCTAAGGAAGACCAGGAGTTTCCTGGAGCCTGCATTCTCCTGCATGAAAATGGAGCATTGAAATACATACATTTCAAGATCCCAGCAAAACCTGACGTCCCTGAGGTCTGTGATGTCACCCATGACAGTGTGACTCTGAAGGTGGTGCCTCCCAGTAGTGATGCTGATCAGAAACTAAAATACCGTCTGGAGTATAAGTGCATTAATCAGAAGGAATGGTCAATTCAGTCCAGCACAGATAAAACAGAGACCCTCACTGTATCAGGCTTGCAACCGAACACAGAGTATGAATTTAGATACACAGTGGAAGGGAAGTTGGGGTATTCTGTGAGCAGTGACACAACCAGCAAAGTCAAGACAACAAGTTCATCTGCACAAGCCACAGGTCAGTGGTTAGTTACTTTTTTTTTAAATTTCACAAATATCTTCTATCATCACCCTTCTCTGTAGCAATTTGTCATTGACAAGTTAGAGAACCTTTTTCTAGGGCTGTGTCTGAAAGTTAGAAGGTTTGTTCACTAGCCAGGGATTCGAAGATTGTTTTAAACTAAAGAATAGCGCCGATACCGCTGTACAAAAGAGCCAACTCGGCGCTATGCTTCAGAGCGAGAGGTCCCGGGTTCACGCCCGCCCTCTGCCTGTGTGTGGATTTCCTCGTACTGTGAGAAACTCCTGCCTGCGGGAACCACGGTTCATTACACTCGGACTTGAGGCTGGCAGGGGAGAGTGTAGCGTGCACGGGGGAAGGCAGCAGTGGGGCTGGCAGGGGAGAGTGTAGCGTGGGGAAGGCAGCAGCGGGGCTGGCAGGGGAGAGTGTAGCGTGCACGGGGGAAGGCAGCAGCGGGGCTGGCAGAGGAGAGTGTAGAGTGCACGGGGGAAGGCAACAGCGGGGCTGGCAGGGGAGAGTGTAGCGTGCAGGGGAAGGCAGCAGCGGGCTGGCAGGGGAGAGTGTAGCGTGGGGAAGGCAGCAGCGGGGCTGGCAGGGGAGAGTGTAGCGTGCACGGGGAAGGCAGCAGCGGGCTGGCAGGGGAGAGTGTAGCGTGCACGGGGAAGGCAGCAGCGGGGCTGGCAGGGAAGAGTGTAGCGTGCACGGGGAAGGCAGCAGCGGGCTGGCAGGGAGAGTGTAGCGTGCACAGGGGAAGGCAGCAGCGGGGCTGGCAGGGGAGAGTGTAGCGTGCACGGGGAAGGCAGCAGCGGGGCTGGCAGGGGAGAGTGTAGCGTGCACGGGGAAGGCAGCAGCGGGGCTGGCAGGGGAGAGTGTAGCGTGCACGGGGAAGGCAGCAGCGGGGCTGGCAGGGAGAGTGTAGCGTGCACGGGGAAGGCAGCAGCGGGGCTGGCAGGGGAGAGTGTAGCGTGCACGGGGGAAGGCAGCAGCGGGGCTGGCAGGGGAGAGTGCAGCGTGCACGGGGGAAGGCAGCAGCGGGGCTGGCAGGGGAGAGTGTAGCGTGCACGGGGGAAGGCATCAGCGGGGCTGGCAGGTGACGTAATCACCCACAAAGACATAAGCCTGATATACCGCTGTGCGAAAGAGCCGGCTCCTATGCAAGCAGCATCTATCGGGCTTATGTTTTTTCAGATTGCGTCGCCTACCAGCCCCGTGCATGCTACTAAACATTATTTGACAATTTACAAAATGGAATTCCAAAAACCACTTATTGAGTGTTAACCCGAGACAGAAACAACAACAAGAAAGCGATCACAAACACAAACTGACTTTGCAGGGGGACAACACATCCTGTTTCATCTTTCTAACAGTACAGTAATGATATGAATCCCTTGCTTGCTTGTATTTAACATGGTTACACTGGGTAGTTATGTGACAGCTTGTAAAAAGTGAAACTGAATTCATAAACACATCTCCTTCTTTTTCTCTGCAGAGGAATCCATTCTGTCCTGCTAAGAGCTGAGTTTACTGTTTTAGACACGTAATCAAATATGCATTGATCAGTTTCCATCAGTGCTGTTCAATTGGTAGCAGCATCCTGTGTAAATGATGCATGCCAGAGGTCCAGGCTCTATATTAATAGAGGGGATCGTATCTTACAGGATCAGATATGACAGGCTCTGTATTAATAGAGGGGATCGTATCTTACAGGATCAGATATGACAGGCTCTGTATTAATAGAGGGGATCGTATCTTACAGGATCAGATATGACAGGCTCTGTATTAATAGAGGGGATCGTATCTTACAGGATCAGATATGACAGGCTCTGTATTAATAGAGGGGATCGTATCTTACAGGATCAGATATGACAGGCTCTGTATTAATAGAGGGATCGTATCTTACAGGATCAGATATGACAGGCTCTGTATTAATAGAGGGATCGTATCTTACAGGATCAGATATGACAGGCTCTGTATTAATAGAGGGATCGTATCTTACAGGATCAGATATGACAGGCTCTGTATTAATAGAGGGATCGTATCTTACAGGATCAGATATGACAGGCTCTGTATTAATAGAGGGATCGTATCTTACAGGATCAGATATGACAGGCTCTGTATTAATAGAGGGGATCGTATCTTACAGGATCAGATATGACAGGCTCTGTATTAATAGAGGGGATCGTATCTTACAGGATCAGATATGACAGGCTCTGTATTAATAGAGGGATCGTATCTTACAGGATCAGATATGACAGGCTCTGTATTAATAGAGGGATCGTATCTTACAGGATCAGATATGACAGGCTCTGTATTAATAGAGGGATCGTATCTTACAGGATCAGATATGACAGGCTCTGTATTAATAGAGGGATCGTATCTTACAGGATCAGATATGACAGGCTCTGTATTAATAGAGGGATCGTATCTTACAGGATCAGATATGACAGGCTCTGTATTAATAGAGGGATCGTATCTTACAGGATCAGATATGACAGGCTCTGTATTAATAGAGGGATCGTATCTTACAGGATCAGATATGACAGGCTCTGTATTAATAGAGGGATCGTATCTTACAGGATCAGATATGACAGGCTCTGTATTAATAGAGGGATCGTATCTTACAGGATCAGATATGACAGGCTCTGTATTAATAGAGGGATCGTATCTTACAGGATCAGATATGACAGGCTCTGTATTAATAGAGGGATCGTATCTTACAGGATCAGATATGACAGGCTCTGTATTAATAGAGGGATCGTATCTTACAGGATCAGATATGACAGGCTCTGTATTAATAGAGGGGATCGTATCTTACAGGATCAGATATGACAGGCTCTGTATTAATAGAGGGGATCGTATCTTACAGGATCAGATATGACAGGCTCTGTATTAATAGAGGGATCGTATCTTACAGGATCAGATATGACAGGCTCTGTATTAATAGAGGGATCGTATCTTACAGGATCAGATATGACAGGCTCTGTATTAATAGAGGGATCGTATCTTACAGGATCAGATATGACAGGCTCTGTATTAATAGAGGGATCGTATCTTACAGGATCAGATATGACAGGCTCTGTATTAATAGAGGGATCGTATCTTACAGGATCAGATATGACAGGCTCTGTATTAATAGAGGGATCGTATCTTACAGGATCAGATATGACAGGCTCTGTATTAATAGAGGGATCGTATCTTACAGGATCAGATATGACAGGCTCTGTATTAATAGAGGGATCGTATCTTACAGGATCAGATATGACAGGCTCTGTATTAATAGAGGGATCGTATCTTACAGGATCAGATATGACAGGCTCTGTATTAATAGAGGGGATCGTATCTTACAGGATCAGATATGACAGGCTCTGTATTAATAGAGGGGATCGTATCTTACAGGATCAGATATGACAGGCTCTGTATTAATAGAGGGGATCGTATCTTACAGGATCAGATATGACAGGCTTACTCCCCCCACACTGGGGAATACATGGCAGCATTAACTTAGGATACTTGATGATAATAACCTGGCTAATTAGTACTTCACATCACACAGTACTAAGCAGCTGGGTTATTTTTTGCAAACATGTTAGTAGTTTTATAGTGCATTTACTGTGTTAAGTAATACTATGTAATTGAACTGAATGCGTTTTAATTTCAGAGTTTATGTAGAAATGGAAGGACAGAAAGGAGCTGTACAATATCTATAGAATACAGCATGGGGTGGTGTGTGAAAAAAGCTGCTCTCCAGTTAATATAACGTTATAATTACAATAATAACATACGCATACAGACACCTTACAGTACGCTGCTAAAGAATAATAATCACACTTACATGAATAATGTATAAAGAGATATTAAAACAAACAACATGTCTATATATGTTCGTTGCTGTGAGGGCAGATTCACATCCCAGCGCTTTGGTATCTCTGGGTTTGAAACGGCTCCATAAGTGTAACACCTATTATTATTATTATTATTATTATTATTATTATTATTATTATTATTATTATTATTAAAGTGTTATTTTTAAAAGTATGAAATATTATTTTTAATAACTTTTCTATTTGTGTGTGTGTGTGTGTGTGTGTGTGTGTGTGTGTGTGTAAACATTATTTTTTGTAATATAATAATTTATAGTAAAATATACAAGTTTTATGATTGCTTCAGATCACATTCAGCAGGTTCCTCAGGCTGTGTGACTGACATATAATCTGACCAATGAAAACGCAGAAAGGGTGGAAACAGTTGTATTATTGGCTGATCACGCAAAACACCAAAAATAGCTTCTGCTAACTGGTGGAGCAGGGAGGAGGGAGCAGGGAGGACGGAGGAGGGAGCAGGGAGGAGGGAGCAGGCAGGAGGGAGCAGGGAGGAGGGGCAGGGTGTAGGGGGCAGGGAGTGTGGAGGATGGAGCAGGGAGGAGGGAGGATGGAGGAGGGAGCATGGACTGATGAAGCAGAGAGGAGGGAGCAGGCAGGGGGGAGGAGGGAGGAGGGAGTGATTTGAGGACAGCGCAGACAATGACTGTTGTATGTTTCAATTCTATTTCTCCCTTTTTTCTGCCCAGTGAATGAAGTTGAAGTTGACAGTCTGCAGGCTCCAGAGCCAAGGAACAGAGCTGAGTTTTTAAAATGTAAGTCTGTTTGCACTGAAACATTTGATTGAAAGATGTGTCACTCCATTGTGAGAAGAGCTAACACTACAGAACAGGGAGGGGTGGAGCTTGAGGGCAGCAATTATTATTATTTATTAGTAATTGTGAAGCCATTAATCTACACTCCTCTCCAACAAGTATTGGTTCAGATGAATACATGCAGAATGACTGGGGAGGGGCATTTGTTGCCTGTTTTTCCACTCAGACCTTTCTCTCCCTAAATATCTTGGTATCCCTGAATAGATAATCATCCCATCTTTTAATACATGTACAATGCATGTGAAACCAGTTGTGGGGTAAAATGAACAGCTATCCCTCCCAGTCATCCTGTGCTGGTAGTAAATGTATATTGCAGTATCACTGCACTTGTGGGATGGATTGCTCATTAAAATATTAGACAGATATTTGAAGAGTGGATGATATTCTATTGAAGATATTTAGTAAGCAAGGGGTCTGAGTGGGTAAAATGGCAACACATACCCTGTAGGAACATTAAGTGAACTGTAATTGTATGCAGAGCTGCATTTGATTGGTTCCAATTGAAGAAGTTTGATAAGATCGAGGAATTATAATGAACAAAACAATCAAACAGCAAGAGGGTTTAATTAATAGCAGCAGCAGTTTATTGAAGACAGAAAAATAAAAAGAGAGAACTTATCCAAAGTCAGAAATCAATCTCAAGTAAGAATTATAGATCAAATCTATTGATTATCAACCTTAAACATCACAGTCTAAATATACTTGTCTATAAAATAGCAGGGAGAAGGGAGCAGGGAGGAGACAACGTGGACCAGGGAGGAGGGAGCAGGAAGATGGAGCAGGGAGGAGGGAGCAGGGAGGAGGGAGCAGTGAGGAGGGAGCATGAAGGAAGAAGGACAGTGGAGGGAGCAAAGAGGAGGAGAATGAAGGAGAGAGCAGGGAGGAGGGAGCACTGATTATGGAGGAGGAAGCAGGGAGGAGGTAGCAGGGAGGAGGAGCATAGAGGAGGGAGGATGGAGGGGAGTATGGAGAAGGGAGCATGGAGGAGTGAGGTGGGAGAAGGGAGGAGGGAGGAGGGCGCATAGAGGAGAGAGGATTGAGGAGAGAGCAAAGAAAAGGGAGCATGGAGGAGCCAAGTTCAAATCAGCATGAAGTTTTAACATCTTCTCTCATGTAATGGAAATCATCTTTTTTTTTTTCAAGATATTTAGTAAGCAAGGAGTCTGCGTGGGGAAAATGGAAACAAATGCCCCACCCCCAGTCATTGTACATGTATTTATCTGTCCCAATACTTGTTGGAGGGTAGTGTATAATATTTTACAATGAATAGCATCATTACTTTGTGCATTGATTGCCAGCTGCAAAATGAATTCACACAAACTCGCCCAAAATAATACAAATAACCCTATTACTCCCTTCTGTACCTTTGTACCTCAATGCCTCTTCTGTTTTCAAGCTGTAGCCTCATGTCAGAAAAAGCCATTATAAAAATAACCTGCTGAAATATGTATTTATCAGTCTTTTTTTGGTTCTGTACCATTCAAACCCAGTGGAGATTTTCTCAGTGATTTGACTTTTCTAACCGTCTCTCCTCTACCCGTCCTCTTCTCTTCTCTTCTCTTCAATCAGATTCCTGTCAGCTCACACTGGACCCCAACACAGCGCATAGAAACCTCTGTCTGTCTGAAGGGAACAGAAAGGTGACATGGAAGGGAGAGAACCAGAGATGTCCTGATCACCCAGAAAGATTTGATAGCTGGGAGCAAGTGCTTTGCAGAGAGGGTTTGTCTGGGACTCGCTTTTACTGGGAGATTGAGTGGAGTGTAGCATGGGCTGATATAGGAGTCACATATAAAGGAATCAGCACGAAAGGAGGCGATGGTTCCTGTCGTCTTGGATTCAATAACAAGTCCTGGAGTTTGTCCAGTTACTCTGCCTGGCACAATAACAATGAAACTGCAATAACTGCCACCCACTCCCCCAGAATAGGAGTGTATCTGGACTTTAATGCCGGCACTCTGTCCTTTTATGGCGTCTCTGACACAATGACCCTCCTGCACAGATTCCAAACCACATTCACTGAGCCGCTCTATCCTGGGTTTAGGCTTTATTGTTACGAATCCTCTGTAACAATCTGCCAGCTGAACTAGACTGTTTTGTGTTGTAAGAAAACCTTTGTATTGAACTCCCTGTCTGTCCTCTCCATTCCTCGGGTGAAGGGAATGTTCAATCTGACACAACTTTGTATGAAAGTTAGGGGATAAAACAGCACCACCTGCAGAGCGAAACAAGGTGAATTATTTGTTTTTAGCAACTGTAGCAGGGCGATTGCCCTGCACATGTGTATTTAGTGTGGATATAATTTGCATGGGGAAATGGGTTTATTGTGTGTTGTTTTGGAGTTGATTTGTTTAATTGAATTATTGTTTTACAGACGGGCGCTCAATTTGAGACTGCTGCCTGCTAGGCTTGGTTGAGGGGAAGGGCAGCAAGTGATTGGCTGTGCTGGACCTCAATCAGCAGGTGGGCGGGTCTTGACCGAGTGTCCGTCAGTTCAAAAGCATCCGCGGGTGATGGCTCGGGGCGACTGCAACGCCATGCCAGAGGGGAGCGGCGTATACTCGGGAGGAGAGGGTCCGCTCTGCAGGAATGACCGCTATGCAACCCTGAGACTGCAAGCGGTGCTTGTGAAGGCAATGCCCAGCCAAGGCTGTATGAAGCAGCACGAGTCGTTGTATGAATACCGGCTCATCAGTACGTTAGTTTAGATGATATTGATCCCATGTGATGTATAGTGAGGGTTACGTAGTGTAGCCGGTTCCTGGAGCGGGACGCGTTGTTTTATAAGGCCAGCGCTCGCCCTCTGGGGCACCTTTTATTTGTAGTTTTTGTACTGTGTTTTATTTTATTTTTGTACAGCTTGCTGTATGTGTCCTCTGTGTGTTACCATGGCTGGTAACGTCACATGACCACCTTTACTTTCTTTTCTGTTTGTGTTAATAAATCCTGTGTGCCTGTGCCGGCGTTTCAGCTCCACCCCCCAATGTCTCTCTGTGTTGCTTGAACAGCGGTGATCCACGCACGTGATGTAACACCCTGTCACAGCAACGAATGGGCTTCATATGAAATATGCTGATTGCCCATATATGTGAGGCAAAGTAATACTGTTGATTAGAAAGAAGTGCATATCAGTCTAATAACAAGGAATAATACATTCCCTTGGCAGCCCGCAGTTTAGTGAATCCAGATTATTAATATTCCAATGAGCAAGGGCAAGCGACTCGTCATTTTTCATGGCTGGCTGCGACCCTGTATATGTACAGCTGTAGTCAAAAGTTTACATACTTTACTTTACAAAACTATTGCTTCAAAAGATGTTTCCTATAATGATTTGTTTTCTAGAAATTTCTAGAAATTATAAATTTCCATTGGGATATGTAAACTTTTGACTGCAACTGTATATATATATACAATAGTTTTAAAGTATTAACAATATTTTGAAACAAAATACTAAGCTGTATGATACACAGCCTTTAGTGTTTACATCACTGTTGCTAAACATTGTAACAATAACACGCATCAATGTCTGTGGATATGATGTGCATTGCATTATGGGTAGTGTATTACTTTGGGATACAAACGGAGCACTTTCTAAAAGGCACAGTCTGGTAACAAGGCATTATTGAAATTAGAATGTGTTCTCAAGGGTTTCACTTGAGTAAAGAAAATGAACGATTGATTGATTCGTATTTCAGCTGAATGTTTAGTAATTACCAGGGATCCTAGTTTAAAAAAAATGCGAAATTCTCCGAAAAAAATCCATGTTATTCCACAATTAAAATAAAAGGCTAAAATTGAGTCTTCAGACACAAACAGTGCTGCTGAATAACAGTTAACACAGGCAGTGTTTATTACACACACAGTGCTGCTGAATAACAGTTAACACAGGCAGTGTTTATTGGTACACTATTATTATGAATGTGATTAAATAGTCATATGTTTTGGCCACAACTGTATTTCATTTCTTTTTAAGAATTGTTTTATATATATTTTAAAAAATGGCATCCAATAGTCAGTGCTGTAACAGTTTTTAAAAAGTGAACTTAAGTTTTCTTATTATATGTGTTTTTGTTCTTTGATTTCCATAAAATGTTTGTTCTGTTTATTTTTTCAGATTTTAGTAATGTGATTTAATAAAAACTTGAATTTGATTGTGACTTTTTCTTATTTATTAATACTCATTAACACTGTTTTAGATTAGAAGATCTTTGTCGCAGAATTTGACAAGTTATTTGCAGAAAAACGCACTTTTCTCTTTGCAGATTTTAGGAAATTTGACTGCAGATTTCCGTTGGGAGCTACCCAAAATAATGGGTTCATACTGCCATCTAGTGGCTGAAAATAAAACTCTGGCTTTACTGTGTTGATATGATGCTGGATTCAAAATGTGCTTCTCTTTTCAGAAGCGCCAAAATTACGTCACGTAGAACATGACTGCTCGCCTCCCCCTCTCATGAATATTAAGTAATCCCCTGTACTGAATTTTAAAAAGGGAATGAAATAGGAGTACATTAAAATGAAAGTGTTTATTTATAATATGTATCTTAAGTTAACTTTGAAGAATTTGAATGGATGTATTAGTAACCGAATTGATGGAATCATAGTCTGTTATATTATTGCAATAACTGAATGATTTATATTCATGAGAAATCTACATTACATTCTATATTCTGGTATAGTAAGCAAACTTGTTAAAGGGAGGGGGTGGGGTATTGGTGGGGGCGTGGAGCTACGTGCCAGGACACCACTCGGGCTGGACCTGCAGCTGCCAAGCACCTCTGTCTGCTGGTTCGGATGGAAGGCACTGCGATGGAACCTTTTTTTAAATGTTGTTTATAATTTAATTTTCAATTCCCCTGTTTCATCCTGGTGATCCATGCTGCAGGCAATGATTTAGGAAAATTGAAAAGCGTGGAATTAATTTGAAGAATGAAAAAAAGATTTAACAAATTTGCATGAGCTCTTTCCAAAAAACGTTTTTATTTTTTTCTGGTGCATCACACACAGACGTCTTTGGAAAGATGTAAAAGCTTCTCCAAAAATAAACAAAGCATGTGACTGGGTGAACAATGTATTT
>CM060277.1:11693145-11883145 GCA_030684275.1 Acipenser oxyrinchus oxyrinchus | reverse complement strand
ATATACCACGGATAGGGACTTATTGTGAAAGTGAGGATTCAGGATTGTCATGGAGGGAGAGCTTCCAAACTGTAATACGCACGTGTGTCGCGAGTGCGTGTCTATCACGTAACGCAGCCACCATGTTAACTGGTACAGATGCTCATAATAAATCACTGAATTGCTCTAAAGCACATCATGTGCAGAAAGCCAATCGTTCTGTGCCGCCTTCTATTATCCATTCTGTAAAAATTAAAAGTTTACAGCTTTATCCCACCTTCCCACGTGTAGACTTGATTAAAAATGACACAAACAGCATTATGTCTGTGGAGAGAAGTGTTCCTGCTCATCTCTCCATTCAGATTACTGGAAAAGTTCAAAATCTCCGAGCAAATGTACAGATCAAGCGAGCCTGCATAACTTAAACAACACTTCAATACATTTTGCAATCTCTATCCGCCCTGGATCAGAGCGCCCGCTAACCAAATAAATAATACATAATAAAATAAAAATAAAACACTTGCTTACGTATGACAGGAAATAAACGTTTGTCAAGGGGTGATTTTAAGAACACACAAATATAAATTATAGTAAATTATACTATCAAAATACGTTTCTAAAACATTTATTTTTGCTAAAAACACATTGCATATGCAAATACAGCGATCGATCTCCTGACGACTAAATTACATAACATTAAAAATACATTAAACACTTTTATATTCAAAACGACTTTGATACACGTTACATTTTGACATTTAAAATGCCACAGTTTTTAAACAAAAACACTGTTTGCAGTACCTCTCGCTTCTTAATAAATACATTGTCGTCCTGTAAGCTTCACAGAGACTCTTCCTTCTTCTTTTTGTGAATGGACACCAAGCTTCCACCGAAGCTCATTGTCGCCACCTACTGTTTGTTTCGATTATCGTTATTGTGAGCCCAACACTTTGATTCCTGATTTTTTAAGACTGGTTAAATCTCCCTGTTTTCCTAATGAATTTCCCTATATATCTGACCATATCCCTATCTATTCTATTACCATCCCCTATACCGTCCCTAAATAAATCATTCTGAATATTCAAAGCCCTCAGCTCTTCCCCTACCTCTAATCTCACTTCCGTATATCTAACACATTCAACCATCAGGTGCTCCACAGTTTCCATAACCCCACCTCTCACACATAACCCATTCTCATGCGCTCCAATTCTATATACATGTTCATTTAAAGCTGAATGTCCTGTAAACAGCCTTATTAGGTTACCTTCCTCCTGTCTATTCCCTCCATACCATCCTTCCAGCAAACTGACTTTACTTTGTGATTTATATCATTTTCGCCCTTTTGTCCCTATTCCACATATTCTGCCATTCATCCACTATAATTATTTCTATTATTTTATAATACTCCCTTAACTCATAATGAACATCCATACCCACATCATTCACTTTCTTCACTGCCATGTTTGCTGACCCATCTCCCTCTCATTCCCTCTATTCCTATATGCTGGAATCCACACAAAAACCACATACAATCCTAAACACACACATTCTGACACTAGATACATTACCTCCTGTACTAAATCCCTTCTATCCCCTTTCACTTCATTTTTAATTGCCTGTAGCCCTGATAACGAATCTGAAACATGACTGCCCTCTCTACCTTAACCTCTACAATCCATTGTAATGCCAGAGTAACCCCTATGAGTTCAGCTGTCATGATAGACATGTTATCTGTAATCCGAACACATTTTCATACCTCACATTCTGGAATGTAATAAGCTGCTTCAACCCTAACATTATCTGTATTTTTAGACCCATCTGTAAAAATCTTGCAGTAATTTTCCCATACACAGTTTACCCATTTCCCTCTCAGTTCACAGAAAACCCCTCTTTCCTCCTTTTCTTTAACTTTTAATAAATACAGATCAATCACTGGATTTTTAAAACACCCTGGACTGATGACAGAGTTTATATGTTTTAGTCTCACCCTTCCTATCCAGTCTTTCAATGTTACCTGCTCCTCAATCTTTCTTAATTCTCACCCTAAACTTATATCACACTTATTCCTCTTCCTCATCAATACCTCACACTCCCAACAGGGCTCAAAAATCCTTTGATGATTTCCATCTCCTCAATTCATTATCTTAGCCTAATACCTAATTCTCATCATCTTCCTTCTTAAAGAGAGGCATTTCCTCGCAGTTACTTGCAATGCTGCACCTGGTGATGAGCACAGCACTGCACTGCATAGTCTCAGAGCCCTAACTTGAACCACATCCAATTTAAGCAGCTCCTTACCAGCTGCTTCCTCATATACCATACATCCATAATCCAGTATAGGTCTGATCAGCGCTCTGTAGATCATTAACAGAGTGTTCATACTCGCTCCCCATGAGGTCCCTGATATACTCCTCAGCAGGTTCATCCTTGCCTTACATCTCACAATTATTTTGTCTATCTGCTGAGTCCATTTCAACTTCTCATCCAACGACACCTCCAGAAATTTAAACACTGGTACTATTATTATTATTATTATTATTATTATTATTATTATTATTATTATTATTATTATTATTATTATGTTTATTTAGCAGACACCTTTATCCAAGGTGACTTACAGAGACTAGGGTGTGTGAACTATGCATCAGCTGCAGAGTCACTTACAACTACGCCTCACCCGAAAGACGGAGCACAAGGAGGTGAAGTGACTTGCTCAGGGTCACACAATGAGTCAGTGGCTGAGGTGGGATTTGAACCAGGAATCTCCGGGTTACAAGCCTGTTTCTTTAACCACTGGACCACACAGCCTCCTATACCTTTGACATCATCCCATCAAACTCAATTCGAATGTCTTCTGTTTTCTTCTTATAATGAAAATAACCCCTTCTGTTGCTTCCTTGTTTTCAAACGTCGGTCCTCTTTTAAATCAGCGAGTGCAGTTTTACTGGTCAGCTGCACCAAGTTTCAGCTGCATACAATTCAAAGGATTACCTACAAGAGGAATGATCTGCTCTCTCCCTGCAGTAATCCCAGGTCTGTGTTAATGCAGGTAGTGTCTCTTCAACAATACAAACAAAGATGTGCAAATCAAAATATATATAAATCAATACAAATATACAAACCACAAGCGTGCAGTGCTTTAAAAACAAATTAAAAAAACAGTAAATCTATTATAATATTATACTTAGAATTATTATAATTATAATAAATCACATGAATCATCAGTGAAACAAAAAGATAATACACACAGACCAATAATAATAAAGTGCACGACATCATCACACAAGCGACATACAGCCTCCCCTGGACTGAAGGGACCACCCTTCACGTTCTCTTAGGGGGCAGTTCAAGCAGTTGGTGCTCAGAGACAAGTTTGTGGTTGAGGACTAATGGACTTTGAGATGTGGATTAATGCCCATGAAGATCGAACTCCACCAAACTCACTTCCCTTGTGAACTTCTGAGGATTCAGACCCACACAGAAGTGAAGGTCTAGTGCAGTCAAATACATACTGTAGCTATAGAAGGGTTACTGTGACAATGCCATTCTCAAACTCCAGTCCCACTCCCAACTCTCTCCTCTCCGCACTTCTCACATTGATTCAGCAGTCTCTACTCAGCCTGCTTGTCTAAACCTGGCCTCAGTCCCAAACCCCACCTCTTAGAGCTTTACACAATTCCAGGAAATCAGCACAGTGAAGTTTCTGTTGTGAAATCGTCAGTCTCTCTGTCTCACTGCAGCAAGAATGGCTTCAAACTTGTGGTCAGAGGATCAGTTCAGCTGTTCAGTGTGTCTGGAGCTATTGAAGGACCCAGTCACTATTCCATGTGGACACAGTTACTGTATGGGGTGTATTAAGAACTGCTGGGATCAGACTGATCATACAGGTGTCTACAGCTGCCCCCAGTGCAGAGAGACCTTTACCCCAAGGCCTGTTCTGCGCAGAAACACCATGCTGGCTGAAGTTGTGGAGAAATTAAAGAAGACAGGACTCAATCCTCCTCCTGCTCAAAGTTATGCTGGACCTGGAGATGTGCCGTGTGATTTCTGCACTGGGAGAAAGTTCAAAGCTGTGAAATCCTGTTTGACGTGCCTGGCCTCTTACTGTGAAACACACGTCAAGTCTCACAGTGAAGTTACAACATTAAAGAGACACAAGCTGGTCAATGCAATTGGAAATCTGGAGCAGAAGCTTTGTGCTGAACACCAACGAGGTTTTGGAGGTCTTCTGCAGAACAGATCAGACGTGTATTTGCTGGCTGTGTACAGAAAAGGAGCACAAGAGCCATGATACAGTCTCAGCTGAGACAGAAAGGAGTGTGAAACAGGTAAGCGTTTGAACCATTTCCTTGTAGCTATCCTAGAAGATAAGAATTCCCAGGGATATTTAACATGTCTGTTTACTAGGTTATGCAGTTCCACATTAGATCAGATTTTAATTGTATATTAAGAGCTATTTAAAGAGCCCTAGTTTTTAATTGCTCTATCTAAACTATGATGCACTACAATGTATTTCAGGGTGTAACAGGGGTGTTGTTAGGGGCGTGGCTATCGCTGATTGACAGGAGAGACACAGGAGGTTTTCTTTGATACAAAAACACAAAACATTCAAAACAAAACACTGCTTGAAAACAACTAGAAAATAAAAGCTGACCAAACAAGAAAGGAGGTCCCGCTCCAGGAACAGTCTCCCTGACACCTCCTCTCTAGACTTGGGTGGGATTAAAATCCCCTAAACTTGTTCCCTATTCCTTCCAGTGCTAGCGATCCTGGTTAACTCACACAGTGATCCGAGATACATTTTTCCTCTTGTGTTTTTCTCACCCTGGTTAACACACGCAGTCGTGAGGATCCTACAGCAACACTCTCCTTCCCAGACAGTCTGTATCCCTGCTTGTAGAACCAAGAAACTGGCTTTTCAGACCCTTTTTAAAGGCATGTGGCCAGGGCTGAGAGATAATCAATTAATCAATTAACACCTGGCCACATTCCACACCTCGATTTGAATATACCCTGCCATATCTAGCACAAACTTGATTAGCAAAAACATTGCTTACAATCAAACAAAAATACAGTATTTACACATGCAGGACCTCAGCCCTGCCTCATAGCATAAGAAGGATTTGTTCAGCTGTTTTGTGGTGCATTGGAATTTGAAGTGTACTATTAGTATGATTTATATTCCTAGTGTTTTTTATATGTATCTTGCAACTTAATTAAACCATAGATCAGTTTCATTGTTTAAGATATTATAGTTTAATTGGTTAAACTGTATAAAAATGACATTCCCAGCAAAGCCAAGCACCTAAATAAAAAGCAAAAAAAAAAAAAAAAGATTAATATCATATACAATATTAATAAGATATACAATATACAAGATTAATGTGATATTCAATATGCAAGATTAATATGAGCTACAAGATGAGAAATGTTTTTGTTTGTTTGTTCTGTTTTTGGTTATTTTATTGTATTTTTTCACATGGAAAGGGGTGAAGTCAATGTGAATTGAGTATCCATGTCCAGTGTTTTTCCTGTGTTTATTGGGTATACACTGATTTCATTGCTTTGTATCAGGGCTGTTTTATCTGTGTTTATCGATTAAAACAGGAAATCAGAAACCCTAAATATCCATTAAAGAGAACGCAGCTTCAGTTTCCTAGGTGCTTGACAAAACAAACATGTAACACATGTTAGATCAGCCATCATTCACTGTTACTAGTATGAAACAGTACCACCTAGTGGACAGCTACTGTGGATCAAGCGTCCTTTTGTATTGCTGGCAGCTGTGCACTAGATGGTGTTGTATCTTACTACTATACAAAAATGTTGGCTGATCTAGCCTGTGCTACATATGTCTATGGCATGCAACTAGAACTGAAGAACAAATTATATTCGAGAACCACTCAGAATTATTGCAAACATTGTAAAGAGGTAAGGGGACATGAACATAGAAAATATATTTAAACTAAATTGATTCTGTCAGTTTCAATAGTATACCTAAACAGGCCTATGTTGGGTGTGACAGGATATCACTCAATGCCCCATCAGAAATGTCACTGTGTCACTGTGTTTCTACACAGAAGCAGCTGGGAGAGACACAGACAGAAATACAACAGAGAATCCAGGAGAGACTGAAAGAAATTGAGGAGCTGAAACAGACTGTGGAGTCACTGAAAGTGGGTATTGAAAAGAGGGTGTTATTATTATTATTATTATTATTATTATTATTATTATTATTATTATTATTATTACAGATGGACTGGAACACATCTACAGAAGTTTACTGTCTATGCCTGATGTGTTTTGATATCAATTCTAACCATGTCTCCTCTACTGTGTTCTTTCACTCAGAGATCTGCATGCATAGAAATAAAGGAAAGTGAGAAGATCTTTACTGAGCTGATCCGATCCATTGAGAAGATCCACACTGAGGTTATTGAGCTGATTGGAGCTAACGAGAAGGCTGCAGTGAATCAGGCTGAATACCGCATGAAGAAACTGGAGCAGGAGATTGCTGAGTTAAGGAGGAGAAACGCTGAGCTGAAACAGCTTTCAGAGACAGAGGATCACATCCATTTTCTACAGGTAACATCACTGCTTGTTAGAAAATATCAAGTCCATAACTGGGACGGTTTCAGACAGACCTCTCCAATTGAATGAATCCTTGCTTTTCCCCAGGAATGTTTTGGACCCCATTCTGTTTCACTGAAAACTCCTTTTCTCCACTTTCCTGTTGTAGAATTTCCAGTCTCTCTGTGCCCCTCCTGAAGCTGGAGACTTACCCAGTGTTACTGTCAATACAGACATCTCTTTTGGAGCTGTGAGGAAAGCTGTATCTGAACTTAAAGACCATATTGAGGACTTCTGCAAGGGGGAATTAGTCAAAATAACCACAACAGGTTGGTGTGAAATAGATTCCTTTGGTAGAGATTTCTCAAATAGACCATGGCTTGAGGAGGGGCAGGACTTGCAAGACATTAATAAAGACCTCTTGCAGATTGTTGGCTATATGAATATTGCAGCAGGGAGGAAGGTAAATGGAGGAGGGAGCAGAGAGGAGGAAGCAGGAGCATGAAGGAGAGCATGGAAGAGGGAGGAGGGAGCAAGGATTAGGGAGGTGGGAGCAGAGAGGAGGAGGAAAAGGGAGCATGGAGGAGGTAGCAGGGAAGAGGAAGGATACAGGAGGGAGGAGTGAGCATGGAGGAGAAGGGAATAGGGAGGAGAGCAGGGAGGAGTGTGCATGCAGGAGGGAGGAGGGAGCAGGGATGACAGAACAGGGACTGATGAAGCAGGGAGGAGGGAGTGATTTGAGGATGGCGCAGACAATGACTGTTGTATGTTTCAATTCTATTTCTCTCTTTTTTCCACCCAGTGAATGAAGTTGCAGTTTACAGTCTGCAGGATCCAGAGCCAAGGAACAGAGCTGAGTTTTTAAAATGTAAGTCTGTTTTCACTGAAACATTTGATTGAAAGATGTGTCACTCCATTGTGAGAAGAGCTAACACTACAGAACAGGGAGGGTGGAGCTTGAGGGCAGCAATTATTATTATTTATTAGTAATTGTGAAGCCATTAATCTACACTCCTCTCCAACAAGTATTGGTTCAGATGAATACATGCAGAATGACTGGGGAGGGGCATTTGTTGCCTGTTTTTCCACTCAGACCTTTCTCTCCCTAAATATCTTGGTATCCCTGAATAGATAATCATCCCATCTTTTAATACATGTACAATGCATGTGAAACCAGTTGTGGGGTAAAATGAACAGCTATCCCTCCCAGTCATCCTGTGCTGGTAGTAAATGTATATTTCAGTATCACTGCACTTGTGGGATGGATTGCTCATTAAAATATTAGACAGATATTTGAAGAGTGGATGATATTCTATTGAAGATATTTAGTAAGCAAGGGGTCTGAGTGGGTAAAATGGCAACACATACCCTGTAGGAACATTAAGTGAACTGTAATTGTATGCAGAGCTGCATTTGATTAGTTCCAAATGAAGAAGTTTGATAAGATTGAGGAATTATAATGAACAAAACAATCAAACAGCAAGAGGGTTTAATTAATAGCAGCAGTAGTTTATTGAAGACAGAAAAATAAAAGAGAGAACTTATCCAAAGTCAGAAATAAATCTCAAGTAAGAATTATAGATCAAATCTATTGATTATCAATCTTAATTATTACAGTCTAAATATACTTGTGTATAAAAAGCAGGGAGGAGGGAGCAGGGAGCCTGGAGCAGGGAGGAGGGAGCATAGAGGAGGGAGGAGGAGGAGGGAGCAGGGAGGAGGGAGCAGGAGGAGCAGGGAGGAGGGAGCATAGAGGAAGGAGGGAGCAGGAAGGAGGGAGCATGAGGAGGAGGGATGAGGAGAGGAGCAGGGAGGAGGGAGCATGGAGAGGAGGAGGAGCAGGAGGAGAGCATGGAGCAGGAGAGGAGCAGGATGGAAGGAGGAGCAGTAAGGAGCAGGAGCAGGAGGGAGCATGGAGGAGGGAGCATAAAGGAGGGAGAAGGGAGCATAAAGAAAGGAAAAGGGAGGAAGGAGCAGGGAGGAGGGAGCATACAGGAGGGAGGAGGGAGGAGGGAGCATACAGGAGGGAGCAGGGAGTAGGGAGCATACAGGAGGGAACAGGGAACAAAGAGCATACAGGAGGGAGGAGGGTCCAGGAAGTAGGGAGCATACAGGAGGGATCAGGGTGGAGGGAGGATGGAGTAGGGAGCATACAGGAAGGAGCATGGAGGAGGGAGCATAAGGAGGAGGAAGGAGACAGGAAGGAAAGGAGGAGGAAGCAGGGAGGAGGGAGCATACAGGAGGAGGAGGGAGCAGGAGGAAGGAGCAGGAGGAGGAGCATGCAGGAGGGAGCATAGAGGAAGATGAAGGAGGGAGCATGAAGGAGGGAGCATAGAGGAGGGAGGAGACAGGAGGGAGTAGGAGCAGGGAGGAGGGAGCATAGAGGAGGAGGGAACAGGAAGAAGGGAGCATGGAGGAGGGAGTAGGAGCAGGAGCAGACAGGAGGGAGCAGGAGGGAGCATAGAGGAGGAGGGAGCAGGGAGTAGGGAGCATACAGGAGGGAGCAGGTGGAGGAGGATGAGGGAGCATACAGGAGGGAGCATGGAGGAGGGAGCATAAAGGAGGAGGAGGGAGCATGGAGGAGAGGAGAGGATGGGGCATAGAGGATGGAGCAGGAAAGGGAAGAGGATGCAGCAGGGTCCATGCAGGAGGAGGAGGAAAGAAGGAGCAGGGAGGAGGGAGCATATAGGAGGGAGTAGGGACCAGGAGGAGGAGCATGGAGGGCGGAGGAGGAGGAGGGATCATACAGAGAGAGTAGGGAGGAGGGAGCAGGAGGAGAGCATAGATGGAGGAGGGAGCATGGAGGAGGAACAGGGAGGAGGAGTATAGGAGGAGCAGGAGGAGGGAGCAACAGGACAGAGGAGGAGCATAGAGGAGGAGGAGGAGCAGTAGAGAGCATGCAGGAGGGAGCAGGGAGGATGGAGCATAGAGGAGGAGGGAGGAGGGCATACAGGAGGAGCAGGAGGAGGAGCATACAGGAGGAACAGGGAACAAGAGCATACAGGAGGAGGAGGGTCCAGGAAGGAGGGAGCATACAGGAGGGAGCAGGGTGGAGGGAGGATGGAGTAGGGAGCATACAGGAAGGAGCATGGAGGAGGAGCATAAAGGAGGAGAGGGAGCATAAAGAAAGGAAAAGGGAGGAGGAAGCAGGGAGGAGGGAGCATACAGGAGGAGGAGGGAGCAGGAGGAAGGAGCAGGGAGGAGGGAGCATGCAGGAGGGAGCATAGAGGGAACATGAAGGAGGGAGCATGAAGGAGGGGCATAGGAGGAGGGAGGAGACAGGAGGGAGTAGGAGCAGGAGGAGGGAGCAGAGGGAGTAGGGAACAGGAAGAAGGGAGCATGGAGGAGGGAGTAGGGAGCAGGGAGCATACAGGAGGGAGCAAGAGGAGGGAGCATACAGAGGGAGGAGGGACCAGGGAGTAGGGAGCATACAGGAGGAGCAGGGTGGAGAGAGGAGTAGGGAGCATACAGGAGGGAGCATGGAGGAGGGAGCATAAAGGAGGGAGGAGGGAGCATAGAGGAGAGAGAGAGAGGAGGGGCATAGAGAATGGAGCAGGAAAAGGGAGAGAGGATGAGCAGGGTCCATGCAGGAGGAGGAGGAGCATAAAGAGGGAGCAGGAGGAGGGAGCATATAGGAGGGAGTAGGGACCAGGGAGGAGGGAGCATGGAGGAGGAGGAGGAGGAGGAGGAGCATACAGAGAGTAGGGAGGCAGGAGCAGGAGGATTGAGCATAGATGGAGGAGGGAGCATGGAGGAGGGAGCAGGGAGGAGGGATATAGGAGAGAGCAGGGAGGAGGGAGCAACAGGACAGAGGAGGGAGCATAGAGGAGGGAGGAGGGAGCAGTAGAGGAGACAGGAGGAGCAGGGAGCATAGGAGGAGGGAACAGGAGGAGGGAGCATACAGGAAGGAGGGATCATACAGGAGGGAGCATGGAGCAGTAGGGAGCATACAGGAGGGAGAAGGGAGCAGGGAGGAGGAGCAGCAGGAGGGAGCATGGAGGAAGGATCATACAGGAGGGAGCAGGAAGGAGGGAGCATAGAGAGGGAGGAACTGGAGGACAGAAGAGGGAGCAAGAGGAGGGAGCATAGAGCAGGGACATAGAGGGAGGAGGAAGCAGGGAGGATAGATCAGGGAGGAGAGATCAGGGAGGAGGAGCATAGAGGTGGAGGGAACAGGGAAGAGGGAGGAGGGAGCATACAGGAAGGAGAGGGGAGCATACAGGAGGGAGCAGGGAGCAGTAGGGATCATACAGGAGGGAGCAGGGAGCAGGGAGGAGGAAGCATACAGGAGAGAGTATGGAGAAGGGAGCATACAGGAGGGAGCAGGAAGGAGGAAGTATAGAGGGAGGAGGGAACAGGAAGGACAGAAGAGGGAGCAAAGAGGAGGGACCATAGAGCAGGGACTATAGAGGGAGGAGAAAGCAGGGAGGATAGGGAGGGAGATGAGGAGGAGGAGAGCATGGAGAAGGAGAGGAGGGATGAGGGAGCATAGAAGAGGGAGGAGGGAGCATAGAGGAGGGTGCAGGGACTGGTGAAGCAGGGAGGAGGGAGTGATTTGAGGATGCAGCAGACAATGACTGTTGATTTTCTCAGTGATTTGACTTTTCTAACCGTCTCTCCTCTACCCGTCCTCTTCTCTTCAATCAGATTCCTGTCAGCTCACACTGGACCCCAACACAGCGTATAGAAAGCTCTGTCTGTCTGAAGGGAACAGAAAGGTGACATGGAGGAGAGAGACCCAGAGATATCCCGATCACCCAGAGAGATTTGATAGCTGTGCCCAAGTGCTTTGCAGAGAGGGTTTGTCTGGGACTCGCTGTTACTGGGAGATTGAGTGGAGTGGGGAATGGGCTTCTATAGGAGTCACATATAAAGGAATCAGCAGGAAAGGAGGGGATCATTCCTGTCGCCTTGGATTCAATGACAAGTCCTGGAGTTTGTTGTGCTCTGACTCCAGTTACACTGCCCGGCACAATTACAATCAAACTGCAATAACTGCCCCCCGCTCCCCCAGAATAGGAGTGTATCTGGACTTTAATGCCGGCACGCTGTCCTTTTATAGCGTCTCTGACACAATGACCCTCCTGCACAGATTCCAAACCACATTCACTGAGCCGCTCTATCCTGGGTTTTGGCTTTGGGTTTATGATTCCACTGTAACAATCTGCCAGCTGAACTAGACTGTTTTGTGTTGTAAGAAACCCTTTGTATTGAACTCCCTGTCTGTCCTCTCCACTCCTCGGGTGAAGGGAATGTTCAATCTGACACAACTTTGGATGAAAGTTAGGGGTAAAACGGCGCCACCTGCAGAGCGAAACGAGGTGAATTATTTGTTTTAGCAACGAATGGATTTCATACGAAATAACTGTATTTAATTTCTTTTTAAGAATTGTTATGTTTTATATATATTTTAAAAATGTCATCCAATAGTCAGCGCTGTAACAGTTTTTAAAAAGTGAACTTAAGTTTGCTTTATTGCATGTGTGTTTTTCTTTGATTTCCATAAAATGTTTGTTCTGTTTATTTTTTCAGATTTTAGTAAGGTGATTTAATAAAATTAATTATGATTAACTGTGACTTTTTCTTATTTATTAATACTCATTAACACGGTTTTTCAAATAAGAATGAGAAATAAAGAGATAGAGAGCGATGAGAGAGAGAGGGGAATGAGAGAGTGGAATGAGAGTGAGAAATAGGGAAGGAGCACAGAGAGGTCTGGTAAAGCATAGGGAAGCATTGTAAAGCACAGAGAGGTCTGGTAAAGCATAGGGAAGCATTGTAAAGCACAGAGAGGTCTGGTAAAGCATAGGGAAGCATTGTAAAGCACAGAGAGGTCTGGTAAAGCATAGGGAAGCATTGTAAAGCACAGAGAGGTCTGGTAAAGCATAGGGAAGCATTGTAAAGCACAGAGAGGTCTGGTAAAGCATAGGGAAGCATTGTAAAGCACAGAGAGGTCTGGTAAAGCATAGGGAAGCATTGTAAAGCACAGAGAGGTCTGGTAAAGCATAGGGAAGCATTGTAAAGCACAGAGAGGTCTGGTAAAGCATAGGGAAGCATTGTAAAGCACAGAGAGGTCTGGTAAAGCATAGGGAAGCATTGTAAAGCACAGAGAGGTCTGGTAAAGCATAGGGAAGCATTGTAAAGCACAGAGAGGTCTGGTAAAGCATAGGGAAGCATTGTAAAGCACAGAGAGGTCTGGTAAAGCATAGGGAAGCATTGTAAAGCACAGAGAGGTCTGGTAAAGCATAGGGAAGCATTGTAAAGCACAGAGAGGTCTGGTAAAGCATAGGGAAGCATTGTAAAGCACAGAGAGGTCTGGTAAAGCATAGGGAAGCATTGTAAAGCACAGAGAGGTCTGGTAAAGCATAGGGAAGCATTGTAAAGCACAGAGAGGTCTGGTAAAGCATAGGGAAGCATTGTAAAGCACAGAGAGGTCTGGTAAAGCATAGGGAAGCATTGTAAAGCACAGAGAGGTCTGGTAAAGCATAGGGAAGCATTGTAAAGCACAGAGAGGTCTGGACTCTAACCCTGGGCTTGAGACTCAGCTCAGTGATTTGGATTCCTGAACAGCTTCTTAGTAAAGGTATTATTCAGCATGCCGCGCACCGTGAACTAATAAGAAAAGACTTTCAGTACCTGGCAGGCTCTTGTGACATATCAGGCGGGTCATTCTCTTTACTCCTTCTTCTTCTCCTTGGAGTCGGGTCCATGCCTCTCTCTACTGAATCACTCGTTCCTCAGTTAGCTGGGTTTCTCCTCTGCAACACAATTGAAACAAGTCCGTTGTTAAAGAGTACAGCGCTTCAAATGTCATTTTTCTTTCTCTTTCTTTAGAGCGGCCCCTTATCTTTTCATGCTGTTTGAAATCATCCCGAGCGCTTTAATTTCAGATTTCCCAGCGTTGTATAATACAACAATTAGTTACCAATATATTAATAAGAAAGATGGTGAATGGTGGGCTGCGGTGTACAAATGGGATTACCGAGTGAATATTAAACATACATAATTACGTAAATGAGGTCATATATATTTTTTGCGCTGAACTCCACATTGAAAATAATTATGCACCTGCTACTATAACGTAAGCATTTTTTTTGATAAATTAACTGCAGAAAAACTTTTAAAAGGACCCACAACGATCTTACATAGAATTTTTTTCTCACTCCGGTAGGGCAGAGAAATCGCATTTTTTGTTTTTGTTTGCTGAGCATGTGTGTGTGTGTGTGTGTGTGTGTGTATATGATGTATATATAATATATATATATATAATTAAAAGCAACTGGGGGTCGTTTGGGGTGATTGCGGTGCTATATAACGTAAGCATTTTTTGGATAAATTAACTGCAGACAGTCTTTTAAAAGATAAAGCAAAACGTTTTATTTGGTGTACAGATATTATATTTTAACAGTTTTTTAAACAACATTAATACACAAGGGGGTGGTGTGGGGGTTACAATTAGGTTATAAAAAAAATCTTTATAATGTTTCTCTCCTCAGTTTTTTCTCTTGTCAGTGTCTTCAGTTCTGTCAAAAGAGTTTCATTTTCCCGCTGGCATTTACTGTTGGTTGCTCGGCAACCAAAAGCCACTGTACCTGCAGCCGTGACGTCACAACGGCCCGCCCACTGCCGCGTTTGGTGTGAACAGCACTGCAGCGCGCGCGTCCGGTGTGAACGCGCATTAACATAGGGTTACCATATTTGAACTTACAAAAAGAGGACACTCTGGAGAGGGGGTTGGTGTATCTACCAACTCAAGTTGTATTAATATGTGTTATATATATACTGTGTACTACCGTCTACACATCTAAAACAAGTGTTATAGCCTCAAAAATCAATGTCATTCAAATTTAAATGTACCTTTTTACATGTGGTGAGTCATTTTCTTCTGTGCTTCCTCCTGATGTGCTCATCAAGTAGCCATAAAAGAAGTCTTTGCCTGAAATGTGATCCCTTTCAGTGTCTATTTATTTAAAAAAGTGTAATGGCCTAAAAAAAAAAAAAAACACAATTTAAATGTTTTTTCAGTCCTCTTCCTCCTGATGTGCCCATGCATACTTCTCTGTAGATCGCATCTTTCTCAGCAGTGGTTGATTGCTCATCAAGTAGGCATGAAAGTCTTTGCAAGACGTTTGTCTGAAATTGTACTGTACAAGTAGAATCCTTTCAGCGACTCAACAGTCAAGTGGTTCCTTTCCTTTGTCCACTGGCTTTGCATCAGTGAGAAAACTCGCTCTACATTTGCATTGTGAGAGGGACAGCAAAGAAGAACTGTACAATCTTTAACAGTTCTGAGTGACACTCAATATTTTGGACTTCTCGAAATATTTGGTCCACTTTTGTGTGCTAACAAATTACTGAACTCTTCATCACTGTTGCAACTTTCCGTGAATTTCTTCAGATTGCTGAACTGATCAAAACACTTCCACGTCATCAATTGACACCCTTCTCTGCCAGGTATACGACACAAGATTCCACATCATTCCAATTAGGTGTCTCACTCAGGGCAAGCCACATGAAACAAGAGAATTCTTCCAGGGTGTCATCCACCTCTCCAAATATTCTAAGCATGTGCTGTACAGACATTGTACTTCAGCACAGAATTTGTCACACTCTCCATCAAGTCCCTCCTTGCGCTTTTGTGCCAGTAGTCCCTTAACTTTCAGGGACATGAAGTTGTGGGTCTTACGTTCAAGAAGGATGGTGTGAACTGAGTTCAAGCTTTTCAGCACTTCCACGACAGAGTTGTTTTCCCTTTCAATTTCTTGAATGTGTGATTGGAATACAGTCATGAGTGAGTGCATGTGCCAGAGGTAAATCTCACTGAACTGATGTTCGAAAAATGTCTTAATCACCGTGGGTAGTTTGTCCTGTGACAGAAAGAACGACTTCAAGGCCGGAAACATCTGTAGCAGCCTTGTAATGCCTGGGAATAAGGACAGCCATCGTGTCTTTGCTGTGAGAAAGCAGCTTTCTGTATTCGATATCAACAAACTCACAGTACTCTTTCAGATGCTCAGTTCGGACAGTATAGATATGAAAGTATTGGTAAATTTTAAAAATAATGTTCTCAATGTCAACATCCAGTGTGTCTGCCCCATGATGGACACAATTGTTCAAAATGTGTGCTGGGCAACCCACACCGATTAAAGCCCTCTTCTGCAACAAATTCTTTAAGTTTGCAAACCGTTCTTTCCTTCTTCATCACGCGGGAGTCCTCCGAAATTTGTATTGCAGTTGTCCCCGTAAACGCGATACACTTCTCAAACAAACCGTTCTTTCCAGAGTTTCCCTTGACGTATTGCGCAATCGTATCGGCAGTCTCATTAGGTGTGTTCTGGACCTCGATTAATTTTGACTGCAAACCGCCGTTCTTCCAGTCAAAATACTGAATTATTACTGGGAATATTTTCACTGAACCGTGATTGCTTCCATCTGTAGCAATTCCACAGTAAGCTATGTCATTTTCTTCAAGCGCTTTTAGAGCAGTGTCAACAGAATGCGGTGCAAGCACAGAGTTAACAATCGCTTCTGTCTTGGTTCGAGCACTTGAACATTTTGAGGCTACCTCAGAATCAGGGAATGTCTTCTTCAACAAGACAGATGTGCAATCCATTGACTTGAAACTATTGTGATGCTTAACTGTGTGAAATGCTAGAGCACCCTCAGCTGCGTAACAACATCCTCTGATTTGCTGCCTGGTTTTACAAAATAATCTATTAATTTTGCTGGTGAGCTCTCTCCTCGAACTGCCTTCTTATGCTTCTCAGAATCCACATGAGATTGTAAATCAATAGCACCTTTATTTGCCACAGAGGCGTAAGTACCAGCTCTACATACCAAGCACTCGGCTTCCCATTCTACTCGACCACTTCTGAAAACACGGAAATTTTGTTTTAATTCTGCAGTCAATTTACACTTTCGTTTTGGCACTGTGTTCGGTGGTAGGTGTCTTCATTTAAATAAAAGTGTTCAACAATTTCAAATCAAATTCTAGACTATTTCGCACCTGCTGCCACTTACCCCCTTCTAGCTCTGTCAGTTGGCTACGCTCGTGCCTGCACTATGAGCGTATTGCTGCCACACATTAAAAAATTATGACGTAATTACGTGATAGGGAACTAACACCTCGTGGAAGCTCACAGGAGCTGCTGACAATCCTTAACAGCAAGTTCCAAAGAGTAGATATTATTAAAGTAAATAATACGATCAAGGCTGTATGCTAGTTCAGTTTGTTCTTATTACGTGTAACTCCATATCACGTAATTACGTGATATTTTTTTTATGTGTGGCAGCAATACGCTTCGCACTGCACAGACGTTAAAGGCCTCTTCTAAACACGCACGGCACACACCGTTCGTTATAGGGTATACGCACACTGGGAATTGTAGTTCAATGGAAAGAGCAGGGCAAAATCCCGGACATTTTAGATATTTAAAAACCCGGCCGGACGGAGATTTAAGGACCAAAAGAGGACATGTCCGGGAAAAACGGACGTATGGTAACCCTACTTAACACCTACAACAGCACTTCATAGGAAAAAAACTATGATCTTTTGTATGTTTTGTCCAGTTGTTCTGCTTGGATTTTGGTGTCTGACCAAATTTATATTCGAGCTTGAGTTTCTCACCTGTTCATGTCGTTAGGGTTACCGATTTGCAGTGAAAAACTAAATAAAATGTTCTTTTTCTCCAATTCACTGATGCAGTACCAAAATAACAGTATTGTGCAGTAAAGAAACAAGGACCAGGGGTCACAAATGGAGATTAGATAAAGTGGCATTCAGAACAGAAAATAGGAGGCACTTTTTACACAGAGAATTGTGAGGGTCTGGAACCAACTCCCCAGTAATGTTGTTGAAGCTGACACCCTGGGATCCTTCAAGAAGCTGCTTGATGAGATTCTGGGATCAATAAGCTACTAACAACCAAACGAGCAAGATGGGCTGAATGGGGCCTCCTCTCGTTTGGAAACTTTCTTATGTTATTTAAATCTGTTATTGAAATGGTCTGACTGTGGCAGTTGTATGCGTGTTATGCTATACAAATGTATTGTGGTTTGTTCTTTTTCTGCTCTGTACTGTACACTGCTTTGTGATATTTTTGTATAAAAGGCAGTGTGGTTAAAGTCCAGGGCTTGTAACCAGAAGGTCACGGGTTCAAATCCCACCTCTGCCACTGACCGACTCGCTGTGTGTGACCCTGAGAAAGTCACTTCACCTCCTTGTGCTCCGTCCTGCGGATGAGATGTTAAATCAATGTCCTATTGGAAGTGACTCTGCATATAATGCACAGTTCACAGCCTACCTCTGTAAAGCGCTTTGTGATGGGGGTCCACTATAAAAGGCGCTATATAAAAATAAAGCTATTATATATAAATAAATAATACATACATAATCAATACTGTGGATACAGACAAGCCCGTTGCAGATCTATTGACTGTGTCTCGACATGAATCTGAAGATGAGAGAGTTTCTGTACAGTATTGGAATTGAATTGCTTTGTATAGCGCTTGTGTTTGAGGGGCGGTGTTCTGAAAATCTGCGCCTCCCCCTCCAAATGCGATACCTCAATTGAACAGTGGCGTGCCGTCAGGACCTTCAGGGTATTCTCTGCTGACCAGACAGTGCCAAGTAAACCGTCAATCAAATGACATTACGCTGCCTCACTCACTTGCGTACAGTGTGCTTGCTTATACTATGAATCATACTACTCTAATTATTATTTGTTCATTTGTCTGACGCCCTTATCCAAGACGACTTACAGAGTTTTCTAGAGGTTTTTTAAGAGTCTAGGGGTTTCCTGAAGGGATGTGATCAGCAATAAGAGATCTGCATTTCCCCACATAACTCTAAAACAACGACCAGACGCTAGAAAAAAAACAGTTGAGGGTATTCTCCGCTTCAGTTGAAGGTCTTGAGTGAGTTTAACCAATAGGCGAGTCGAACAATGTCCTTTTTAGACAGGTGACCAATCAGGAGTGAGCAGAGGCGGGCCATAAATCTCCCAGGGTATTCTCTGCGTCACTTGAAGGCTCTGTTTTAACAACCAATGAGAAAGTCAAAGCTCTGACAGCTGACCAATCATTAGCGAGCAACCCCAAAACATGAATATTCCTTGGTTAGCACTGCAGTTAGGAGGATAGCTGGATTTTGCACGATATTGCTTATAAATATACATTAATAAATACAAATACCTTTACAACATCTCATTATTTCAAATTTTATTTTACACTAAAATAAAAAACGTGATTAAACGGAGACATCATAGTCGATTTGGTTACGAATCCTTTTTCAAGGAGAACTTTCTCTGAAAAATTGAACATCTGATTAAAAAGGGATACACACCACAGATCCCTGAGCTGATCACGGGAAGGAAAAGGATATACTCAGCACTTTCAGAATTAAAATGATGTCAGGTATCTGTGGTTACAGGTAGTGAGCTGCAGAGCAAACTCAGACTTCACCTCTGGAGTATAGTGATAGTGCTGCTTGAATCACTATACCTTTTCTACACTCCACAATATTAGAAGAACAAATCTGTATCAAACTACAGCATGATTTCAATAACTCTGCCAGCTAATGCAAGTGAAGAGGATCTGGTGGCTGCTGTATGTCTTTTGAGAAGTGAAAACCCAAAGCTGAACCGTCAGTCCATTCCAGATATATCTGCAGGTGTGATGAAGGACCAAAGAGCTTCACAGCTTATCATTGCAAAGCCTTTCATCACTCATGAAGAACACATGACATGTCCCTGCAGATATACTGAGAGTCCTCGATTTCTCTCCAGTAGAAAGGAAAGATCTCTTCTGACTCACTCCAGGATTTCTCATGCAAACCCATCACGTGTCCTGTATATAGGACTGGGTTCTTGGAAGGAGGTGGGATTGTTTGTGTGGCCAGTGTCCCACCCGCATTCAGAGTCTCTACTGGGAATGGGCCTGTCCCATTGGGAGAAAGCTTCAGTCTTGAAGGAGCGCTGTGACAGAGGGTGCCATTCTCAAACTCCTGTCCCACTCTCTCCTCTCCGCCCCTCTCACACTGATTCAGCAGTCTCTGCTCAGCCTGCTTGTCTAAACCTGGCCTCAGTCCCAAACCCCGCCTCTTAGAGCTTTATATAACTCCTGGAATTCAGAAACACAGGTAAGTTTCGTTTCTTGTGAAACCCATCCCTGTCTCTGTATCATCTCAACAGAAACAGCAGAAGCACATATTGTGATTCCAGCCCAGGATCACACTTCATGGTGAATCGAGGGTATTGACACAACTATTCCAATGGCTGGAGTTCCATCCTTCTTATATTCCTGTACAGAACTAGACACTCTAACACAGCAGTCAAACACATTGTTAATACTGTGATAAATCAGGAGAAATGGACAGTCTAAACATGGAAACAAGCTTGTTCTTGTTATTCCACTTGTTCTCCTTGTTGAAGAAGAAAACTCCCCTCCCCTCCAAAAACAATTGAGAACTGAAGTGGAGGCATTTCTGTCCATTTTACCCACTCAGATCCCTCGCTTTCTAAATATATTGGTGCATCTGAAAAGATAATAGCACCGTCTTCAAATACAAGCTAAAGATTGTCAGATTGTCAAAGTATTTTACTTTCACAATGACAATAAATAAATAAACTAATTTAAAATTAATAAATAAGGTTGTATTTAAGTTTTTAATATAAGAAATATGATTTTCAATTTGCACTTTAATCAAAACAATGTAATGGTTTTAAATTTGATCAGCAATAACTGCATGTAAATATTTTTTCTTAAAGAAATACAATTGAAAATAGGTTGATTAAAGTATTGTTTATATCATCTATATATTCTTAATATTATGTTTCTAATCGTTAATATCCTAGTATGTGTGTGCTGAATGATTCAATGTGATTTTTGCTTAGATCTTTATTTGAAATGCTTACTAACTATTCCAGCAAGAATTGCCTCTGAAAACTCTTGTCCAGGCTGATTGTGTGGAAACGAGGTGGGGAAGCATATTGGCGGTGCGCTGGGCACTGAAATCCACAGGGTAAGCATTGTGCACTGCAGCCCGCGCAACAGTCATATGCTTCCCCACAATCAGCCTCCAGGAGTCTATTCAGAAGCAATGTTTTGCTGGAATAGTTAGTAAGCATGGTGAATAAAATCTAATCAGAAACAGCCATAGAAAATCCTCATCAGGTAAGAAATGTAAAGAACATGATGACGTTTAAACCTTTAACCTCAGTGTGGTCCCCATGAGTGTTCATTAATATCTATCTATCAGGAGAGTTTTCAAAATGAGCAATTGTATCTGTTCATGAAAACACAGCAGCATGGCTGATTGAAATGAAATCTCTTTGAAATGTTTGATGAAGGGGTCAGGAGGTGGGGTCCTATTACCTGTAACACAGGAAGGAAGGAAGTGAACGGGAGAGGAAACCAGTGTGGGGGCTGCAGGATCAATGGGCTTCACCTGAGTCAAAGAGAGTGGAAATAAAGAAGTGTGGAAAACAAAACGAGCAACAGCAAAACAAGAAGGGACTTGAGAGAATGATGTTCTGCTGATCAGAGGGAAGACATTGTCTGAAATGAATAAAACAAATAGTGCACAGATTTGAAAAGTAGGTCCCTTGATTGTAAGCTTTGTTTGAGTGTCTGTTCTGTATAAAATGGTTTTAACTCATGAAATCAGCACTGTAATAAATGAGTATGTCAGTAACGTACACACCCTGTCTGATAACACTAGAACATGTCTAGTTCTCATAATATACAGCCTCCCCTGGACTGGAGGGACCACCCTTCACGTTCTCTTAGGGGGTGAGCAGTTCAGACTCTGTGCCTCAAGCTTGCCCTGAACTGGAGGGAAGAAAGCAGTTGGTGCTCAGAGACAAGTTTGTGGTTGAGGACTAATGGACTTTGAGATGTGGATTAATGCCCACGAAGATCGAACTCCACCAAACTCACTTCCCTTGTGAACTTCTGAGGATTCAGACCCACACAGAAGTGAAGGTCTAGTGCAGTCAAATACATACTGTAGCTATAGAAGGGTTACTGTGACAATGCCATTCTCAAACTCCAGTCCCACTCACAACTCTCTCCTCTCCGCCCCTCTCACACTGATTCAGCAGTCTCTGCTCAGCCTGCTTGTCTAAACCTGGCCTCAGTCCCAAACCCCGCCTCTTAGAGCTTTACACAATTCCAGGAAATCAGCACAGTGAAGTTTCTGTTGTGAAATCGTCAGTCTCTCTGTCTCACTGCAGCAAGAATGGCTTCAAACTTGTGGTCAGAGGATCAGTTCAGCTGTTCAGTGTGTCTGGAGATATTGAAGGACCCAGTCACTATTCCATGTGGACACAGTTACTGTATGGGGTGTATTAAGAACTGCTGGGATCAGACTGATCATACAGGTGTCTACAGCTGCCCCAGTGCAGAGAGACCTTTACCCCAAGGCCTGTTCTGTGCAGAAACACCATGCTGGCTGAAGTTGTGGAGAAATTAAAGAAGACAGGACTCAATCCTCCTCCTGCTCAAAGTTATGCTGGACCTGGAGATGTGCCGTGTGATTTCTGCACTGGGAGAAAGTTCAAAGCTGTGAAATCCTGTTTGACGTGCCTGGCCTCTTACTGTGAAACACACGTCAAGCCACACAGTGAGGTTACTGCATTAAAGAGGCACAAGCTGGTCAATGCAATTGGAAATCTGGAGCAGAAGCTTTGTGCTGAACACCAAAAGGTTTTGGAGGTCTTCTGCAGAACCGATCAGACATTGTATTTGCTGGTTGTGTACAGACAAGGAACACAAGAGCCATGATACAGTCTCAGCTGAGACAGAAAGGACTGTGAAACAGGTAAGGGTTTGAACCATTTCCTTGTAGCTATCCTAGAAGATAAGAATTCCCAGGGATATTTAACATGTCTGTTTACTAGGTTATACAGTTTCACATTAGATCAGATTTTAATTGTATATTAAGAGCTATTTAAAGAGCCCTAGTTTTTTAATTGCTCTATCTAAACTATGATGCACTACAATGTATTTCAGGGTGTAACAGGGGTGTTGTTAGGGGCGTGGCTATCGCTGATTGACAGGAGAGACACAGGAGGTTTTCTTTGATACAAAAACACAAAACATTCAAAACAAAACACTGCTTGAAAACAACTAGAAAATAAAAGCTGACCAAACAAGAAAGGAGGTCCCGCTCCAGGAACAGTCTCCCTGACACCTCCTCTCTAGACTTGGGTGGGATTAAAATCCCTAAACTTGTTCCCTATTCCTTCCAGTGCTAGCGATCCTGGTTAACTCACACAGTGATCCGAGATACATTTTTCGTCTTGTGTTTTCTCACCCTGGTTAACACACGCAGTCGTGAGGATCCTACAGCAACACTCTCCTTCCCAGACAGTCTGTATCCCTGCTTGTAGAACCAAGAAACTGGCTTTTCAGACCCTTTTTAAAGGCATGTGGCCAGGGCTAAGAGATAATCAATTAATCAATTAACACCTGGCCACATTCCACACCTGGATTTGAATATGCCCTGCCATATCTAGCACAAACTTGATTATCAAAAACATTATTTACAATCAAACAAAAACACACTATTTACACGTGCAGGACCTCAGCCCTGCCTCACAGGGTAAGAAGGATTTGTTCAGCTGTTTTGTGGTGCATTGGAATTTGTAGTGTAAAATTAGCATGATTTATATTCCTAGTGTTTTTATATGTATCTTGCATATATATATATATATATATATATATATATATATATATATATATATTATATATATATATATATATATATATATATATATATATGGTTTTGTTTTTAAGATCTTATAGTTTAATTAGTTAAACTGTTTGATATATAGTAAACAAAACCCATGCCTTTAAAAGTGACCCAAACACATCTATCTGCACTGGCAGAGCTGCTGTGCCTGTGCCTTTAAAAGTGACACATCCGCATCTATCTGCACTGGCAGAGCTGCTGTGCCTGTGCCTTTAAAAGTGACACATCCGCATCTATCTGCACTGGCAGAGCTGCTGTGCCTGTGCCTTTAAAAGTGACACATACGCATCTATCTGCATTGGCAGAGCTGCTGTGCCTGTGCCTTTAAAAGTGACACATACACATCTATCTGCACTGGCAGAGCTGCTGTGCCTTTGCCTTTAAAAGTGACACATACGCCTCTATCTGCACTGGCAGAGGTGCTGTGCCCATGCCAGGCTGTTCTTGCCAGTCTGCCCACAGTGAGAGGTGTGCTTTAGCCACAATTTGCAGTTCTGTTTTAAATTCCACGAATGTGTGAATCCTCCCTATTATAGCTTTAAAAACAACCCTTTTCTAATTGAAATATCGCTTTAAATCTTGCAAGCATCTACAGTCCTCCAATAGAAATGTTGGAATTTGCTGCCACTCAGTTTAAAGTATTCAGAATGAATCAATGATGAATCAAGGAAGGAAGGACATTGCCCGACATTTTTATTTTTTGGTTTTAGGTTATTTTATTGTATTTTTGCAAATGGAAATGGACACTGATTACATTGTTTTGTATCAGGGGTGTTTATCGATTAAAAATGGAAATCAGAAACCCCAAATATACATTAAAGAGAAAGCTGCTTCAGTTTCCTAGGTGCTTGACAAAACCAACCTTATGTTATATCAGCCATCATTCACTGTTGCTAGTATGAAACAGTACCATCTAGTGGACAGCTACTGTGGATCAAGTGTCCTTTTGTATTGCTGGCAGCTGTGCACTAGATGGTGTTGTATCTTACTACTGTACACACATGTTGTCTGATCTAGCCTGTGCTACAGATGTCTATGAAGTGCAACTAGAACTGAAGAGCAAATTATATTCAAGAACCACTGAGAATTATTGCAAACATTGTAAAGAGGTAAGGGGACAAGAAAATAGAAAATATATTTGAACTAAAATGATTCTGTCAGTTTCAATAGCATACTTAAAAAGGCCTGTGTTGGGTGTGATAGGATATCACTCAATGCCCCATCAGAAATGTCACTGTGTCACTGTGTTTCTACACAGAAGCAGCTGGGAGAGACACAGACAGAAATACAACAGAGAATCCAGGAGAGACTGAAAGAAATTGAGGAGCTGAAACAGGCTGTGGATTCACTGAAAGTGGGTATTGAAAAGAGGGGATTATTATTATTATTATTATTATTATTATTATTATTATTATTAACAGATGGACTGGAACACATCTGCAGAAGTTTACTGTCTATGCCTGATGTGTTTTTGATATCAATTCTAACCATGTCTCCTCTACTGTGTTCTTTCACTCAGAGATCTGCATGCATAGAAATAAAGGAAAGTGAAAAGATCTTTACTGAGCTGATCCGATCCATTGAGAAGATCCACACTGAGGTTATTGAGCTGATTGGAGCTAACGAGAAGGCTGCAGTGAATCAGGCTGAAGGACGCGTGAAGAAACTGGAGCAGGAGATTGCTGAGCTAAGGAGGAGAAATGTTGAGCTGAAACAGCTTTCAGAGACAGAGGATCACATCCATTTTCTACAGGTAACATCACTGCTTGTTAGAAAATCTCAAGTCCATAACTGGGACGGTTTCAGACAGACCTCTCCAATTGAATGAATCCTTGCTTTTCCCCAGGAATGTTTTGGACCCCATTCTGTTTCACTGAAAACTCCTTTTCTCCACATTCCTGTTGTAGAATTTCCAGTCTCTCTGTGCCCCTCCTGAAGCTGGAGACTTACCCAGCATTACTGTCAATACATACATCTCTTTTGGGGCTATGAGGAAAGCTGTATCTGAACTTAAAGACCATATTGAGGACTTCTGCAAGGGGGAATTAGTCAAAATAACCACAACAGGTTGGTGTGAAATAGATTCCTTTGGTAGAGATTTCTCAAATAGACCATGGCTTGTGGAGGGACAGGACTTGCAATTGCTGGCTATATAAATAATTTAATATTGAGAAGGGAAAAAGCAGCAGGTAGCATGGAGGAGGGAGCAGGGAGGGCAGAGCAGGGAGCATGGAGGAGAGCATGGAAGAGGGAGGAGGGAGCATGAAGGTTGGAGCTGGAAGGAGAGAGCAAGAGGGAGGCAGCAGGGAGGAGGTAGCAGAGAGAATGGAGCATGAAGGATGGAACATGGGAGCAACAGGGAGCATGAAAGAGGGAGCAAGGAGGCAACATGAAGGAGGGAGGAGGGAGCATGGAGGAGGGAGAAGGGAGCACGGAGTACGGAGCAGGGAGTGATGAAGCAGACTGGAGGGAGCAGGGTGCATGCAGGAGGGAGCAGGGAGGTAGTAAGAGGGGGCAGGGAGGAGGGAGCAGGGAGAAGGGAGCATGGAGGACGGAGCAGGTACTGATGAAGCAGGGAGGAGGGATTGATGTGTGGACGGAGCAGACAATGACTGCTGTATGTTTGATGCACATGGGTGTCCTAATATGGATACCGTACTGTTGGGCAAAGATATGTGATGGAGAGGAAGGAACACAAGACTCCAGTGCAGTGGCAGACGTGTTCACATTGACTTTGGCTGCTGCACCGATACAGAAGGAATACATATTCATTGTAATCGTGAACATCTTGAAGTACGGATTTTTACATCCTGAAATGCCGTGAATAAGCCTTGATTCTTTTCAGATTGCTGTTTTGGGGTCTTGTGTGTGTTGTGTATTAATCCACATGTTTCAATTCTATTTCTCTCTCTTTTTTCTGCCCAGTGAATGAAGTTGCAGTTTACAGTCTGCAGGCTCCAGGGCCAAGGAACAGAGCTGAGTTTTTAAAATGTAAGTCTGTGTGACAGGCTGGCTGCAGGGAGGAACTCAGACCAGAGATAGAAACACAGAACAGACAGAGACTTGGGGTTTTGGTGAAGCTGAGCGCGTGATCGAGCTCAGCATTTAATAAACAAAATAATAGAACACAAAAAACAGGACACGGCACTTACGCCAAAATAAATAGACGAACAAAACGGACTATCAATTAAACAAACGGTGGGCGGACAGACACACAAACACGGTGAGTAAATAAATAAACAAGTATCGTGCTGGTCCTACAGCAGCGATAGCAATTGTTATAAGTATTACTCTCCTTCTCTCTCCGTTCTCCACTCAACGAACACACCACCCCGAGTGAGTGAAAACATGCAGCTTTTATGCAGTTGTACGAGACTCGATTGCTAGTCAATCATTCAATTGGAATCTCCGGCACAACTGCGTGAATTAATTAAAGTGCAATTCCCGTGACCACACATTATATTATAACCAGCACGTGAAGTGATTTGTGCCCTCCTCGTGCCAAATACAAATCTACATTTTTAAATCACACGTGAAACACAGACTCGTTTATATCCCGTGTACCGATGACTATACGCCAACATTTACACACAACACGCAACACAAAATACACACAGGGGGGCACTTTGCCACAGTCTGTTTTCACTGAAACATTTGATTGAAAGATGTGTCACTCCATTGTGAGAAGAGCTAACACTACAGAACAGGGAGGGGTGGAGCTTGAGGGCAGCAATTATTATTATTTATTAGTAATTGTGAACCCATTAATCTACACTCCTCTCCAACAAGTATTGGTTCAGATGAATACATGCAGAATGACTGGGGTGGGGCATTTGTTGCCTGTTTTTCCACTCAGACCTTTCTCTCCCTAAATATCTTGGTATCCCTGAATAGATAATCATCCCATCTTTTAATACATGTACAATGCATGTGAAACCAGTTGTGGGGTCAAATGAACAGCTATCCCTCCCAGTCATCCTGTGCTGGTAGTAAATGTATATTGCAGTATCACTGCACTTGTGGGATGGATTGCTCATTAAAATATTAGACAGATATTTGAAGAGTGGACGATATTCTATTGAAGATATTTAGTAAGCAAGGGGTCTGAGTGGGTAAAATGGCAACACATACCCTGTAGGAACATTAAGTGAACTGTAATTGTATGCAGAGCTGCATTTGATTGGTTCCAATTGAAGAAGTTTGATAAGATCGAGGAATTATAATGAACAAAACAATCAAACAGCAAGAGGGTTTAATTAATAGCAGCAGCAGTTTATTGAAGACAGAAAAATAAAAAGAGAGAACTTATCCAAAGTCAGAAATAAATCTCAAGTATAGGAGGGAGGAGGGAGCATACAGGAGGGAGTAGACAGCAGGGAGGAGGGAGAATGGGGTAGGGAGGAGGGAGCAAGGAGTAGGGAGATTACAGGAGGGAGCAGGGTGGAGGGAGGATGGAGTAGGGAGCATACAGGAGGAGCATGGAGGAGGGAGCATAAAGGAGGGAGAAGGGAGCATAAAGAAAAGAAAAGGGAGGAGGGAGCATGGAGGAGGGAGCATAAAGGAGGGAGGAGGGAGCATAAAGGGAACAGGGAGGAGGGAGCATGGAGAAGGAAGGAGGCAGCATACAGGAGGGAGGAGGGACCAGGAAGTAGGGAGCATACAGGAGGGATCAGGGTGGAGGGAGGATGGAGTAGGGAGCATACAGGAGGAGCATGGAGGAGGGAGCATAAAGGAGGGAGAAGGGAGCATAAAGAAAAGAAAAGGGAGGAGGGAGCAGGGAGGATGGAGCATACAGGAGGGAGGAGGGAGGAGGGAGCATACAGGAGGGAGCAGGGAGTAGGGAGCATACAGGAGGGAGGAGGGACAAGGGAGTAGGGAGCATACAGGAGGGAGGAGAGAGCATAAAGGAGGGAGTAGGGAGCATGAAGGAGGGAGCAGGGAGGAAGTGGGATAGAGAATGGAGCAGGGAAAAGGGAAAAGAGGATGGAGCAAGGTCCATGCAGCAGAGAGGAGGGAGCATAAAGAAGAGAACAGGGAGGAGCGAGCATATAGGAGGGAGGAGGGAGCAGGGAGGAGGGAGCATGGAGGACGGAGGAGGGAGGAGGGATCATACAGGAGAGAGTAGGGAGGCAGGAGCAGGGAGGATTGAGTATAGATGGAGGAGGGAGCATGGAGGAGGGAGCAGGGAGGAGGGAGCATATTGGAGAGAGCAGGGAGGAGGGAGCAACAGGACACAGGAGGGAGCATAGAGGAGGGAGGAGGGAGCAGAAGGGAGCATACAGGAGGGAGAAGGGAGCAGTAGGGATCATACAAGAGGGAGCAGGGAGGAGGGAGCATACAGGAGGGAGTATGGATGAGGGAGCATACAGAAGGGAGCAGGAAGGAGGGAGTATAGAGGGAGGAGGGAACAGGAAGGACAGAAGAGGGAGCAAAGAGGAGGGACCATAGAGCAGGGACTATAGAGGGAGGAGGAAGCAGGAAGGAGAGATCAGAGAGGAGAGATCAGGGAGGAGGGAGCATAGAGGAGGGAGAAGAGAGCATGGAGAAGGAGAGGAGGGATGAGGGAGCATAGAAGAGGGAGGAGGGAGCATAGAGGAGGGTGCAGGGACTGGTGAAGCAGGGAGGAGGGAGTGATTTGAGGATGCAGCAGACAATGACTGTTGATTTTCTCAGTGATTTGACTTTTCTAACCATCTCTCCTCTACCCGTCCTCTTCTCTTCAATCAGATTCCTGTCAGCTCACACTGGACCCCAACACAGCGTATAGAGAGCTCTGTCTGTCTGAAGGGAACAGAAAGGTAACACTGAGGGGAGAGACCCAGAGATATCCAGATGATCACCAAGAGAGATTTGATGTGTATGCCCAAGTGCTTTGCAGAGAGGGTTTGTCTGGGACTCGCTGTTACTGGGAGATTGAGTGGAGTGGGGTAGGGGCTGATATAGGAGTCACATATAAAGGAATCAGCAGGAAAGGAGAGGATGATTCCTGTGGCCTTGGATACAATGACAAGTCCTGGAGTTTGCGCTGCTCTGATTCCAGTTACTCTGCCCGGCACAATAACAATAAAACTGCAATAACTGCCTCCTGCTCCCCCAGAATAGGAGTGTATCTGGACTTTAATGCCGGCACGCTGTCCTTTTATGGCGTCTCTGACACAATGACCCTCCTGCACAGATTCCAAACCACATTCACTGAGCCGCTCTATCTTGGGTTTGGGCTTCATTATTCTGATTCCACTGTAACAATCTGCCAGCTGAACTAGACTGTTTTGTGTTGTAAGAAACCCTTTGTATTGAACTCCCTGTCTGTACTCTCCACTCCTCGGGTGAAGGGAATGTTCAATCTGACACAACTTTGGATGAAAGTTAGGGGGTAAAACGGCGCCACCTGCAGAGCGAAACGAGGTGAATTATTTGTTTTTATTAACAAATGGATTTCGTACGAAATAACTGTATTTAATTTATTTTTTAAGAATTGTTATGTTTTATATATATTTTAAAAAATGGCATCCAATAGTCAGTGCTGTAAAGTGATCTTAAGTTTGCTTTATTGTGTATTAAAAAAAAAAAATTTGATTAACTGTGACTTTTTCTTATTTATTAATACTCATAGGGAAGCATTGTAAAGCATAGAGAGGTCTGGTAAAGCATAGGGAAACATTGTAAAGCACACAGAGGTCTGGTAAAGCATAGGGAAGCATTGTAAAGCACAGAGAGGTCTGGTAAAGCATAGGGAAGCATTGTAAAGCACAGAGAGGTCTGGTAAAGCATAGGGAAGCATTGTAAAGCACAGAGAGGTCTGGTAAAGCATAGGGAAGCATTGTAAAGCACAGAGAGGTCTGGTAAAGCATAGGGAAGCATTGTAAAGCACAGAGAGGTCTGGTAAAGCATAGGGAAGCATTGTAAAGCACAGAGAGGTCTGGTAAAGCATAGGGAAGCATTGTAAAGCACAGAGAGGTCTGGTAAAGCATAGGGAAGCATTGTAAAGCACAGAGAGGTCTGGTAAAGCATAGGGAAGCATTGTAAAGCACAGAGAGGTCTGGTAAAGCATAGGGAAGCATTGTAAAGCACAGAGAGGTCTGGTAAAGCATAGGGAAGCATTGTAAAGCACAGAGAGGTCTGGTAAAGCATAGGGAAGCATTGTAAAGCACAGAGAGGTCTGGTAAAGCATAGGGAAGCATTGTAAAGCACAGAGAGGTCTGGTAAAGCATAGGGAAGCATTGTAAAGCACAGAGAGGTCTGGTAAAGCATAGGGAAGCATTGTAAAGCACAGAGAGGTCTGGTAAAGCATAGGGAAGCATTGTAAAGCACAGAGAGGTCTGGTAAAGCATAGGGAAGCATTGTAAAGCACAGAGAGGTCTGGTAAAGCATAGGGAAGCATTGTAAAGCACAGAGAGGTCTGGACTCTAACCCTGGGCTTGAGACTCAGCTCAGTGATTTGGATTCCTGAACAGCTTCTTAGTAAAGGTATTATTCAGCATGCCGCCGCACCGTGAACTAATAAGAAAAGACTTTCAGTACCTGGCAGGCTCTTGTGACATATCAGGCGGGTCATTCTCTTTACTCCTTCTTCTTCTCCTTGGAGTCGGGTCCATGCCTCTCTCTACTGAATCACTCGTTCCTCAGTTAGCTGGGTTTCTCCTCTGCAGCACAATTGAAACAAGTCCGTTGTTAAAGAGTACAGCGCTTCAAATGTCATTTTTCTTTCTCTTTCTTTAGAGCGGCCCCTTATCTTTTCATGCTGTTTGAAATCATCCCGAGCGCTTCTTGTTATCACAGTTACTCAAATGCTGGGTTCGTTTTTGGAAACGTCTGTGTTGCTAATTGAGTGCCATGGGAGCATTGTATTTTAAACAATTTTGTATCAATTAAGATTATGTTTCATTTTGAATGATTAATTTTGAACTTTAAATATACAGGTTAATACTAACAGTTACAACAGCACTTAATAGGAAAAAAAACTATGATCTTTTGTGTGTTTTGTCCAGTTGTTCTGCTTGGATTTTGGTGTCTGACCAAATTTATATTAGAGCTTGAGTTTCTCGCACTGTTCATGTCGTTAGGGTTACCCGATTTGCAGTGAAAAACTAAATAAGACGTTCTTTTTCTCCAATTCACTGACGCAGTACCAAAATAACAGGATTGTGCAGTAAAGAAACAAGGACCAGGGGTCACAAATGGAGATTAGATAAAGGGGCATTCAGAACAGAAAATAGGAGGCACTTTTTACACAGAGAATTGTGAGGGTCTGGAACCAACTCCCCAGTAATGTTGTTGAAGCTGACACCCTGGGATCCTTCAAGAAGCTGCTTGATGAGATTCTGGGATCAATAAGCTACTAACAACCAAACGAGCAAGATGGGCTGAATGGCCTCCTCTCGTTTGGAAACTTTCTTATGTTCTTATGTATTTAACACAATAATAGTTTTACCAAATTATAGTGGAATAGTTGTATGCTTTTGTCTTAGAAAATATCAGTTTACAAAAGCTCTCTTATTTTGAAGACTCCATGTTCACAAGTATGCGGAAGCCCTTTGGCAGTCAGCATGCTCTGTCATCATGAGTCACATGACCGGAACCTGCGTGACGTCGAGTTATTTTGCTTAAACATCAATAATAACCGAACAACGAAGAAGAAGAAGCGAAAAGGACGGAAAATACAAAGAAAAAATGATGTAGCCTATCATTGTGATAAGATGAAATATTGAAGTACCTTGACAAGATGTTTTGCCGGTACGCAGTTCGGGCCGTACCGCTGAGTTTCACCTCTGATTATTAGTATATATGTATGTGTGATTATTATTATTATTATTATTATTATTATTATTATTATTATTATTATTGATATAGTTTTATTAAACACTATCCTCAACAACACGAAGTATAAAATCGACTCAACAAGCTCTCCTCTTCACTGGCTTTGTTTCCATTAAGATATCGAAGTGAATAAAGTCTTACGCGCATTTGAAATTCGGCAAAAGTAATGCGCTTAATCACCTAAAACTGGGTTTCCATTCAAATCCATTTCTAGCGGACAAACTGGCCGACGTGATGACGTTGTGGGCGGAGCTAAAGTTATTCGCATCGAAAACTGAAATACGCCAGAAAAATAGAGCGACAGACCGTTTCCACTCTTCAACCTGATTTTCCTTTACAAATGCATGCGAATACGATGACGTATCACATCTAGCGAATAACCCCAGTTTACTAAACAGCAGGCTACTGTCCATCACTTCCCACCAGTTTATTATTCACAAAAAAATGATTATTCTGAAGGTATTGTAGCGTGCACGGGGGAAGGCTGCAGTAGGGCTGGTAGGTGACGTCATCACACCCAAAAACATAAGCCCCATATATATGGCGTGAAATAGCTAGCAAAAATCCGTGAGCGCAGAAACGCAGTTTGTAACTGTAAAACTAAGCTTGTAACTGTAAAATGGGAACAAAATACAATTACGGTTCTAATTTACACTTATGAAACTCAGTATACGCTTGGAGCACAGAGCACCCTGATATACTCACAGCAGAACAGCCTCCATTCACAAAACCTATAGCAACGCGATCATTAACGAGGGGAGCGCAGAGCACCCTGATATACTCACAGCAGAACAGCCTCCATTCACAAAACCTATAGCAACGCGATCATTAACGAGGGGAGCACAGAGCACCCCGATATACTCACAGCAGAACAGCCTCCATTCACAAAACCTATAGCAACGCGATCATTAACGAGGGGAGCACAGAGCACCCCGATATACTCACAGCAGAACAGCCTCCATTCACAAAACCTATAGCAACGCGATCATTAACGAGGGGAGCACAGATTTGCAATTTCCAGTAAAATGTAATGTTTCTATATTCCAATCTGTGCCAAACGTCACTTTAAAACCCGTGTATTATGAATGTAAAGCCTAGTCCGGGTCTGTCCCGCGACACATCCGTTTCATTTACACTGTAATGCGGACTCACAGGAACACAATATTTCTACCTGTGCTGAGTGGGAGCTGCAGAGGGACTGTGTTTTACATAACTTTAGTTAAACTGCAATAAGCACTCTGTCAGACTTTCTGTGTCCTCCTCTAGGACTGTATAAAGCAGGATAGGACAGTCCATCCCGTGATGCAGTTCGGTACTCAATTACAGGCGCCATTTGTGGAGCCCACTCAGTACTGAATACATTGCGGAGATGCTGTGTTGCAGCGCCAGGATATACCGGTATTTTTTTTAATAACAATACAAAATATCGTTAATATACATTGCCTGACTGTTATTTATGTGAATTAATGCTTGATTATGTCAAGAAACATTTTGCCAGGGCGAGAGTGAATACGTTAAAAGCATTGCGAGCGCGCTGTGAAAGAGCTCTACGGGCTCCAGAAATGCGCCGCTGTTTACTAACTCCGCCCACTTGTGACATCATTGTCCTATATAGTCCTAGGTCCCGCCCCAGTGCTTCGTAAAGCCGACAGCTATTGGCTGATCTCGACACACATCATACAAGCGTTCCGTCAGACTTTCCAACAATCAAGACTTTCATTTGACGCGCGTTTTATGGAGCCTCGTTATCATAACGTCTCTTATTATCATTAACGCCCGAATTATAATTATACGATTTTAAACCATCAAAAACGAAACCTGCCGAACCTCTGGAACCAGACCGATAAAAAGAAACTCAAAACTGGATGTCAAAAACGGAAGCAAAAGACGACAAAAAAAATAAACTGCAATAAACACACTGTCAAACTTTCTGTGTACATTTCAAAATGATTATTTCTGTAAAGGGTGTGTTCTGTTTTCTGTTAACTGTTACTAATTAGGTTAAAGTAAAAAATAAAAGTGCGCTTTTGGTAATAATTTGATTTTACTGCATTAATAATAATATTATTTATTTCTTAGCAGACGCCCTTATCCAGGGCGACTTACAGGTGTTACAAAATATCACATTACAGATAAGAGCCGTTATAAAAATACAAAGTCAGCGGCAAACAGGAGCAAATTCAACTAAGAACAATACAGAAAATAATCACGTTTGAGAGCAAATTCGACTAAGAGCCGTTAAACGACTCATAAAAACATTTGCTTAGAAAAGTGCATTCCATTCCACTAAAAAAAAATGTGAATTCGGTTTCCTTTCAGAGTAAATTCAATTACAAGATACAGGAAATAGTTCTAATTGAGAGCAGTAGTTTAGGCCTACTGTAGATATTTATACAAAATGTTTTTGTTTGTTTGTTTGTTTAAATCAGACAACTCCAGACATGTCCGGCTTAGAGAGGGACAACTAATTCTGAAAACCGTTTTGAAAGAAATATCTCGTTGCTGTGGGGGTGGCTAGAGTCTCAAACTGGGGGTCCATTCCCTGGGGCGTGAGGTCTCTGAGGGTCTCTTCAAGCTCCTCTCTGCAAAGACAAGTTTATAATCCTAATGTTAGGATGTTTCAGTTCACACCCCCTAGTCTCGTATCATGTGACGCGCTGTGTGATGGGGGTCCACTATGAAAGGCGCTATATAAAAATAAAGATTCTTCTCATTACATATTCAGGCAGCGCCGCTTCAGCCGTTGAGATTGGAACTCCTCCAGTTTGAATTGCCAGCTCACGCTGCTCAGGGTCAGTGCCGCTGTGTTGTTTGTATATTTTTGTCTGTAAAACCAGCCTTTTAAAGGATCCAGGTAAGGGGATTCATCATTTGATTGACGCGGGGAAAGAGACAAAAGAAAAGGGGCGATCTAAAAATGAAAATAATGAAGACGACAAACAAACACAAAGTAGCGCCCTGCTACACATATATTTCTAAAGCCAAATCCATGTTAACTAACGTATTCACGTTGCTAATGATTAGCCTGTGTAATAAATAATCCATTCCTTACTCAAGTTTGCGATTTATTGTCTTAATGGATTCGAATTACATTAGCTGCGACAACTGATTTGGTTTAAACATAAATCCGTGATTATATGAATCTAACCAAAGAGTATTTTAGATTCTAACCAAAGCAAGAGTATTTTTTTAATCAACAAAATGTGTTTATAAACTAGAGGAGCTTAACTTTTTCAGTAAATGAAGAGGCTTGCGAACACGAAGCATTATTTTATAACGTATTGTTATCTGTTAATACAATTCAATGCAGCTGAATTCAGGAGCTGTTGTTCAGTTAATATGTTGAACGTTTGGCTGCTCAGATGTGTCGTTTCTTAATATAGCAATGTTGTTGTGAAGAGATTGTATGTATTGTACGGATGTGTGCATTGTGTTTGTGTGCTGTCATTCCCGCTGTCTGGCTGTGTTTAGCTGCTGTGTGTTTATTCTCTCCTCGCTGTATTCCGTCGCTGTTTTGTGTATCTCTTGTGTTTGTATTCCCGTGTGGAATGAAACCCGCCTGCCTGTGTGTCTGCCCTGGTCTCTTACGATTGGTTGTTATCGGTCTGTGCCCATTGGTCCTAGTGTGCGGCTGAGAGCCAATGGGATGTGCTGAGCTCTGGTTCCCTGATTTGAATAAGGGGCGGAGCTAAGGTTCTGTTCTGTTGTTGGTGAATAAAGTGTTGAATCCTGAGAAGCTGACGGAGCTGTGGACTCTGGTGCGTGCTGTGCGAGCGTCAAGAATAAAGACAAGGATTTGAACAAGAAGAAAGCGTGTCTCAGTGTTCAGCCTCCTGAGTACGGTGTCCATATTAGGACATCGTCATTTCTCACGTCTCAGCGTCAGTTATCAGGAATTTCTTTGTCATGGATCATTTAGTTTGGCGATCAGTCGTCATTTCTCAATCATTTTTTCTGTCATCCCTCATGTGTTTTTGATGTCAGCCATTATTTGTATCAGGTATCATTTGTATTTTGTGTCCGCCGTCACTGGAATTTCGAGTCACGGAAGATCTCTGTCACTCAAATTTCGAGTCATGGAAAACCTCTGTCAATGAAATTCTCTGTCAACCATCAGACAGCATTTCTTTCTGGGACTTAACGTAACAGCCAATCACGTTTCTAAGTTTGCATATCCTCTGATTTCATTGGCTACTGTGAATGTCAATCAACTGAAAACAAACTTTTCTACATGATTGTTGTGGGGATTCGTTATTAGCTGTGGCTTGTATTTTATGTATTTATTTGTTTGCTACAAATGATCCATGACAAAGAAATTCCTGATAACTGACGCTGAGACGTGAGAAATGACGATGTCCTAATATGGACACCGTACCTGAGAAACGCTACAATATATTAATACACAGCAATATTGCTTCTAATACCGTTCAGAATTATGTTAATTAGATTTTTTTACCCTGTAAAATATTCTATTTCTGAATATAATAATAATAATAATAATAATAATAATAATAATAATAATAATAATAATAATAATAATAATAATTAAACTACATCTACAATACCCTCTTTTTAAGTACATGTTTGTTGATGATTTATTTTTCTTCTAAGAATTATATTGCAGGCCGCTATGAGTCTTGCCATGGATGAGACAGATGTGTCAGAATGTATTACACAGATATTACAGATATGTGTGTGATTGGATATCGGGTACTGTGAGGGTGTGCTGAGTGGCTGATGTTAAACAGGGAGGACACACAACCAAAAATTCAGTTAAAAGAAACAAATACTTTATATGTGAACAAAAGTAAACGTGTTCTTTCATCAAATAACTGTCTACACGGATCCTGGATCAACACAAAGACATATAGAGCAGGAAACACAACACTTATATACCTGGGCTAGCACAGCGGCCAGGTACTACCCTCCAGCCACACCCAGAGCTCTAGGAATAGCATTTATAGGACACAGTATAACATGCTTTGCTGGAGACTGGAGAGAAGGACACACCTGGTGTCAGTTGGAGCCCATGAGTTATATTTTTATATCTATGTGAGCACCAGTTTGGCTTCGAAAAATATTGTAAGATAAAATACCAGAACACGGGAGCATAAAATATATCTTTTACTAGACTTCGAATGATAGATAGGCCACCGATGTTCTGTATATTGATATCAGTAACTGGGACTACACTGTGTCAGCTAAATACATCAAATTGTCAGACATGAATAAAAGGAAAAGGCTGAATTCATACCTGCAGCAGGTTTATCAACCCCGACAGACACAGGTGCTGCTTACTGAAGAAGAGCAGGGAGGAGAAATGATTTGTATTAATAAATAATCTTAACATATACAGAAATTAAAATGTCAAGAAAACCTGTCTTTGTATCTATTTCAATATGTGGGGTTTGTATGATTATATATATATATATATATATATATATATATATATATATATATATATATATATATATATATATATATAAGCACTGGTGTCTGCTGTTGTTCCCGTTACCTGAATAGACGGTCTTTAGAAATGCCTAAATCACGCCTTTGGTTGGTGGTTAAGTGTTTCTTTATTCTGAAATGATGGCATTTTTCCATCCTTCTTATATTCCTGTACAGAACTAGACACTCTAACACAGCAGTCAAACACATTGTTAATACTGTGATAAATCAGGAGAAATGGACAGTCTAAACATGGAAACAAGCTTGTTCTTGTTATTCCGGGCCTCCGCTGGTGTTTTCTGTTGTTGATTCAGCTCGGTTTGGGTGGGGGGAGGACAGGCTTGTCATTTAGCAGTCTTTGGTTCGCGTTGATCAGGGTCTTCAGGAACTTGTGATCATGGAAACTCAGGGTAAAGTGTGCATGGGCAGCTGGTGTGAGGTGCTGTGGTGGCGAGTCCATCACATTTACACAGTGGTTCTCCTAGGACTAAGAGCTCTAACAGAAGTTGTTCATGTTTATGTTCTAATAGGAGCAACAGAAGGGAAAGGGCGCTCCACAGATATGCAAGTATATTATGCATGAGATTTTCTGTGTGGCAAAAATAAACTCAAGTTTCAGCTCAAGAGAGCTGGTAAACTGATGGGTAACTTTACATGTGCAATGCAGGCCCTTCAAGTTAAGTTTCATGTTTACTGTGCACTGGGCGGTTTTCAGAAAGTGGGCGGGTTTTACTGTTCACTGGGCGGGGTTTCAGAAAGTGGGCGGGTTTCAGAAAGTGGGCGGGTTTTGGAAAAGTGGTTGGGAGAGATCAAGCAAACTACAAGAAAGTCACCTCAGAATTTGTAGCTTTGAAGAATACTTTTCTTATTATTTTCTATATATTTTCAAAAAGAAAATAAGTTAGCAGTTATTTAATCTTAAACAACCAAGAGCTTTGCTGAACCTGAATCCTGTATTTAATTATTCAGAAGTCTGGTGAGTGACATTTTAATATACATGATTTTTGTTTATTTTATTATTTTTTTTAAAATTATTGTTTATAGTAAAGTAAAAATACACCCAAACACTTGATACTGTGAACTATGCATCATTTTATTTGAAAAGTGAAAATGAATAGATTGTATTGTAGAGTAACCAGTAAAATTAAGCAATAGAACCTGAAGAAGAGGCTTTACTGTGTGCTAAGTCCAGGTGTAGTACGCTCCAAACACTCACGCATAAAAAACACTCAGCCATTTAACAGTATGAGGGCTCTACTGCTATTAGGAAATGGCTTTACTAAAAAAAAATTAAAAAAATTAAGGTTTTGTTTATTTGCTTGTTTTTTCGTGATTTTATCAAGCACTAGTTTTTGTTGCTAATGAATACAAACGTGTTCTACAATATTCCATGAGCAATATTCCATAGATAGATATATAGATATATAGATATATAGATATATATTTGAAATCAGTAACTGCCACATTTTTATATCAAAATCGGTATTGTTGATATCAAAAATATCAATTTTTCTACACAGCTGAAGGGTGTTTGTCCAAAACGTCCTGAAATAAATGAATTTTTAATCATTTAAACCTTTTGTGTGAATCCCAAAAAACATTGTAATTATCTACAGTAATTCAGTTATGCTAAGTGGAATTAAAAAAAAACAATAAACAATAAACCCACGTATTCATCAAAACATCTTCAAAATATTGACAACAGCCTGGCTGACTTGGGCACACACTGTAAAACTATTCACTTTTGTTGCTCTTACACTTCACAGTTTTGTTCCTGGAAATGAAGACCAAAGTTTGAAAACCCTGAAATTAAGAAAATAAGTTTGCTCTCTCTCTCTCTCTCTCTCTCTCTCTCTCTCTCTCTCTCTCTCTCTCTCTCTCTCTCTCTCTCTCTCTCTCTCTCTGTGTGTGTGTGTGTGTGTTTGTTATATTTAATTTTACAATTATTTTAGTCAAGATGAAAATATTTACAAAGTGCTGAAATGAAGAAAAAAATAAATCCATGTTTGCTGTTCATGTTCTAGTATATCATTTTAGACAAGCTAAAGGGTTTGTTACAACTATTAAGATGCTAGCGGTGACAACATTTTGAATTGAAACAAAGCCAAAACAAAATAAATGTGTGTGTGTGCGTGCGTGCGTCAGTGTGTGTGTGTGTGTGTGTGTGTGCATATGTATGTGTGTGTGTGTGAGTGTGTGCGTGTGCGTGTGTGTGTGTGAGTTAGTTATATTCTTCCAAGCTACGGTGTTCAAGAGTTTGTTATTTTAGCCAAGATGAAAATAGCTAAACTTTAAAGATGCTAGTTGAGTTGGGCCCCTCATTATTGGGGTGGGTGTTCTTGAGAATGTCCAGTTTGTGACGGTCAGCTCAGAAAATACGGTGTTTTAAGATGCCAAGTGGCCAACCGACCTCGTGGTGTTCACATTATTGTATTTTTAGAAATGCTTTTGTGTCGATGTTCTGCAACCAGCTATATGCAACACAAACATAGTTCGGGGTGTGTGAGCACATATTTTACATTTTTATGCCTATATTTTTCTCAAACACTCATGTATCCAAAATAAAATAAATAAATTAAAAACATATATATATATATATATATATATATATATATATATATATATATATATATATATATATATATATATATATATATATATATACACAACCAAATACTTTACGCAGATGTTAAGCCTTTTCTTTGCAAAGAATAATTTGTGAAGGTATCCTGAATTCACTTTAAGGATTTTTTTCTTGGTTTACAAATTGACTTGTTAAAACAGAGTGTGTAAAAACAAGGGAGTGAGGGGCTCTTCTTTAACTTGTCATCTCTCGTGGTTATCTAACTTACACCTGCCCTATCTGGAGTGTAATGCAGTCACTTGATAACCACATTCTTCACAATACAGTATGCAGACTCTTTGACAGAGGGGCTCCTCCTCAAAGTTCATGAAAATAAAAAGATAAAGTTTGAAGGCACTGAAATGAAGGAAAATAAATATCTCCCTGAGCTGGGAGGTAGAACCACCATTTCATTTTTTACCAGGGAAATTATAACACGACTGAAGTAAAATAGAGAAACTAGGTACCAATGTCACCTCCATAGTATAATGTGCTTAATTTACATGATCAAATTGTATCTGATGCTCATTATATTTAAGAAGAAAATACATGCAGTAGACATAACACAAATATTATCTGGCAAATTGAACCCTTTTATTTCTTGTTGGCTCTAGCAATGATAGGAGAATCCCTTTTAGCTACCAGGGGCATTGGGCCACAGCCAAGTAAGCTGTATGGTACAGTTTATAAACTAAGTAATATAATGTATTACAATCGCATTTCAACCCTTTCTAGGCTGTTTTAGAGATGTAATTTCATCTAAATATAAAAGTTACAGGCATTCTTCTTAGTGACTCATGACCAAATCCCAATATACCAACTCATAATAATAATTTACATTGAGCACTTTTTCACATTTGTTTGTCTTCTACCATAATCGTTTCAATGTCAGCTAGAAACGAAGTCACTACAAACACAGACACGCGCACACGCACACAGTACAAAGGTAAATGTCTGTGGCATCCATACAAGCTTGGGGTAGTTCTAGAGCCTAGGGGCTTCAGTTTTGAATAAAGAAGATACCTGATTCAAATCTCACTGGAGAAGTTTTTTTGTGGCATTGTCAATTCAACTGATGGACGATTTGTTTCAGTGTTTCCAACAGTTTCTAAGATACGTCTTGGAATGATTTTGAAAAGGACAGAGAGAGATTAACAGATGGACACTTTAAGGCTGCAAGCCCAATGTGACCAAACATTCCCTCTCCCCTGTATGTGGAAAACAACATGTTTATTTAAGTGCTGGGTGTGTCCTGACGCTTGTCACAACCCCTGAGCAATTAAGATAACAGACAACTCTGTTGGTGAACAGAGATACCAACAACCAAGGATAAATGAACCACCCTAAAACTTAACGCATAGATATTTTGAATGCCACTTAACCATAGGCAAGCACTAGGTCAAATGCATTGGTTCAAATACACAAGGGTAACATTTTTAAATGATGTGGTTAACAGATGCATGATACTAAAGACAATATGTCTTTGTCAGAAAATATAAAATGTAGGGATATCACAGATTCAAATGACAAGTGTCAAATGGGTAAACATGCTGTTTATCATTCATGAATAAACTTGTTTTGCTATGAAACTAATATGAACTATGAATATGCCTAAAGGAATTGCAACAAACTGCCATAAGAAAAAGCATAGTCTGTATTCATTAATACTTCTAAGTAAAGGATTCACAAACACCCCTTCATAATGTAGAGGTATTTTCTTGTTCCAAATGGACCGACAGTCTTTTTTTAATGTTTTGCATGGAAACTGCTTTGTTTCGCAGGCTCAATTGTTACAACAACTTACCGCACAAGTTGTTTTCTATTTTCATTCTATTTTGTATTTTATTACAGCAAAACCTGGAACAAGTGTGACAACCGGCTAGTATTTATTTTGTCAAAAATGTAAGCAAGTTTATCTTTGACAGATATTTACAAATCCCTACATTTCTAATAAAGAATGAACAGTTAAGGGTTTGGAATGAACTTTTCTTCGTGTTGCACAGGATATTTGAGTTAATAATCTCAAGAGTGTGATGTAGGGCAGAGGCATCGACAGACATGTTAACACATGGACGCTACAGTGTTTGACAGCTGACCAGTTTGTATAGGCATAGCGGATGAAGTGAACAAACTCTAATATCTCGACAAATGCAGCATATTGTTTACAGCTGGGAAACCCCTAGACACAACTGAAACAAAAATAAATATCTAAATAAATAAATCATATACTTTGACATTTAATGTCCCAGGAAGTCTCTCAGATTTCCCAGGACAGCTACCTCAAAAAGAGAACAATCCAGGCAAAACCAGAATGGGTGGCAACCCTGATTAAAGTACAAAAAATGAGGTTTAACATTAAAGTTACTACTTAACCCCAACTATACATGATAATCAGGGTCATAACCAGAGCTTACATTCTACCAGGTCAAGCTTAGGTTTCAAGCTCTAGCTGCAGTATTTATATGACTGCTTGGCATTTACTATTCAACCTCCAAATCTATGTTACACAGCAAACCGACAGAGAAAACGAAGGAGTCTTTTGCACTTTACCAGAATTTGTACATGAGCATCAGCATTAAAAACAACTGAGGGGCTCCCGAGTGGCACTTCCAGTAAAATCACTTGCGCAGAGTGCAGGACATATAGTGTGGACGTTGCCTGTTCGAGTGCCACCCGGGGGGAGGGATGGTGAGGTCGGCCAGGGTGTCCTCAGCTCACCGCGCACCAGCGACCCCTGTGGTCTGGCCGGGTTACTGCGGGCTTGCCTGTAAACTGCCCAGAGCTGCGTTGTCCTCTGACGCTGTAGCTGTGGGTCTGCAGTGTGTAAAGAAGTGGGCGGCTAACGGCACACACTTGGAGGACAGCATGTGTTTGTCTTCGCCCTCCCGAGTCAGCGCAGAGGTGGTAGCGTTGAGCTGAGCTAAACAAAATAATTGGACACTACTAAATTGGGGAGAAAATAGCAAAAAACGAATTGGCGACTATTAAAAAATTTAAAAAAAAAAAAAAACCCGAGGACAGGACCTTGGTGTCCTCATAGTTAGTTACAGCCATGATGATAATGTATCCATAATAAAATGCACATTGATTTCCATTCTGTATATTTATCATTTACAAAGCTGCAGTCTTGTAATGTAATTTCACTTTCTCAACACTGCACTACACTTGAAGATGGAAGCTACTGATCAGATGTGTCACCCTTGTTTTGTAGGGCCTCTTCTTCAGATAAAGCATGGCTAATGCAGGGGATGAGACGCTGGAGATGGCAGCTCTCGGACGACCCTTCCAGCTGGGAATGCTGTATGACTGCCGGAAGGATCATCTCATTCCAGGTGACTGCTGACCCTTGCTTGCACTTATTCAGCCCACACGAGTGAGACAGCGCACCAGTGTGAGGCGCAGGAGAGATTCAATAGGGAGCCCCTGCAGGGTAATCAGCCACTCTGCATCTGAACAGTTTGCATGTTACAGTAAAAATTCAACTCATCATATATATATATATATATATATATATATATATATATATATATATATTTTCTTAGCAGATGCCCTTATCCAGGGCAACTTACAATTGTTACAAGATATCACATTATTTTTACATATAATTACCCATAGTACCTTGCTCAAGGGTATAGCAGCAGTGTCCCCCACCTGTGACTGAACCCTCAACCTACCGGTCAAGAGTCCAGAGCCCTGACCGCTACTCCACACTGCTGCCTTGAAAAAAAAAATCACATTTAAATGCACCAAGATTTCAGTGTGTAACACAACAAACTGCGAAAACGTCCAAAGGGGGTGAATACTTACTATAGGCATTGTATATATATATATATATATATATATATATATATATATATATATATATATATATATATATATATAGTACTGTGCAAAAAGTTTTAGGCAGGTGTGAAAAACGCTGTAAAGTAAGAATGCTTTCAAAATAGACATGTTAATAGTTTATATTTATCAATTAACAAAATGCAAAAGTGAGTGAACAGAAGAAAAATCTACATCAAATCAATATTTGGTGTGACCATCCTTTGCCTTCAAAACAGCATCAATTCTTCAGGTACACTTACACACAGTTTTGAAGGAACTCGGCAGGTAGGTTGGCCCAAACATCTTGGAGAACTAACCACAGTTCTTCTGTGGATTTAGGCAGCCTCAGTTGCTTCTCTCTTCATGTAATCCCAGACAGACTCGATGATGTTGAGATCAGGGCTCTGTGGGGGCCATACCATCACTTCCAGGACTCCTTGTTCTTCTTTACGCTGAAGATAGTTCTTAATGACTTTCGCTGTATGTTTGGGGTCGTGGTCATGCTGCAGAATAAATTTAGGCCAATCAGATGCCTCCCTGATGGTATTGCATGATGGATAAGTATCTGCCTGTACTTCTCAGCATTGAGGAGACCATTAATTCTGACCAAATCCCCAACTCCATTTGCAGAAATGCAGCCCCAAACTTGCAAGGAACCTCCACCATGCTTCATTGTTGCCTGCAGACACTCATTCGTGTGCCGCTCTCCAGCCCTTCGGCTAACAAACTGCCTTCTGCTACAGCCAAATATTTCAAATTTTGACTCATCAGTCCAGAGCACCTGCTGCCATTTTTCTGCACCCCAGGTCCTGTGTTTCGTGCATAGTTGAGTCGCTGGCCTTGTTTCCATCGCCGAGGTATGGCTTTTGGCCGCAAGTCTTCCATGAAGGCCACTTCTGACCAGACTTCTCCGACAGTAGATGGGTGTACCAGGGTCCCACTGTTTTCTGCCAATTCTGAGCTGATATGGCACTGCTGGACATCTTCCGATTGCGAAGGGAAGTAAGCATGATGTGTCTTTCATCTGCTGCAGTAAGTTTCCTTGGTCGACCACTGCTCACGGTCCTCAACGCTGCTTTGCTTTGTGCTTCTTCAAAAGAGCTTGGACAGCACATCTGGAAACCCCTGTCTGCCTTGACATTTCTGCCTGGGAGAGACCTTGCTGATGCAGTATAACTACCTTGTGTCTTGTTGCTGTGCTCAGTCTTGCCATGGTGTATGATTTTTGACAGTAAACTGTCTTCAGCATCCTCACCTTGTTAGCTGAGTTTGGCTGTTCCTCACCCAGTTTTATTCCTCCTACACAGCTGTTTCTGTTTCAGTTAATGATTGTGTTTCAACCTACATATTGAATTGATGATCATTAGCACCTGTTTGGTATAATTGTTTAATCATACACCTGACTATATGCCTACAAAACTCCTGACTTTGTGCAAGTGTACCTAGAAGAATTGATGCTGTTTTGAAGGCAAAGGTGGTCACCAAATATGGATTTGATTTAGATTTTTCTTCTGTTCATTTGCATTTAGTTAATTGATAAATATAATCTATTAACATGTCTATTTTTGAAAGCATTCTTACTTTACAGCATTTCTTCACACCTGCCTAAAACTTTTGCATAGTACTATATATATATATATATATATATATATATATATATATATATATATATATATATATATATATATATATATACACACACACTGAGTGTACAAAACATTAGGAACACCTTCCTAATATTGAGTTGCACCCCCTTTTGCCCTCAGAACAGCCTCAATTCTTCAGGGCATGGACTCTACAAGGTGTCGAAAGCGTTCCACAGGGATGCTGGCCCATGTGGACTCCAATTTCATGGAAAGAGCAGGTGTTCCTAATGTTTTGTACACTCAGTATATGTAATATATAATATAAACACACACACACACACACAGTCACCTCCAAAATTATTGGCACCCTTGATAAAGATGAGCAAAAAAGGCTGTTAAAATAAACACAGGTAATGAGCTATATTTTATGCTCAAATACTGTACATGGGAAAACCATATTCTTTTATTCTAATACAATTGCTCAGAGAATTTTTTATTAACAAGTAATAAAACATTTTCTCAAAAATATAGGTGTCAGAATTGGCACCCCTAAAGATTCTTATAAATAAAATCAAACAAAATTAAATCTGCATTAACATTCTACATCTTTAAGTTCATCTCAGTCTTAAGGAACTGTATTGTGGCCTTCCATGGCTTCCTGTTTCACTGGGGTATAAAAATGAGGTAACACGCATATGAAATCCATTTGTCATCCATCACCATGGGGAAAGGCAAAGCACTCACAAATGAAGAGAGACAAATGGTTGTTGACCTTCATAAATCAGGCAATGGGTACAAAACAATAGCTAAAAAACTAAATATACCTCTTACCACTATTAGGGCAATAATTAAGAAGTTCAAAACCTCTGGAACAGTGGTAAACTTACCTGGTAGAGAACACAAGTGTATCTTGCCCCCATGCACAGTGAGGCAGATGGTTCGGGAGGCAAAGGGAAATCCAAGGGCCACAGTTGGAGAATTACAGAACTTTGCTGCATCTTGGGGTCACCAAGTCTCCAAATCTACAATTAGACGCCACCTCCATGCCAATAGGCTATTTGGAAGGGTTGCCAGGAAAAAGCCTTTATTGAGAGCAACCAACAAACATAAGCTCCTGGAGTTTGCTAAACTGCATTGACACTTCGATTGGAACCGGTGCTATGGACAGATGAGACGAAAATAGAGCTCTTTGGCCACACACACCAGCGGTGGGTTTGGCGTCGAAAGAAGGATGTGTGTGCAAAAAGAACCTCATACCTTCTGTAAAATATGGTGGTGGATCTTTGATGTTATGGGAAAGTTTTGCTTCCACTGGTCCTGGTGCCATTGTTAAGGTCAACGGCATCATGAACTCTACCCAGTACCAGGACATTTTAGCCAAAAACCTGGTTTCTCTGCCAGGAGGCTGAAACTTTGCCGCAAGTGGATCTTCCAGCAAGACAATGACCCCAAGCACACATCAAAATCCACAAAGAAATGGTTAATTGACCACAAAATCAACATTTTGCAATTGCCATCTCAGTCTCGGACTTGAACCCCATTGAAAAACTGTGGTTTCAATTAAAGAGGGCAGTCCATAAGCGCAGACCGAAGGATATCAAGGATCTGGAAAGATTCTGTATGGAGGAATGGTCTAAGATCCCTCCCAATGTGTTCTCCAATCTCATTAAACATTATAGAAAAAGACTCAGTGCCTTTATCCTTGCAAGGGGAGGGTGCACAAAGTACTGAAAACAAGGGTGCCAATAATTGACACTTCATTTTTTTGGAAATGAATGTATAATTTGAGAAATGTGTAATTTTGGTTGATTCCATTGAATTATTAATAAAGTCAAATATATTCCACATGTTGGAAAATTACAATATAGCTCAGTACAGGCAATATTTTATACAGTCTTTTTGCTCATCTTTATCAAGGGTGCCAATAACTTTGGAGGTGACTGTATATACACACACACACTGCTCAATTCTGGAACATCAATTTGGATTTGAAAAAGTTATTTAAAGCCTGAAGTAAACTTTGCCTTGAGATGAATGTATTAAGTTGTTTATCTTGATTGCATGGCAGGAATTACTTTGTGGAACCCAGAAGAACTACAAGGCAGCATAAATGAAAGAACCCAGCCGATAACCGAGTTCAGTGTCAGCACCTCGGACTCCATTGAAGAGAAGGCTTCTGCTTTGAAAGTGGACGCTTCCCTGAAGGCGAGTCTCCTGGGGGGTTTGGTTCAAGTAAGTGGAGCTGCAAAGTACTTCAACGACACAAAGAAATCAACAAGACAATCCCGAGTCACTCTGCAGTACTACACAACAACACGATTTGAGAATCTGACCATGAATCACCTGGCCAAAGAGAAAGTGTCTCACCCCAGCGTGTTTGAAGACAAGACAGCGACTCACGTGGTCACCGCTGTGCTGTACGGAGCTCAGGCGTATTTCATATTCGACCGGCAGGTATCCTCAGAGGAGAAGCAACAGGAAATCCATGGAGAGATGAAGCTTGCAATATGTAAAATACCTACATTTACAATGGAAGGTCAAGGCTCTATTGACCTGAAGGACACAGAAAAAGCTGAAGTTGAAAAATTTGAATGTACATTTTATGGAGATTTTCATCTTCAATCTAACCCATCGACTTACCAAGATGCTGTGAAAGCCTACTCAACTCTTCCAGAATTGCTCGGGGACAAAGGAGAGAACGCAGTGCCTGTGAAGGTCTGGCTGTATCCGTTAATCAAGCTGGACTCCAGGGCTGCCAAGCTGGAAAGGAACATAAGTGACTACTTGGTAACGTCTGCGCAAACTGTCTTAGAAGAATTTAATACAATTGAAATGCAATGCAACGACATGATAAAAGACATTGTTACCCAAACGTTTCCTGAAGTCAATGAGAAGATTCAACAACTGAAACAAAGTGGCACGCAGTACAAGCTGAATTTCATGAGCAAACTGTCCGCCGTGCTGCCTTCCATCCGCGGAGGTGTGCAAGAGGAAGAATCACTCAGAGAGATTTTAAAAAATCACGAAGAGTCCCCTTTTAACTTTAAAGCACAACATGCTTGGCTGAACAGCAAAGAAAGAGAAATCAATGCAGTGAGACATTGCCTTACTATTTTAAAAGACATACATGCTGTATCTTCTGTGAATGAGCTAGACGAGGAAGAATTAAACCATGAGACTGAAAATATTGTTTGCTTTACCTTCACCTCACTGCACGAGCCAGAACCATATCTGGAAGATCTAAAAAACTACCTTGAAACCCAAGCGAGTAAGAACACTCAAAGTTCAACTCCTAGTAAGTATTTGCATCAAGAGAGCAAGCAATGGGTGAGCAGCGAAACTAATCTTAAGATAAGAATGTATTTGAATGTATTCCAGGAGTTAATGAACATCAACAGGGAGAATAAGAAAACAAAATTCTTCATAGCTTCTAAGGAAGACCAGCAGTTTCCTGGAGCCTGCATTCTCCTGTATGAAAATGGAGCATCAAAATACATACATTTCAAGATCCCAGCAAAACCTGAAGTCCCTGAGGTCTGTGATGTCACCCATGACAGTGTGACTCTGAAGGTGGTGCCTCCCAGTAGTGATGCTGATCAGAAACTAAAATACCGTCTGGAGTGCATTAATCAGAAGGAATGGGCAATTAAAACCGGCACTGATAAAACAGAGACCCTCACTGTATCAGGCTTGCAGCCGAACATTGAGTATGAATTTAGATGCACAGTGGAAGGGAAGTTGGGATATACTGTGAGCAGTGACACAACCAGCAAAATCAAGACAACAAGTTCATTTGCGCAAGACACAGGTCAGTGGTTAGTTACTTTTTTTTAAAATTTCACAAATATCATCACCCTTCTCTGTAGCAATTTTTCATTGACAAGTTAAAGTCTTATACCTTTTTTTAGGGCTGAGTCCGAAGGTTTGTTTGCTAGAAATGTATTCGAAGATTGTTTTAAACTAAAGCATAGCACTATACCGCTGTACGAAAGAACTGCCTGTGTGTGGATTGCCCTGTGAGAAACTCCTGCCTGCGAAAACCACGGTTCATTACACTCGGACTTGAGGCTGGCAGGGGAGAGTGTAGCGTGCACAGGGGAAGGCAGCAGCGGGGCTGGCAGGGGAGAGTGTAGCGTGCACGGGGGAAGGCAGCAGCGGGGCTGGCAGGGGAGAGTGTAGCATGCACAGGGGAAGGCAGCAGCGGGGCTGGCAGGGGAGAGTGTAGCATGCACGGGGGAAGGCAGCAGCGGGGCTGGCAGGGGAGAGTGTAGCGTGCACGGGGAAGGCAGCAGCGGGCTGGCAGGGGAGAGTGTAGCGTGCACGGGGAAGGCAGCAGCGGGGCTGGCAGGGGAGAGTGTAGCGTGCACAGGGGAAGGCAGCAGCGGGGCTGGCAGGGGAGAGTGTAGCGTGCACGGGGAAGGCAGCAGCGGGCTGGCAGGGGAGAGTGTAGCGTGCACGGGGAAGGCAGCAGCGGGCTGGCAGGGGAGAGTGTAGCGTGCACGGGGAAGGCAGCAGCGGGGCTGGCAGGGGAGAGTGTAGCGTGCACGGGGAAGGCAGCAGCGGGCTGGCAGGGGAGAGTGTAGCGTGCACGGGGAAGGCAGCAGCGGGGCTGGCAGGGGAGAGTGTAGCGTGCACGGGGAAGGCAGCAGCGGGCTGGCAGGGGAGAGTGTAGCGTGCACGGGGAAGGCAGCAGCGGGGCTGGCAGGGGAGAGTGTAGCGTGCACGGGGAAGGCAGCAGCGGGCTGGCAGGGGAGAGTGTAGCGTGCACGGGGAAGGCAGCAGCGGGCTGGCAGGGGAGAGTGTAGCGTGCACGGGGGAAGGCAGCAGCGGGGCTGGCAGGGGAGAGTGTAGCGTGCACGGGGAAGGCAGCAGCGGGCTGGCAGGGGAGAGTGTAGCGTGCACGGGGAAGGCAGCAGCGGGCTGGCAGGGGAGAGTGTAGCTGCACGGGGGAAGGCAGCATCGGGGCTGTGCTTTCTCAGTCAATTCTTATGCCAAAGTAATCAGATGTGCATGTTAACCCGAGAGAGAAACAACAACAAGAAAGCGATCACAAACACAATCTGTCTTTGCAGGGTGGCAACAAATCTTGTTTCATCTTTCTTACAGTAATGATATGAATCCCTTGCTTGCTTGTATTTAACATGGTTAAACTGAGTAGTTACGTGACAGCTTGTAAAAAGTGAAACTGAATTTGACAGTTTGACGGAGCTCGCTGGGGACGCGCTCTGCTGCTGGGATTAATGAGCGCGTGTATCCGGTGTCACATGACCGTGGATGAGCCCAATTGAAAAAAGCTGCTCTCCAGTTAATATAACGTTATAACTACATTAATAAAATACGCATACAGACACCTTACAGTACGCTGCTAAAGAATGATAATCACACTTAGCTGAATAATGTATAAAGAGATATTTAAAAAACATGTCTATATATGTTCGTTGTTGTGAGGGCAGATTCACATCCCAGCTTTGGTATCTCTGGGCTTTGAAACGGTGCTCCTTAAGTGTAACCACATTATTATTATTATTATTATTATTATTATTATTATTATTATTATTATTATTATTATTATTATTATTAGGAGGTAGGAGGGACTATTGACGACTCACCGCTAAACAGTGTTGATTACATCCTTAAATTTGATTGATGAAGCAGGGAGGAGGGTGTGATTTGAGGATGGGGCAGACAATGATTCTTGTATGTTTCAATTCTATTTCTCTCTCTTTTTTACACCCAGTGAATGAAGTTGCAGTTTACAGTCTGCAGCCAAGGAACAGAGCTGAGCTTTTAAAACGTAAGTCTGTTTTCACTGAAACATTAGATTGAAAGATGTGTCACTCCATTGTGGGAAGAGCTAACACTACAGAACAGGGAGGGGTGGAGCTTGAGGGCAGCAATTATTATTATTTATTAGTAATTGTGAAGCCATTAATCTACACTCCTCTCCAACAAGTATTGGTTCAGATGAATACATGCAGAGTGACTGGGGGAGGGGCATTTGTTGCCTGTTTTTCCACTCAGACCTTTCTCTCCCTAAATATCTTGGTATCCCTGAATAGATAATCATCCCATCTTTTAATACATGTACAATGCATGTAAAACCAGTTGTGGGGTAAAATGAACAGCTATCCCTCCCAGTCATCCTGTGCTGGTAGTAAATGTATATTGCAGTATCACTGCACTTGTGGGATGGATTGCTCATTAAAATATTAGACAGATATTTGAAGAGTGGATGATATTCTATTGAAGATATTTAGTAAGCAAGGGGTCTGAGTGGGTAAAATGGAAACAAATACCCCAGTCATTATGTCCCAATACTTGTTGGAGGGGAGTGTATAATATTTTACAATGAATAGCATCATTACTTTGTGCATTGATTGCCAACTGCAAAATGAATTCACACAAAGTCACCCAAAATAATACAAATAATCTGATTACTCCCTTCTGTACCTTTGTACCTCAATGCCTCTTCTGTTTTCAAGCTGTAGCCTTATGTCACAAGCAGTCATTATAAAAAGAATCTGCTTTAATATGTATTTATCAGTCTGTCTTAGAGAAGGCAGCAGGGAAAAGTGAGGATGGAGCAAAGAGGAGGGAGGAGGGAACATGGAGGAGGGAGCAGGGAGGAGGGAGCAGGGAGGAGAAAAGATGGAGCATAGCGAAGGGAGCATGGAAGAAGCAGCAAAGAGGAGGGAGCATAGAGGGAGGATGGTGGAGGGAGGATGAAGGAAGGAGCATGGAGCAGGCAGCAGGGAGGAGGGAGCTGAGAGCATTGAGCAGGGAGCAGGGACTGATGACGCAGGGAGGAGGGAGTGATTTGAGGATGTAGCAGACAATGATTTCTAACCGTCTCTCCTCTACCCGTTCTATTCTCTTCAATCAGATTCCTGTCAGCTCACACTGGACCCCAACACAGCACATAGAAAGCTCTGTCTATCTGAAGGAAACAGAAAGGTGACAAGGAAGAGAGAGATCCAGCAATGTGATGATAACCCAGAGAGATTTGACAGCTGGAAACAAGTGCTTTGCAGAGAGGGTTTGTCTGGGACTCAATGTTACTGGGAGATTGAGTGGAATGGGAGAGGAGCTTCTATAGGAGTCACATATAAAGGAATCAGCAGGAAAGGATGGGATCATTCTTGTCTCCTTGGACACAATGACAAGTCCTGGAGTTTGCTCTGCTCTGGTTCCAGTTACATTGCCTGTCACAATAACAATCAAACTACAATAACTGCCCCCACTCCCCAGAATAGGAGTGTATCTGGACTTTAATGCCGCACTCTGTCATTTTATGGCGTCTCTGACACAATGACCCTCCTGCACAGATTCCAAACTACATTCACTGAGCAGCTCTATCCTGGGTTATCTGTTGATTATGATTCCACTGTAACAATCTGCCAGCTGAACTAGTAAACCTTTTATTGAACTCCCTGTCTGTCCTCTCCACTCCTCGGGTGAAGGGAATGTTCAATCTGACACAACTTTGGATGAAACTTAGGGGGTAAAACGACACCACCTGCAGAGTGAAACAAGGTGAATTATTTGTTTTTAGCAACAAATGGGTTTCATATGAAATATGTTGATTGCACATATATGTGAGGCAAAGTAATACTGTTGATTAGAAAGAAGTGCATATCAGCCTAATAACAAGGAATAATACATTCCTTTTGCAGCCCACAGTTTAGTGAATCCAGTTTATTAATATTCTAATGTGAACGGGCAAGCGCCTCATCATTTTTCATGGCTGGCTGTGACCCTGTATATATACAGCTGTAGTCAAAAATTTACATACTTTAGTTTACAAAACTATTGCTTCAAAAAATGTTTCTATAAGTATTTATTTTCGAGAAATTTCTTTTGACTACAACTGTGTATATATACAATAGTTTTATTGTATTAACGAGATTTTTAAGCAGAATAATAAGCTGTATGATACACAGCCTTTAGTGTTTACATCACTGTTGCTAAACATTGTAACTGTGGATATGTATGTATTTGGATATGTATCTGTGGATATGACCTGCATTGTGTTATGGGTAGTGTATTACTTTGGGCTACAAATGGAGCTCTTTCTAAAAGGCACAGTCTGGTAACAAGGCATTATTGGAAATGAGAATGTGTTCTCAAGGGTTTCACTTGAGTAAAGAAAATGAACGATTGATTGATTCGTATTTCAACTGAATGTTTAGTAATTGCCATGGATCCTAGTTTAAAAAATTAAAAATCTGCAATTAAAATAAAAGGCTAAAACAGTCCACACACAGTGCTACTGAATAACAGTTAACACAGGCAGTGTTTATTGGTACACTTTATTATTACGAATGGCCAGAACTGTATTTCAGTTCTTTTTAAAGAAATTTATATATATATATATATATATATATATATATATATATATATATATATATATATATATATATATATATAAAATGGCATCCAATAGTCAGTGCTTTAACAGTTTATAAAACAAGGGAGCTTAAATTTGCTTTATTCTGAGTGTGTTTTTTCTTATTCTTTGATTTCCATAAAATACGGCAAATGTTTGTTCTTGGGTTTTTTTTCAGTTTTTTATTGTGATTTAATAAAAAAAAAACTAAGTGTGGCCTTTTCTTATTTATTAATACTCATTAACACTGTTTTTCATTAAAAAGTCTTTGCTGCAGAATTTGACAAGGTCTTTGCAGATTTTAGGTAATTTGACTGCAAATTTCTGTGAGGACCGTCACAAAACAATGGGTTCATACTGCCATCTGGTGGCTGAAAATAAAACCCGACTTGCTGTGTTGATATGATGCTAGATTCAAAATGTGCTTCTCTTTTCAGAAGCGCCAAAATTACATCACGCAGAACGCGACTGCCCGCCTCTTCCTTTCTCATGAATATTAAGTAAGCCCCCATACTGAATATTAAAAGGGGAATTAAATAGGTGTACATTAAAATGAAGGTGTTTATTTATAATATGTATCTTAACTTTGAAGAATTTGAATGGATGTATTAGTAATCGAATTGATGTAATCATAGTCTGATATATTATTGCAATAACTGCATGATTAATATTCATGAGAAATCTACATTAATGATTTAGATTCTGGTATAATAAGCAAACTTGTTAAATTTGCAGATGACACAAAAGTAGGAGGAGTGGCAAACACTGTTGCAACAGCAAAGGTCATTCAAAATGATCTAGACAGCATTCAGAACTGGGCAGACACATGGCAAATGACATTTAATAGAGAAAAGTGTAAGGTACTGTACACAGGCAATACAAATGTGCATTATAATACCATATTGAGAGATACTGAAATTGAAGAAGCAATCTATGAACAACATCTAGGAGTTTATGTTGGACTTCATCTAGACAATGTGGGAAGCTATAAAAAAGCCAACAAAATGCTCTGATATATTGTGAAAAGTGTTTAATTTAAATCAAGGGAAGTAATGTTAAAACTTTACAATGCATTAGTAAGACCTCACCTAGAATATTGTGTTCAGTTCTGGTCACCTCGTTACAAAAAGGATATTGCTGCTCTAGAAAGAGTGCAATGAAGAGCGACCAGAATTATCCTGGGTTTAAAAGGCATGTCGTATGCAGACAGGCTAAAAGAATTGAATCTATTCAGTCTTGAACAAAGAAGACTGCGCGGCGATCTGATTCAAACATTCAAAATCCTAAAAGGTATTGACAATGTCGACCCAGGGGACTTTTTCAACCTGAAAAAAGAAACAAGGACCAGGGGTCACAAATGGAGATTAGATAAAGGGGCATTCAGAACAAAAAATAGGAAGCACTTTTTTACACAGAGAATTGTGAGGGTCTGGAACCAACTCCCCAGTAATGTTGTTGAAGCTGACACCCTGGGATCCTTCAAGAAGCTGCTTGAGGAGATTCTGGGATCAATAAGCTACTAACAACGAAACGAGTAAGATGGGCTGAATGGCCTCTCGTTTGTAAACTTTCTTATGTTCTTAAGTTTTTAAATGTAAAGGTCCATTACTACCCCCCCCCCCCCATTTTGCATATCTTGATAATATAACTGGGATAGTAAGGTATGTTACACAGCAGTGTCTGCAGGACTTGGGTTAATATAGAGCTGACTTATTCATCCAGTCAGTAAACAAGACAAATATGAAACTGTTTTCTTATTCTTCTAAAATAACTGAAACAATAAATACATCTATTTCTAAAACCAAATCCATGTTAACTAACATAGTCACATTTTATGAATTGTTAATAAGTAGCCTGTGTAATAAATAATCCATTCCTTACTCACTTGACAATTCAACATTTAGCTGACACGTTAAATCTGGGAATCTAACAAATAATTCTGTGAAAAAATACATGGATCATAAATCTTTATTTTACACTTGGCATCAACATTTACGAACAAATAAATCCGAATATGATACCTCCAACACTGAGACATTGTCGCCCCCTGCTGGGAAAAACTAAGAACTGCAGTTTAGTGCAATTTCAGATCTCTACACAGATTCAGCTGAAAATCAATTCTATGTATTTGCCACTAAGTAGTATAGCACTTGTTTGAGTTTAAAGACAAAGCAGTATGTCAGCTAGAGTTTCTGGGATATCAGATTTAACTGAATTAACCAAATCTGCTCACCACGTTTCTGAGAGAGGAAAGAAATACTAAGCAATGTGTTTGATAGCTATTAAAATACAAAGTCTGTTCATGTGTTTCTTTAGAACAATCTAAATATCAAATATTTTAACATAAGTTGTGATGTTAATTTTGTTAATTATTATTATTATTATTATTATTATTATTATTATTATTATTATTATTATTATACCATACATTTTATCACCAAGTATTTGTGATTTGATTGGTTCGTGTTATATTAATTGGTAAATATGCAGATTTCAACATTACAAGAGCCAATCAAATCGCGTGAAAGCAGGAAGCGGGCTGAGCTCATTTGCATACAAACTCCAGATTTAGCGGGCCAGTTAAATATTTAGCTAAATGTTAAATCTTGTTAAGAGATTTAAGATGTATTTAAATATTTAGCTACATGTTAAATCTTGTTAAGAGTGTCGTGGAATTTTCTGCATACAATGCTGCAGACCCCGGTCCTGTACTGAAAACAATAGAGCAGAGACAAGTTGGAACAAACTCACACTTTATTAGTTTGCAAACTGGAGCATTCAACAGAGTGTCACAGACTCTGCAAGCAACCGCAAAGAAGGCTCAAAAAACACTAGGTCAACAGTTCCTTATATCTGAAAACAGGGCTGCTGACCTTGGCAACATTGAGGAGGAATTATCGCTGTCTCAAAATATTATCATTTTGAGACAGTGCCCTATTCTTATGCTGACTCATGCACTTCTCTGAGAACAGGGCTGCTGACCTTGAGCACATTCCAGTGTGTTAGTTTAACATTGTAAATTTAATACTTTGTTAACTTTAAACTCCATATAATATCATTATTCAGGTTATACAAGTCACAGAAATCATCAAAACACATTAAATTAAAACTTTTAGTATGATTAGTCTAAATTACTACAATTAATCTGAGTTCTTCTAAGACATCCCCTCCTTTTGTAATATTCATTACAACTATTGTTAGACAGAATAATTATACAACATCATCATCCATATCCCTGAAAGGGTCATTATCTTCATTACGTAGGTTCTCAGTAGTAAGCAGTGACATGGTTAGAGCATTATCCAAAGTTTTAGTACAAAGCTTTTTTACACAAGTGATTAATATCATTAATGCAATTATCACAACCAACCCATATATTACCCAGTGAAACAGGTTTGTTCCCCAGAACCCAAATATAGATTGGATCCAGGAGAACGGGTCCCAATCGGTATCATGAGCATGTTCATTGACCAAATGTTCCCGGAGTGTAGACAAATGCTGTACTACCTCGGTTAAATTTGTATCTCCGTCTGGTATGTATGTGCAACAGTGTTCCCCCACTAGGTGGCAGACTCCCCCTTGCTCTGCTAGCAACATATCCAATACCATTCGATTTTGCATTACCATAATTCTGATGGCTCTTATTTCAGGTTGCATTATCTGGAAACCTTCAGTGGTCAGGTTAGTCAATGTTTCTAGCTCATACGCTACTTTGTCAATTTAGATGCGCATTCTGGCTCACTCCAACCCATGGGAATAATGCCCCGCTAGTTTATCTCCCCTTCCAGATCTGCGAGAATCAAGAGGAACATCATTGGGGAGGAAAACTGACTCAGCTTAACTCTTTTGTGTACCTTATGTGATTCATTCACCTTGAACACTTTCATGGTGGTATTGAGAGTTACGAAAGCACAACACCGAACCAATGCTTTGGCAGGCTAAGATAAACCGCCTGCCCACATACCCAATAGTGATTCATAAATGTCCCTGCCCCGTCCTCACCAGGGCCCAATTTTATGGGATGGGCTTGTATTAAGGTATCACCAATTTGAAGGGAATTACTCATCCTCGTCCTTTTTAGGAGATCAGTGGTTGACTGTTTCTCATAATGTACGTAAGTTACACAATTTGACAAACCCATATATCTACCTTCAGCCACATTCCCCCTACACCAGCAGAGAGTTTTGTTTGTGAAGGGAGCAGTTCTTGGCATCACTTGGGCCATTGGAGTGGGCTGTGGTGTCTTTCGGCTTATCAATTTATCACACCAACTAATATGTAGCAAGAGACTACTGTTATCATAGCAATTTGTATCAAGTGTGGGGTCGAACATAGATAATAGGCTTTTTGAGTTATCGGAACCGGAGGAGAGGCAAGAGGAGGTTATACTATGCATAATCATTATACAATTATCGCGGTCTGATCCACCTCCTGCAGTAACAGTTACAACGGCCATAGCAGGGCCCAATACACTGGTTGGGACTTCCACAGGATATAAGGGAAAAGGCTCCTCCGCTGAGTGAGTCATAATGGAACATACATAACAGGATTCAGTAATGTTCAACGTGTTCCGTACAGAGTGATTAAGCATTGCCCACCACCTGTTGTCGGCATGTTTCCTGCCATGTTCATTGCTCCAAACATGGAGTGTCCTTTTGTTCGGTTCATCCCAGGTTGGCTGTCATTACCGTTAATACTGTGGTTATTGTCTCCTGGGAGTTCAGTTATTATAAAAATAAGGAGTACAACCAGAATGCTGCTGAACAAAGACACAGTCATGAGTCGAAAACTCCAATCATTCCAGGGCCACGGTCTGTGTGGTCGGGGCTCCACTAGCGGTACATCCTCAGGATCGTGGGGTACCTTCCTGCAGTGGCTGGCGTGTATCCACGTTGGTCTTTCTGCAACCTTGACTGCCGTTGGCGTTGTTAACAGCACCTGGAGCGGGCCTCCCCAGCGCTGTTGGTGCCAGTACTTTCTCGGAGGTCCTTGATCACTACCCAGTCCCCAGGGCGAATGCTGTGTCCGGGTCCTTCAGCTGGATCCGCAAGGCAGCTCGCACCCTAAGGAAGAAATCCTTAAGCACACTGTTAAGCGCAACACAGTAATTTACCATTTCGTCATCACATCCCTGGGCGTCAACGGTGCCTGGTAAGAGGCAAGTGATTAGGCATACACATTACTCTTCCTGTCAAAACCTCATGTGGGCTCAGACCATGTGCAGCATGAGAGCGTCCCCTCATGTACATCAAAGCCAGAGGGAGAACGGTGCCCCAGGCTAACCCAGTTTCAGCACACAGTTTAGTTAGCTTACTTTTTAATGTTTGGTTGGCTCTCTCTACAGCCCCCACTTTGTGGATGGTAGGCACAGTGTCTCTTTAAGTCAATGTGGAAGGAGTCCCGAGGCAATTAATGATTTCGTTCACAAAATGTGAGCCGTTGTCTGAGCTCAACTTCATTGGTACCCGTGGCGGGGTATTATTTCTTTGATCAACACACGAGCTACTGCTAGAGCAGAAGCATGTTTTACAGGGAATGCCTCCACCCACCTTGAGAACATATCAATGAGAACCAGACAATACTTCTTCCCTTGCCAGGGTGTTAATTCAATAAAATCCATCATCACATGATCAAAAGGCTGATTGGGTTTTGGATGGGCTGCCATGGGGACACCGGTCCCTTTCCCCATGTTGTTTTGCATACATATTACACATCTTGAACAGTACTGTTCAGCAAAAGCAGTAAACCCAACACAATACCAGAATTTATATACATAATTTACTACCCCTCCTTTTGACACGTGGTCAAGACCATGTGCCCATTTACACATTAGGGGATAACAGGCTCTGGGTAGTATAGGCTTCCCGTTTGGCCCCAGCCAGAGCCCGACCTCTGTTCTACCCCCCTCCTTCTTCCATTTCCCTCTCTCCTTCTCGTCCGCCGAAGCCTGGAGATCTATAATATCCTGTAAAGAGAAAGGCTGATCAACAACAGATGAGTTACACAGATACACAGATTCGCCCGGATCGCCAGATTGTGCAGCGGCCTTTGCTGCGGCATCTGCCCGTGCATTTCCTAGGGAAACAATGTCAGTGGAGTTAGTGTGCGCTGCGCATTTTACCACGGCTATTTCCCTAGGTCGTTGTATAGCTTCCAGTAGGTTTTTTACCAATTCACCATTGTTAATCGGTTTGCCTGAGGCTGTAAGGAAGTCCCGTAGTTTCCACAAGGCCCCATAATCATGTGCGACTCCAAAAGCATAGCGACTGTCAGTGTAGATAGTCACTGTTTGCTCTTCAGAGAGGAGGCACGCCCTGGTGAGTGCCACTAGTTCAGCAGCCTGAGCAGACCAATGGGAGGGCAACCTTCTTGCTTCTATAGTACAACTGTCAGTTACCACTGCGTAGGCCACCAACCCTTCTCCCTTGTTATTCCGCTGTGCAGACCCATCAACATAGAGAACAAGGTCTGGGTTCTCTAAAGGCTCATCTCTTAGATCTGGTCTTGGTGTGCACACGGTTTCTATTATTTGCTGACAATCATGAGGTTCCCCATCGTCACTATTTGGCAACAACGTGGCAGGATTTAGATTGGTACACCTTTGAATGGTTACATTTGGCATAGTAAGTAACACGTTTTGATAGTGTAGGAGCCGGGCTGGAGTTAAATGTGCGGTTTTGCATTGATTTAATAGAGCGGAGACCGCATGGGGACCTGCACTATCAATTCTGACATTTGCACTAAATCTACACAACAGCTAACCGCCTCCGACGCAGCTGCTACAGCTCGGATGCAGGCAACCTTGCCTCTAACCACAGAGTCCATGCGCTTTGAATAATACCCCACCGGTCGCTGTTTATCCCCATGTCTCTGAGTGAGCACAGCTGACATAAATCCGTCCTTTTCAGACACATACAAATTAAAGGGTTTTTCGTGGTTAGGGATCCCTAGGCAGGGGGTTGCAGTCAGTCCTTGTTTCAGCTCTTTAAATGCCTGTAAGCCGTCAGTAGTCCAAGTAATTGCGTCAGTCATTTTCATTTGGTTAGTATGTATCAAATCCTGCAAAGGCTGTGCTCTAGTGGCATAGTCAAGCATCCAAGCCCTGCAGTACCCAGTCATTCCAAGAAACGTCATCAGTTGTTTCTTGGTAACCGGCTGCGGTATTTTTAGTATTGCCTCAACTCTGTCTTTGCACAGGGACTTCCCCTCAGCCGACAGCTGGTGGCCCAGATAAGTTACTTCCCTTTTACAGAGCTGCAGCTTTTGTCGGTTAACTTTATGTCCTTCTCTTGCAAGAAAACACAACAAAGCCCTAGTATCGGTCTCGCTTGCTTCAAAGGATTCAGAACACAGCAGCAAATCATCGACGTACTGTATTAACGTACTCCCTTCGGGGGGTATGAATCCTGCTAAATTTGCCTGCATTGCTGCGCTAAACACGGCCGGCGACTCGGCATAACCTTGTGTCATTCGAGTCCAGGTCCACTGCCTACCTTCAAAGGTAAACGCAAACCACTCTTGTGACCCTTTTTCAATTGGGACACTATAAAATGCATTTGCTAAATCAATTACAGAAAACCATTTGGCAGGCGGCGGAACACCAGAGAGACAAGTGATCGGATTAGGTACGATAGGGGTTCTTTGGTGTACTGCCAAATTAATTTCACGGAGATCCTGTACAAATCGCCACTCCCCATTTGCCTTTCTAACTGGGAGGATTGGCGAGTTGCAATGGGCTCCAGTTGCGGGTACTATAGCCCCCCTTTTTACCAATTCCTCATGCAGAGGTCGAATGCCATCAATGGCTTCCCTCCCCAGAGGATATTGTTTTCGTTTGGGTCGATGGGTGCTTTTTGGTTCAACCACCAGAGGCTCACAGTCTTTTATGTGACCAAAATCATTCTTGCTGGTGGGCCACAGCTGTTGGAGGATGTCCTTCAACCAGTCGGCTCAACCCCTCACCCATTATCATTAGGTGCTGGGGATCCGGAACAGCCGATAATTCAAACATCACCGGTGACAAACCCAAGCCCCCTTTTAACATCGGTATGCTTGCCCAGATGGGGAAAACTCGCCTTTGGCACCGTGACCCAGTCCCCAGCTGTGACAGTTTGAGCACCCAGGGACCCAAATCCTTCCATGCACACCCGGGTCGCTTTGCAAGGGATACATGTGGAGCGCCTGTTTTTACTTTATACACCTTTTGTTGCTCTGAGGTTAAGATAACTGAGAGTGCGGCAAAATCTTCCGACCAATATATATATTGCGTTTCTAAATGTTCTACATATACTGGGGTGGTCTCAAACCATGCATTTTCAAATTCAAAATCCCTTTGTCCATTTGAATAGAGTGCAGTACAGTGCATTCGTGGCGCAGGCATTCTCTCTGGCTCGTGTCCCCATATCTCAACAGTGAGCTGTTCTAGCTGTGCAGTTAAGCTTCCCTGGCAACAAATCCCGCATAAAGCCAATCAGATTGGTGAGTGCAATCTGTGTACATTATAGGTATATCAACAATAATACCTCCTGGGTTACACTCTATTTTTATGCAGAGGGCTGTCAGTAAATCTCTACCACACAGGTTCACTGGACATATTTGAGAGCATATGAATGAATGCGCACGACTTTTTCACTGCACCTGACATTGACTGTCTTCGTGAGCATTTCCCTATTAGCTTGGCCCGAGGCCCCTATTGTTAGTACAGAGTCGCCAGACAATGCCAAATGCGGTGCATCTTCCTTTTTATCACTGATCTTGCAGCTCCTGTATCTATCAAAAAGTTATTTCCTTACCTTCTACTTCTAATACTACTTTTGGGCTTGTCTGTTTTTAAACATTAAAGGGCATATTAACTGTGTTTGGCTATCCTGTAATTGTCTCCCTGCTGTTCCTTCCTTATGTCAATTCTGTTTATTTTCCCCAGTCCATAATCCTTGTCTCATCTCGGACCCCTGAGGGCAATCTCTTGCCCTATGTCCTAACTTTCCACAAGTAAAACATTCACCATTATTGTAACCTTGACCCACTGGGCCCCTACCTTGCCATGGCTGCTGTCCCCTTCCACCTCCTCGTCTGCCCGCCCTCTTCCTCTTTGTCCACCTACTTGCGCTTGATAGTACTGTAATTGCACTACTTGTAGTTTCTTCTGTTCCTTTTCTTTATCTTCCTTCTTCTTCTGTACTTTTGCCAGTTGTTGTCGGTTTTGATGCACGATGTGCGTCAGAAGGTGTTCCAACTCTCCTGTTTCCCAGCCAATACAGGACTGGGCTACAGATCCTCTGAGGTCGGGTTTGATACCATTCATGATAACAGTTTTCAGCATTTCATTAAAGTGGGCATCTGTTGGTTTTAGTCCACTGTGATCTCGATAACATTTTAACAAGCGGGCATAGTAATCATCCCATGATTCATCGTTCCCTTGTTTGCAATTATGTATCATAGTCCAGTCTGGTAATACAGGCCATTTTTTAGTGATCCGCTCCAACAGTTCTTTTAATTGCCGATCATATGTCCCGTCATTAGGGCCATCTGGGTACAACAATCTTGTATCAAAAGTCCCGCTAACAGCCGGCCAGTCCAATCCCAGTTTGCGGCGCAACACCTGCCCTATTTCAGCTGCGCTAGGTCGGTACATTTGGACCAGTGCCTGTACCTGGGTTTCAAACTGACCAGAGTCTTTGCGATGGTCCGGCAAGTCTTTTGCTATTTCCCTCATTTCCCCACATCCCAGTCTCTTTGTACAGAAATAGTTGGGGTCCAGTTTCCATCCCCTTCGCCTCCTGGTAGTGGTCTGGGCTGTGGGTTAGGATAGGTTACTAAGGGAAACGTTTTGACCTCTTTTTGTTTACCCTTCTGCTTTCCTTTCGATCTTGTATTTATTGGTGACGGTTTCTCTTCCTCCTGACTGGGGCTGGTCGGAGCTGAGGATTCGCCTTCTGATCTGGAACGGGCCGTCACAGTACTGCTTGATTCCTCAGACTCACTCTCACTCTCTTCTCTGTGTTCAGGCAGGGGCGGTGCAGAGGGGGAAGCGCTGCTGAAATAAGGAGGGGGTGCCAGGCGTTCTAGCTTCTTGTCCCTACTTGTTTTCTTATTCTGCACTGTCTGCATCATAAGCTCCTTTTTCCCTTTCTCCTGTCTTTCTAACACTTCCTCTGCCATTTTTTCCCACTTTCTAAAACTCTCCCAATCTATTCTTCCCTTTCTCTTTTTCTTTTGTTTTTCCCACTGTTCTAACTCCGTCCTGCAAATAGCTAACTTGCTTACACTCAATGTTCCTCCCAAAGGGAAGCTGGATTTAGGGTACCATAAGTCACTCTGTCCCAGTGGACCTGATCCCCATCTGTCATGTAATTTTTTCTGACATCCTGTCAGACTTCTACAGTCGACATTGGTCACCTTACTTGTTGCCGCACCCATTATCTCACCTACAGATTCTACTGTTTTTAGACACGCGCTTTCTAATTTTATATTATTTTGCCAAACTGTAAATCCTCCAATTTTAACACAAATCGCCCACTTATTGTAATATTTTCTTTTAGGAAATGAATCTACTATTCATCCAGTCCACTGACATGAACTCTTTCCTAAGGTTAGTTTATACAGTATACACTTAAACACCTGGATTTCAGTTTTTGGCCAAGTATTTTTTACACAATACGTATTCTCCTTGCACTTGACTACGTTATATCCTGACATATACCCAACGTAGCCTCGGGAGAGAGAGAGAGAGAGAGAGAAAAAAGAGGAAAAGAAAGAGATTACACGAGATTACTTCACACAACACAACAAGTTATTCACAACTCACAGTAAGACGTCTATTCAATTTGGTTACCCTGTACTAGTACAAGCACTGTGGCTTTCTCCGTTAGATCACAACCTGCGCATCCCGAGCAGTGCTATGACAGTTCTCTCATAATCTGCCTCACCGTCACGGGGGTTAGTGATCACAGCCTCACAGTGCTCTGACCACTTGGTCTCCTGTGCAGTGCCAGTAACAGTTTCCGTAAACCGTTCCACTCACAGGGTCAGCCTTGTAGTTCTATGGGGTCTACCCTGACTACTTGGTCTCCTGTGCAGTGCCAGTAACAGTCTCCGTAAACTGTCCCACTCACAGGGTCAGCCTTGTAGTTCTATGGGGTCTACCCTGACTACTTGGTCTCCTGTGCATCACAGGGTCAGCCTCGTAGTTCTCTGGGGTCTATTCCTAATTAAATTGCTGGTCCAGATTGTCTCTACTCACCGCCTCAGCAGGGCTGTTTTGTTCGGGATCCTTTATCCGCCTCACTGGCGCCCCCAGCCAGATTCAAGCGGACTCCGCCAACCCTCTTAGTTGCGGGCGTCCTGACCCAAGTTAAGGATAGGTCTCACCGGTGATTTACTCCGTTTCCGGGACGATCAGCGGACGGAGTTCAGGATCCCATCCTCGTCGCCATATATGTCGTGGAATTTTCTGCATACAATGCTGCAGACCCCGGTCCTGTACTGAAAACAATAGAGCAGAGACAAGTTGGAACAAACTCACACTTTATTAGTTTGCAAACTGGAGCATTCAACAGAGTGTCACAGACTCTGCAAGCAACCGCAAAGAAGGCTCAAAAAACACTAGGTCAACAGTTCCTTATATCTGAAAACAGGGCTGCTGACCTTGGCAACATTGAGGAGGAATTATCGCTGTCTCAAAATATTATCATTTTGAGACAGTGCCCTATTCTTATGTACTCATGCACTTCTCTGAGAACAGGGCTGCTGACCTTGAGCACATTCCAGTGTGTTAGTTTAACATTGTAAATTTAATACTTTGTTAACTTTAAACTCCATATAATATCATTATTCAGGTTATACAAGTCACAGAAATCATCAAAACACATTAAATTAAAACTTTTAGTATGATTAGTCTAAATTACTACAATTAATCAGTTCTTCTAAGACAAGAGATTTAAGATTTAGTTAAATATTTACCTAAATGTTAAATCTTGTAACTAGATTTATAAATTATTTCGGAATGCACACATTTAAAGAAATATTTATTTATTTTCACAACATTTGTAAATCTGGGGAAAAAATACAAGATTTATCTTAAATCTACACATGACACCCCATCATTTACACCTGATTATGATAAGGAAACATTCAAAAGAGAGCAATACATTAAAACTGGTTAAACAAAAAAAGAGAAAACATACAGCCAACTATTGATATGAAATACAATGCTCTCTCACAAAAGAGACAAATAAATATATAGTATTGGAATACAAAACTAGTAACTTTAGTAAAATTAGCCACAGCAGCGAGTTTTCACATGCACGTCCTTAAGAACTGCAAGTTCATTATTTGAAAGAGTATTGTACGTATGTTTACAATCACGTGTTCTACATCATATACAAAGTAGAAGTGCTACGGTGCGGAGTGTTGAGGAGGGGGTGCTGTTAATGAGAAGTGACTGATTGAGAGTATACAGTGTGGGGTGGGGAGTGTTGAGGAGGGGGGTGCTGTTAATGAGAAGTGATGGATTGAGAGTATACAGTGTAGGGTGGGGAGTGTTGAGGAGGGGGTGCTGTTAATGAGAAATGATGGATTGAGAGTATACAGTGTGGGATGGGGAGTGTTGAGGAGGGGGTGCTGTTAATGAGAGGTGATGGATTGAGAGTATACAGAGTGGGGTGGGGAGTGTTGAGGAGGGGGTGCTGTTAATGAGAAGTGATGGATTGAGAGTATACAGTGTGGGGTGGGAGTGTTGAGGAGGGGTGCTGTTAATGAGAAGTGATGGATTGAGAGTATACAGTGTGGGGTGGGGAGTGTTGAGGAGGGTGCTGTTAATGAGAAGTGATGGATTGAGAGTATACAGTGTGGGGTGGGGAGTGTTGAGGAGGGGTGCTGTTAATGAGAAGTGATGGATTGAGAGTATACAGTGTGGGGTGGGGAGTGTTGAGGAGGGGGTGCTGTTAATGAGAAGTGATGGACTGAGAGTATACAGTGTGGGGTGGGGAGTGTTGAGGAGGGGCTGCTGTTAATGAGAAGTGATGGATTGAGAGTATACAGTGTGGGGTGGGAGTGTTGAGGAGGGTGCTGTTAATGAGAAGTGATGGATTGAGAGTATACAGTGTGGGGTGGGGAGTGTTGAGGAGGGTGCTGTTAATGAGAAGTGATGGATTGAGAGTATACAGTGTGGGGTGGGGAGTGTTGAGGAGGGTGCTGTTAATGAGAAGTGATGGATTGAGAGTATACAGTGTGGGGTGGGGAGTGTTGAGGAGGGTGCTGTTAATGAGAAGTGATGGATTGAGAGTATACAGTGTGGGGTGGGGAGTGTTGAGGAGGGTGCTGTTAATGAGAAGTGACGGATTGAGAGTATACAGTGTGGTGTGGGGAGTGTTGAGGAGGGGGTGCTGTTAATGAGAAGTGATGGATTGAGAGTATACAGTGTGGTGTGGGGAGTGTTGAGGAGGGTGCTGTTAATGATAAGCGATGGATTGAGTATACAGTGTGGGGTGGGGAGTGTTGAGGAGGGTGCTGTTAATGAGAGGTGATGGATTGAGAGTATACAGTGTGGGGTGGGGAGTGTTGAGGAGGGTGCTGTTAATGAGAAGTGATGGATTGAGAGTATACAGTGTGGGGTGGGGAGTGTTGAGGAGGGGTGCTGTTAATGAGAAGTGATGGATTGAGAGTATACAGTGTGGGGTGGGGAGTGTTGAGGAGGGGTGCTGTTAATGAGAAGTGATGGATTGAGAGTATACAGTGTGGGGTGGGGAGTGTTGAGGAGGGGGTGCTGTTAATGAGAAGTGATGGATTGAGAGTATACAGTGTGGGGTGGGGAGTGTTGAGGAGGGGGTGCTGTTAATGAGAAATGATGGATTGAGAGTATACAGTGTGGGGTGGGGAGCTTTGAGGAGGGGGTGCTGTTAATGAGAAGTGATGGACTGACAGTATACAGTGTAGGGTGGGGAGTGTTGAGGAGGGGGTGCTGGAGATGAACTGTGCTGGAGCTGGTAGTTGTAAGTTGGGAGCTGTGTGCTGTGCCGTGTGAGAAGCTGAGAAACCAGATTGCAACTCAAGCTGTGGACTTGGAGGATTGGAGCTGTGTGAGATCACTAGGAGTAGTAGTTGAGGATCAGTGGGTTTCCTACCTGGGAGCAGTGTGTTCATGAGCAGTGAGATATACACCCCTTCCCTTTAGACCTCTCTCCCTCTCTCTTTCTCAAGCACTTAGCCTGGGTAGACTGGCTGCACGGGGCTTTCATGTGTTTTAAATGGGATGTTTTAGTCTTTTAGGGGCTGTTAGGTTGACTAACCATCTGGAAGTGTCTGATAGCTTGATCCCAGAGTCGAGAAGCAACTGAAATCATTTGAACCCGAGCTCACGCTTTTATTGCCATGTTTGTTTTTCTTATTGTGAAACTGATCCATCATGCACCAGCTGCCCAGACTGGAATGAGGCCTTGTTACTTGATAACATGAAAAGCTATTTTATTTATTTGCTAAGTGAAAAACAACTTAAAAGTTTTCTTGCAATTTACTGACGCAGCAACACACATCATAGACTGGGAAAAATGTACCAAAAGTAATGTCTTTTGTGATGTATATGATGGATTGTGTTTTGAAAAATTGGTTTACAGTTTGGCAAAAATGACTTCTCCCTCACATGGAATTTTGATGGAGTAGCAGTGTTTAAATCATCCTCGTATTCAATTTAGCCCCTACAGTTCCATGGAAATGAAATGGCTCCAGAGCTGCACAGGAAACATTCCTTTTTAACAGCTTTGTGGTGTGGCACCTCCAATATAGTAAGTGTCATGTGACACTTTCTATATTGGCTTGCTAGCTCGCAATTGGCTGCTGGTCCGCGGCGGTGTGGCACTGAGCGCTGGTTTAACATGTTACAGGTGTTACACACTGAGTGCTGGTTTAACATGTTACAGGTGTTACACACTGAGCGCTGGTTTAACATGTTACAGGTGTTACACACTGAGCGCTGGTTTAACATGTTACAGGTGTTACACACTGAGCGCTGGTTTAACATGTTACAGGTGTTACACACTGAGCGCTGGTTTAACATGTTACAGGTGTTACACACTGAGCGCTGGTTTAACATGTTACAGGTGTTATACACTGAGCGCTGGTTTAACATGTTACAGGTGTTATACACCAGCACCAGTAGGCACTGAGCGCTTTTCACCTTCACCTCCAGCGACAGTGTGTCACTGACCCTGGCATGCGTATCGGGTGCTTTTATATACAATTCTTATGTGATTATCTGTTGAATATGCATTTCAAATGTGATTTGCATGCCTTATCTCAAACACATACAAATACAATAAATCTGTGTAAATTTCCAGTAGGGTTTGTACAGATTACATACATGTGCAGATAATTAAGTCTGTAAAGGTAATTACTTGGATGATGTCACCTGCTACACATGAGCCGAAAGGACATTCCCTGTGGTCTGAGGGGAATGGTGTACAATTTGTTTGAAGTGGTAGACTTTAAAACAAATCCAAACAAACTGCACAGTAAGAATGAAACTTACATTTCTGGGAAACGGCAGACTTTAAAATAAATCGATAATTAAAGTGCACAGTAATAATGAAATGAAGTTGCATTTCTAGATAATGGTTTAAATCAAATGAAACTTGAAGGGCCTGTATTGCAGCCAGCCGCAAGAGATGACAATGCCAGATTGCAAAATGTATTGGCAACAAGACTGTTGATAGCTGTGCCAAATGCGCAAAGACAGTCTGCGGTCAGTGCGCTGCATATTTTGAAAAGCGCAGGATCTGTGTGATTCGTGCCAGTGCAGACTTTGTAAACAATTGTAAACGAAGCCCATTCTGCTCAAATGTTTGTTTGTTTGTTTGTTTGTTTATTTATTCTTGTAATTTTGATTTATAGCGTGTCTGTGTATAAACGCAGAGCTTCGGTTGCACTTTATATAGGCAATATAAACCCATTGATTTGACATGGTTTGATTCTTATTTACATTGTTTCAGTTGTACAGTTTTGTATGTATATGATATTCCTGGATATACACTTATTATCAAATATTTGTTTATTTCATTTTTTGTTTATAATAACAAGTCTGTGTTAATTTGATTGGCCCCGACAGGAATGCGTAAAAACAAAGCTTACATTTCTGGGAAGTGGTAGATTTTAAAATAAATCCAAACTTAAAGTGCACAGTAATGAAACTGAAGGAAGATGCATTTCTAGATAATGGTTTAAATAAAAAAAATACAAATTAAACGTGTAGGGCCTGCATTGCACATGTAAAGTTAACCATCATTTTACCAGCTCACTGCATCTGAAACTTGAGTTTATTTTTGCCCCACAGAAAATCTCATGCATAATATACTTGCATATCTGTGGAGGGCTCTTGCTCTACTGTTGCTCCTATTAAAGATCCTATTAGAACATACAAATATGAGACATTTTGACAACAAGAATTAGCTTCCATTGTTTCAGTTATTCCTGCCTTTCACCACTGGAGGTCTGGGTTCCAATCAGGAGGGCTAGGTGGCACACACACACACACACACACACACATGTGATGTACGGTTTGTGTTTTGGTTGGGGCAGGTTCTAGTTAGTCATACTGTACTGGAGTTGAGATATGGAAGAAGGTATCCAAATACTGTTATAAAATAGCCATCCAATAGAAAGGCAGGTACAGTGCATGCACAGACACTCACAAGCACAAAAAAAAGATACACATACAGAGACACGGGTGAGTGATACATTACCAAACACACGCACAGTTTACAGTAAAAGCAATGAATCCTATCATTTGCATTTATAGTTAGAAAGAGTACGGTTGTCAGTTTTAGGTATCTATATATAAAACAAACATTTAGCAACAACGTGTTACTACTAATTAGGCTACAATGTTCATAATAAAAGAAAACATTAAATAAATCAGGCTTTATTTACATAGCTGAAATTATTCAAGCTCCTGCCAGAAAATAAATAAATACATTAAAAAACATTCGTTGTTAAGTGCAGGTGATCCCAGTACTGTAGCTATGGTAACGGAGGTGGCTGGACTGCACCATTGCACGTATTAACTGTACTCGTAAAAGACAGCATATCTGTAATGCAGGCAGTTCAAGCGCGAATCTCATATTTAATAATTAACCAAACTGCAAATGTGTTCTCATCTTTGTTAATAATTGTTTACATGATTGTAATGATAAAGGCTCTCTGGAGTCACACAAGTCATCTGTCACAGTTGGTCTTTGATAAATGTTCTTACTGCAGTGTATTGCTTTACTGTAATTGGTAAACCTTTCAGCACAGTTATAGTGTCAGTATGTATGACGCAACCTTGGCTGCTCTCTACAGTATATATAACACTACAGTAGCTCTGCAGAATAACAGAATAACAGCCACACCTACCAAGAGGAAGACTCGCATCAGAACTCCACTTTCAGAACAAAGACGGACGCGTAAAGCGCAGTCGACTGGTTCAAGTGAGTAACTATTGAATCGTTCATTTCAAATGTATTTGTTTATTTTATAAAATGCTACTATAATGTCTGTTCAGAAACGCGAAACTCAGACATCAAAATATACTCGTCTAAATGACAAGTTTACTTTTGTTGCCGCATGGATCAGGGGATCAGGTGGGGATTCAGAACCAAGGATGACTTTTTTTTTTTTTATTTACTGTACTGGTGGATCACGATGTGGAAGTTGTTTACTTATTAATGTACTTATTCATGTTCTTTGTTATAATACCATGAATTTCATATGTGCAATACATTTTACAAACGTATGTTTATTGTATTTTAATATACATACATATGGTATTATTAGAAAACGATTCGGTACCGTCAGCCAATCAGCTTCCAGTTCTAGCGAGCCAATTCAAAATCAACCCGCGCAAGTGCTGGACTTTTGTTTTTGACTTGCTGTATTTTGGAGGCATTTAGAGTGGTATTCAATGACAGATTGTATTGGTAGTTCAGACTCCATCGTACACGGACTGTTCAGTAATTGCTCCGTTTATTCCTCAGGCAATGTGTACCCCGGTGAAGTTAGGTTGATATTGAATATTGGCTATTCGGGTGGATATGCGATATTCACACATTCACTATATTCTACTCAATTAACAACTACTACTCCTCATACAAACTCGTAAAAACTGCTATTTCACCCTATGCAAGATGTCATGCTATGTAATGTTGTTGAAGCCGACACCCTGGGATCCTTCAAGAAGCTGCTTGATGAGATTCTGGGATCAATAAGCTACTAACAACCAAACGAGATGGGCTGAATGGCCTCCTCTTGTTTGTAAACGTCCTTATGTTCTTATACATTGCACCAGTTGGTGCTGTATCTGTTTAGGAATGCAGAATATATGACCTTTTTTTGGAAAAAATATTTCCAATTTAAGATTGTATGTTTTATATAGCATAGCATATATAGCAACGTGTTACAAGTTTTAACAGTTTGTTAAAAAAACACACATAAATTCCTACTTAAAAGGATTTTGCCTTTTTTACTTTTTTTGTGAGGTTCATTAATGTGAGTAGAGCGTCGTGGGGTGCCTGGAGTCTTCACCTCAGTGTACAGGTTGCACCACGGATTAAAGATGCCCAGGAGATATTTGCTTCTTTCTGCATTATTTGTTAGATCAAAACTGCATTAATGACAATGCTGCTAATAAATATAAATAAATAACTAAAGTTCTTAAAGAAAATTAAATCTTCACTTCAGAATAGGGGCTATACATGATTACTTATGTGCTAATTAGTCACAAATAAGTACATAATATGTAGTGCTTAAAATAGTGTTACCACAATGGCTGCACAAAAAGGAAACGGACCGTGTAAAAGCAATCGTGAGAGTTAAGTGTTTGTTTGCTTTGTGAAATCAAACTGTCTGTGTTTGTCACTGATAGACGACTAACCCGATCCGGGAGCTGTCGTTACAGGCCAGCATCGAGCCCGGACTGCACTGCACACTGGACACTAAAATACCTTGCACCTCACGGGCACTCAGAGCACACACTATCAGGAGAAGAGGCCGTGTCTGTGCTGTTTGTGTATTATTATTTCAGGACTGATCCTGTGGTTTGACTGCTGACAATACCCATTGTTGGGTAGAGTCAGCATTTATTATTTCACAGCCTGAAACTAAGGCAAAGAAAGAGGCCAGCAGTGTGTGGAGTAGTGGTTAGGGCTCTGGACTCTTGACCGGAGGGTCGTGGGTTCAATCCCAGGTGGGGGACACTGCTGCTGTACCCTTGAGCAAGGTACTTTACCTAGATTGCTCCAGTAAAAACCCCAACTGTATAAATGGGTAATTGTATGTAAAAATAATGTGGTATCTTGTAACAATTGTAAGTCACCCTGGCTAAGGGTGTTGAAGAAATAAATAATAATAAAGAATGGTTTGAAATATAGCTTTGTGTCTATCATTCCGGAAGACAGCATTACCACTGCACGTGTGCACTACAAACCACTTTACCCCACCTGGGTAGAATTTACTGTTGTAAGTTTCTATGCACTATCAACGATACATTTACGCCGAGCTGTTCTTTTGTGGAAACACACACTTTCAAAATTACGATTTAATACAATGAATACAAATGCATATAGACGAGTTGTGTTTTGTTTGTTTAGTTAAATGAAAACCAGGAAGTTTCAAAGCAAAGACTGGCATGTATTATTATTGCTGTTCTTGTTTTGTACCAACATTAAAAACATACAATAGTAGGGCCTACCCTTTTGGGGAAAAAAAAACAAAAAACAAACTGTATATTGAAATATTTTCATTCTTACAACTGTATTAATACTTGTGTTTTGTCATGGATTCATTTGCTGTTCTACAGTAACTACCACATTCAAATGCATATTTTGTGTTACTGTGAGTGTATAGCTAGAGATTACTAACTCGCAGATCAATGACACGTCTTAAATTGTTCATTAGCATCAAGACTTTCACAAGGTGAAATGGCATTCCTTTGCTAGTGTTTGTACACTGTAAAATAAAAATGTAACTTTACTGCAAATGTCTGGCAGCCGAGCTGCACCGTGAATGACAGTAAAAAATCAAAACCACACATTTACTGTCTTGCTTGTAAAATAAATGGTTATTTTCTTTAGAATACCGTTTAACCATAAATGTACTGTAAAAAAAAAAGTTATAAAAATGCTTCTCTGTGATTATACTGCAAAACTCCTTAATTGCATCATATTTCCTTCAATAAAATAATCTTTACACCATTCTAAAAATCTAACAAATGTTTCCCTAATTTTACTGTGAAATATTGATTTGAATGAAAATAAAACTAAATTAACTGATTATTCATAATGAAGTAACAGTTACATTATCATATTATTACTTAGCAGACACCTTTATCCAGGGTGACTTACAATTGTTACAAGATATCACATTATTTTTACATACAATTCCCCATTTATACAGTTGGGTTTTTACTGGAGCAATCTAGGTAAAGTACCTTGCTCAAGGGTACAGCAGCAGTGTCCCCCACCTGGGATTGAACCCACGACCCTCCGGTCAAGAGTCTAGAGCCCAAACCACTACTCCACACTGCTGCCCAATAGACATTCAATTCGCAGTTTCCTACTGCTGAATGATTGTATCATTTATAATTAAATGTTTTGTCATATTTAAAACTTAGCATTTAAAGTGTTACAAAAATCAGTAATTACTAAAAAAAAAAATTAATAAATAGTGAAAAAAATCAGGCTAATAAGTTACAAAATTAGACAACCCTCTACATTTATTACAAAATGTAAAATTGCATTTAACTGAACACATGGAAGAAAAAGCTCTTTCATAGATTAAACAAGATAATTTTCTATGCCAGTACTGGCACAAAATGGTTCATTTCACCCATTCGCAAAATGTAGATACACTTTGATACCATGTTCAAATTTTTAATTTATATGAAATACAGGGTGATTAGAAAGTAAGTTTACAACATCCATGCAGGAGATCTCACAAAGGGTAGGGCATGGAAACTGTATTCCCTGAGCGCTTCCATTGCCGTAACTCTGTCCACCAGTGGAGAACAATCCATGAAGCACGGTGTATAACAGGAGTGACCAACCCTACTCCAAGAGCTGCATTATACTCTATACCCAAATTTAAGCCCAGATTAAGTCCAAATTTTGACCTACCCACAAACTGACAAAAAAAAAAATACCACCACTGAGTACAGGTTTGTAATTTGCGATTAGCGGGCAGGTTGAAGTTTTTATTTAATCTAGTAACATAACTGAAATCGATTACATACATAAGTACTTCTACACAACTTTGAAAAGAACAATGGTGTATTCTGGAACCATAACACTGCAGGGATATAAATGACTCTCATTACAAAGCAGTTCAATCCATTACGGGTGTTATGAACTGCAGGGCTCTTGTAAAAACTGTAGCGATGTAGATAAGCTAATGTATTTGTAATATGTTTATTCCACATGTATGTCTATGCAAATGTTCAGCACCTGGTATTTACTTGTATACAGATGCCTATAGCTCATAAAATCTGGAATGGATCAAACTGCTACGCAATGGGAGTCTTTCATCCTTGCACTGATAACATGAGTGCTCCAAATATGAATCTCAGAGTGCCCAATGTGGAAAGACAACATCCTACAGAAGCCAGTAACTCATAACCTTTAATCGACATTCATATTCACACAAAATAGTAAGCAAAAACACCCCTCCCCTCCCCACACACACACACACACACACACACACACACACACACACACACACACACACACACACACACACACACACACGGTTTCTCTCTCGATGCGGGCTCTACAGTGTGGCTTACGGCTTGGGACGCATAACTCCAGTCGCGGTCATCTACCACACGGTAAAGCCCACAGACGGCCTCGATCGCTTAAATAAAACACTCTTAACGTCTACTGTAGAAGTGTGGGTAATTTAACATGTATGCAGTAAAATGAATCACAAAATTGTTTCGATATATATATATATATATCTATGTAAACTAACCAGTTAGAATAACTGTTTAGATCATTTGCCGATTACCTTTAACAGGGATAAATATCTTGATCATTATTACTGTCACAAATGTTTGAAACGTTTTAATGCCACAGTAATGTAAACAGGTTATAATGCTTATCAAAACTACAACGTACTTATTTTTACAAAATGGGTTGGTAAATGTGTCCTGATCGGCGGAATGGGGGTTTTAACCATTGCATTAGTAGAGTATAAGCAACGGGCAACAACAAGTCTTAAACGTGTACCTTTGAAGGAATTCCAGTGTTGTTCCTAACTCTGCTGGGTATAGTATGCTCAAGCAGTAGTAGGATGCAAACAGTATGATGAAAGCTGTCAAAGCTGGTGATGTCTTCATTAACTATAACATTGTCAATGCTCCGCATGAAGTGTGACGCAGTCAGAAGGGAGTTTCCTGCAGCAGCAAACAAAAAAAATAAGACGCTTTTAATAAATTGTCATTATTTTGATTTTTAAAAATATTTGTATGCATACACTTTATCATGCATGTAAAAACACTTAAACACTAACATGCTAGAATTAAACATGAAATAAATTTACAGAAGGTTTAGGACACACACACACACACCATTCCTCCGAATGATGTCCTTCCTGAGTGTAAAACGCTGCAATCATGTTTTTTTGTAATGATCTGTGTATCCCAGTTTCTTTCTTTCTTCTTGTTGCTGTATTTGACTTGCCATTGCTATGTAATTGGCAGTTGCTCAGGATCCCAGTTAGTGGAACCATAAGAGTCTTGAGGTGAAGCTAATTTCTTTGCAGGAATGCCATTTGTATCGCTTCCACTGGAGTGTAGAAACTGTCTTTTGGTTAAAGAAAAATGTATGCGCTTTACATGATCTGCTCTGCAGCTGTTTCACCAAAGAATCAGATCCACTTCCAACTTTGGTGTTCGACTTCCACTTACTTTATCAGTTAAGTTAAGAAATTAAGAATAAGCAATTTATGCACAAATATCACATCCACATTTTGTATTTATTTCAATTTGGTTATAATACATATTGTATATCCTTTGTTGAAGCATTATAATGCAATTGTGATACACAATTCTAAATACACAATTCCATAGGAACCTAAATATAAATGCAGACTGTATAAACATCTAATGCTAATGAAAAACCTCTAGATGAAATGTTTGGACTCAATTTTAATAGTCATGTGACTGTAAAGGTGGTGATGAGTTTAACTTCTATCGGCTTGAGGACCACCAGGAGATCATCTTTTCCAAACTTGAAATCATCCAAGTTTGCTACACCCAGGTTTTTGAGGGTGTGCAAAACAGAATTGAGACAATGGTGGTCAGGTTTGACAACACAGAATGAATAGAGGAGATTAAAACAGAATCCCCAGAGCTTTCCTGTTCCATCTCTTAATTCAAATAAAACAAAAATACATTACATTAATAGAAAAACATAGCTAAACATATTGTATAATGTAAAATGACTATGTATGCATCATTTGTGTTCATAGAGATTACTAACTCGCAAGTCAACGAGACATGGCTTGAATTGCTCCTTAGCATGACATCTTTTATGAGGTGGAATAAACTGTTATTTGCTGGTTTGTATGTAGGAGCTAGGAACTGTTTCTTAACGTAGAATGTAGTGAATGCTCAAATATCCGATATCAACCTAACTTCACCGGGGTAGGAAAACCCCTGATTATATATTAGGGCAACAAACAGCCTGTGTCATGTATGGTAGGCTAGATGCGTAAACCATTTCAATAGGTTACCTTACAATTCATGTCATGATTGTTTATATATCAACTTGTGATCTACCATCTGTAGCAGTATTCCTTCTTAAATGTAAGGTAGTATATAATATAATCCTTCTCTATATCGTGCTCTGAAAAAAGACACGATTTCCATTACACGAGAGTAGATGTTAAAACTTCATGCTGATTTGAACTCGGCTCTCGCCAAGATAAGCACCAACTAAGACGTAGCTTTACAGTAAACTAATGTGATCCATCTGTGTCTCTACCCATTTGCGTTTCCTTTCATATGATGATGTAGATATCCTTCTGCCTGGTGTTGATGGCTGAAGTGTAATGCTGACTCCAGGGATCAGCTTATTTGCCTCTCTGGCGCATCATCACACACAACGGCTGCGATGCTGACTCCGGGGATCAACCACAGTGCGGTCTCCCCAGCGCATCAGCATGACAACCATCTGGATTGAGCTAAGTAGGGTACATCTCTGGGGTCTTCAAGTGAGTACCTTCCATCCTCTGTGTTTCGTCGACTAGCCCACGACACCTCAAGAGGGCTCGACGGTGATACTGGCGTCCCAGCATCACCCCCCCTCCGTCCCCCACTCAACTCAGCCCAGCTTACTTACCCATACATCAGCGTTGCTTTCTTTCTATTGTGCTTGAGATCCCCAGCCAGAATCTTTCCGTCTCAACCACAGCCAGTTGCTGCTCCTCTCTGCTGCTTCAGATAAGTTCTTCACTGAATCCGACGTCTCTGAGAAACCGGGTTGTGGAGTGTGCCACAAATCCGACAACCCACCTCCACTGGGTAAACCCAGACTCTCCATCCTCGCTGTTCCGCTTCAGTGGCTAGTTGAGCATACCGCAGTTTCTTCCTCTCATACGCCTCATCTACAGCATCCTCCCATGGCACTGTTAACTCTACCAGGTGAACAAGGCGTGCTGATCCAGACCACAAGACAATATCTGGTCGAAGGTTAGTGGTGGCAATCTCAGGTGGAAAAATAAGCCGTTGACCAACATCTGCCAGCAGCTTCCAGTTGTCCTGGGCGAGGATTGGTTTTAACACCTTTTCTTGGTGGTTGCTCTCCTGGGCAGAGAAATGTTGTCTTTTGTGTGTATTGTTTTGATGGAACAGGTGGCAACTTATTGGTTATGTTACGCTTGTCTTCCAATGCTAAGGCCAAACATCGCAGCACCTAGTCATGGCGCCAAGTAAACCGTCCTTTGCTAAGAGCCACCTTACATCCTGTCAAAATGTGCCTTAATGTTGCAGGTGATGAACACAAAGGACATGAGGGATCCTCTCCTACCCAGAGGTTTAAGTTCTGTGGTGATGGGAGAACATCATATGTTGACCTGATGAGGAAACTGATCCTGCTCTGTTCCATTGACCATAGGTCTTGCCAGCCAATCTTGCGTTGTTCCACACTCTCCCATCTCATCCATTCTCCCTGCTTGGCTTGGGAAATGGCCTTTTCACATCATCTCCTCCTGCTTTTGCACCTAGTTGACTACCAGCTTCCTCCGTTGAGCTGGGGCTGCCTTGTGCCATGTAGGAGGAGCTGAACTGAGACCAAGACCCCCTCTTCCATGCTGAACTTGCCCCATGATATCACCAATTCGAAGGGCAGCCTTTGCATCCTCCACAGCTTTCTTTGCTGCCCACTTTCTTCCAGTTTTCAACACAGGTGCTGCCTCCCTTACGCATTTGTCGCGTGACTCTACTAATGTCATTTCCAGTCGGACCTTGGCGCACTTAAACTCCTCGGTTAGAGCGGAGACTGGTAGCTGCAGTATTCCTTTACCATAAAGTCCCACTCTGCTGAGGCAGCGTGGAACTCCCAACCATTTCCTGATGTATGAACTGATTAAAGCTTCCAGCTTCTCTACTGTTGTCAAAGAAACCTCGTACACAGTCAGTGGCCACAGCAACCTCGGCAGTAGACCAAACTGAAAGCACCAGAATTTTAGTTTGCCTGGTAAAGCGCTGCTGTCTATGCTCTTCAACCCTTCCACTGCTTGTTGTCGAACTTCTCCCACACGAACTGTGTCCTTTAGATCCCGTCGTACCATCTCCCAAGGCTCTTCACTGGCTTCTCAGACAGTGTTGGTATTGCTACACCATTAATGAAGAATGTTTTATCTAATACTTTACCTTTAATTATAGAGATGCTCCTTGATTTAGTGGGCTTGAATTGCATTCGTGCCCATTCAATGTTATTGGTTAATTTGCCCAATAACCGATTAGTGCAGGCTACTGTTGTAGTCATGGTTGTCATGTCATCCATGTATGCTCGAATTGGTGGTAGTCTCATTCCAGAAGCCAAGCGCTCTCCTCCCACTACCCATTTTGATGCCCTAATGATTACTTCCATTGCCATGGTAAAAGCCAGTGGAGAAATGGTGCATCCTGCCATTATTCCAACTTCTAGGCATTGCCATGTAGTGCTGAATTCTGAAGTTGAAAAACTAAATTGCAAATCTCCAAAGTAGGCTTTCACTAAATTTGTTATTGTCATCGGTACACTGAAAAAATCAAATGCTGCCCAAAGAAGTTCATGTGGCACTGAACCATATGCATTAGCCAAATCCAGGAATGTCACATGGAGCTCCTTCCTCTCCTTTTTAGCTGATTGAATTTGTTGCCAGATCACATTGATGTGTTCTAAGCATCCTGGGAAACCTGGAATGCCCGCTTTTTGTATTGAAGTGTCAATGAAGCAGTTCTTTAATAGGTAAGTTGACAATCTCTGAGCAATAATGCTGAAGAAAATCTTGCCTTCTACGTTTAATAGGAAATAGGGCAAAACTGACTGATGCTTGTAGAATCTTTTTCTTTAGGTATAAAGACTCCACCTGCTTTCGGCCATGCTCTTGGTACAACCTGTTTTTCCCATGCCACTTTCATCAATTTCCACAGAATTCGTAGAACTCCTGAAGCACTCTTGTACACTCTGTACGGAACTCCATTAGGCCCTGGAGATGATAAAGCCCTTGCTTTTTTCACAGCTCGCTTTACTTCTTTCCACTTAGGTGCACAGTCCTCCATTTGGTATTCTGGGGGATTGATAGGTGGGATGTCTGAAGGAATTGACATAGGCTCCTGCCTTTTTGAATCTGTATGCGTTTCCTCCAAATATTTCTCCAGCTCAAACTTAGATGCTTTTAGTGTGCCATTCTTCTCACTGGTGAATAACGTCTTTACAAATTTGAATGGGTCTTTATAAAAGTTAGTTCTCGCACTCTCCTTTTTGTAGCGTTTCCGTAGGCGCTCAGCTCAGCGCAATGTTGCAAGCTTATCTTTTATGACCCTTTGTAAGAGACTGAGTCCCTCCTTCTGACTTTGTTCTGCTCTTCTCCATTGCTTCCTCAGCTGTCTCCTTTCTCTAACTAAGCGTTCAATCTCCTGCTGCCATCTAGACTTTCCAGGAATAGTTTGTACTTTTTCCTTCCTTTTTTCAACTCCAAACCTCTCGCTTCCATATGCGTCGATGATGTCCCCAAATTTATTCAGCTTCTTTTCAACTGTTCCACTTAACCTTTCCAACGCAAAGCAGAGATCTGTGTTTACTGTGTCCCACGCAGTTCTCACAAGCTCTTGGCCATTTAACTCCAGGCTTGTGCCCGTTGAGGTTCTTTTCTCTCTTATGCTGGTTTGTCTGACTGGGTTCACAAGGATCATTAGGTTCATCACCAACTGTATCCATGCAAGTCCTCCTCACATCTATCACAGGGGTGCTGATATCTTGCAAACTGTGGTTTGCTTCCTGTCGCTGGATTTCATTCGACTGACTTGACTGACTTCGTAAGAAGTACTGCTCAATGCGAGGCCCTTGTCCCTTCTCCCTCAAGCATTTCATTCTCCCTTGATGAATCTTCAAACCACTGACCATTGTCGCCTTGCTCCAGCCGCAGACACAAACCTGGAGTTACATGTTTTTGCGAACGGCAGACCTTGAACTAGTCTTTTGTGAAGTACTCTCCATACTCGTATCCGTTCCTGTTCCTAAGTCCTTAACCGTGTTGTCCAACGTTGAGTCATCTTCCGCCCCTGCTCTCGCAGACTCTAGGGGTATTTTCCTCTAATTTCTTAGAAGCCTTGGGCGGGTGTCTCCAGCATCTTGTAAACACAGATCTGGATACTGCCGACAAGGGTAGCTAACCCTTGCCAGCCCCAATGGGGTCTCTTTCCTCCTGTCAGCTATCTCTCCAGGCTGTCACAAGGTCTTTCCCCAGATTTACAGTACTGTGCAAAAGTTTTAGGCAGGTGTGAAAAAATGCTGTAAAGTAAGAATGCTTAAAAAAAATAGACATGTTAATAGATTATATTTATCAATTAACTAAATGCAAAGTGAGTGAACAGAAGAAAAATCTAAATCAAATCCATATTTGGTGTGACAACCCTTTGCCTTCAAAAACAGCATCAATTCTTCTAGGTACACTTGCACAAAGTCAGGGATTTTGTAGGCATATAGTCAGGTGTATGATTAAACAATTATACCAAACAGGTGCTAATGATCATCAGTTCAATATGTAGGTTGAAACACAATCATTAACTGAAACAGAAACAGCTGTGTAGGAGGAATAAAACTGGGTGAGGAACAGCCAAACTCAGCTAACAAGGTGAGGTTGCTGAAGACAGTTACTGTCAAAGTCATACACCATGGCAAGACTGAGCACAGCAACAAGACACAAGGTAGTTATACTGCATCAGCAAGGTCTCTCCCAGGCAGAAATTTCAAGGCAGACAGGGGTTTCCAGATGTGCTGTCCAAGCTCTTTTGAAGAAGCACAAAGAAACGGGCAACGTTGAGGACCGTAGACGCAGTGGTCGGCCAAGGAAACTTACTGCAGCAGATGAAAGACACATCATGCTTACTTCCCTTCGCAATGGGAAGATGTCCAGCAGTGCCATCAGCTCAGAACTGGCAGAAAACAGTGGGACCCTGGTACACCCATCTACTGTCCGGAGAAGTCTGGTCAGAAGTGGCCTTCATGGAAGACTTGCGGCCAAAAAGCCATACCTCCGACGTGGAAACAAGGCCAAGCGGCTCAACTATGCACGAAAACACAGGAACTGGGGTGCAGAAAAATGGCAGCAAGTACTCTGGACTGATGAGTCAAAATTTGAAATATTTGGCTGTAGCAGAAGGCAGTTTGTTCGCCGAAGGGCTGGAGAGCGTACACGAATGAGTGTCTGCAGGCAACAGTGAAGCATGGTGGAGGTTCCTTGCAAGTTTGGGGCTGCATTTCTGAAAATGGAGTTGGGGATTTGGTCAGAATTAATGGTCTCCTCAATGCTGAGAAGTACAGGGAGATACTTATCCATCATGCAATACCATCAGGGAGGCATCTGATTGGCCCCAAATTTATTCTGCAGCATGACAGCGACCCCAAACATACAGCGAAAGTCATTAAGAACTATCTTCAGCGTAAAGAAGAACAAGGAGTCCTGGAAGTGATGGTATGGCCCCCACAGAGCCCTGATCTCAACATCATCGAGTCTGTCTGGGATTACATGAAGAGAGAGAAGCAACTGAGGCTGCCTAAATCCACAGAAGAACTGTGGTTAGTTCTCCAAGATGTTTGGGCCAACCTACCTGCCGAGTTTCTTCAAAAACTGTGTGCAAGTGTACCTAGAAGAATTGATGCTTGATGCTGTTTTGAAGGCAAAGGGTGGTCACACCAAATATGGATTTGATTTAGATTTTTCTTCTGTTCACTCACTTTGCATTTAGTTCATTGATAAATATAAACTATTAACAGGTCTATTTTTGAAAGCATTCTTACTTTACAGCATTTTCTCACACCTGCCTAAAACTTTTGCACAGTACTGTATATATTCGTTAATTATTTTAGCTACTTTTGGGTTCAAGGTTTCACATATTTGTTACACAGAGCGAATGATTTACTAGGGTTCTACTCAAAACAAATGTCATTTACTTAAACATGCAATCACACAATAACATTCAGGTAATCATTCAAAATAACTTTCTGTAGTATTGTAGCGTGCATGGGGGAAGGCAGCAGTTGGGCTGGTAGGTTGCGTAATCACACACAAAGACATAAGCCCGATATACGCTCCTTGCAAAGGAGCTGGCTGTTTTGTACAGCGGTATCAATGCTGTGCTTCAGTGCGAGAGGTCCCGGGTTCACGTCCGCCCTCCGCCTGTGTGGATCGCCTCGCCCTGTGTGATGCGCCTGCCTGCAGGAACCAGGAACGCTACAGTATTAAATAAGATTTTCAAAATCACATATTAATAAATACTGTAAGTTGCATGACATGACTCTTTCCTAGTTTCCCCCGAACAAAACAAATAAGAAAACATTAGGTAGCGGCTCTTGAAAGAATGCTTCATTCCCGGAATACCTGATTCTGTATCTAACATATTAACCAGTACTATAGCATGGGACAAAGCAACGACTATAGCATTGCATACAAGACATTTTCTAAAATGTACTTAGCAGTGACTACGGTGAGTTACAACAATTACAACAGGAACAGCATTTTCAAACATTTAGACGGTAAGGTATCTGTTATCTAACATGCATGCAGACTTCAACTCTACCACAAGGGTTACCTCTCATTTTTAGGTAGCCTTAAGCATTAACCTTATGTAATACTTGAAGTTACCGTTGTATAGTTAGCATCCTCTCAGGAGAAAGCAGTCAGGACTTCTTGAGGCAGCAAGACTGGGCTCCACGTGGTACTGTCAGCTTGGCAGCTGTTTGGCGTGGTGCAACAAGAACGTGCTTTACAGCTGTTACTGAAGACACATTGCTATGGCAGGAACACGCTTAAAATTCTTAGAAAAACTTTATATAAATTTGTCTACTTTAGTCTATGACATACAGAAAAAGTAATATGGTGACTTTTTAATTTTATAGCTTTAAAACATTTCTTTACATCTATTTTTTGAAACAAATTCATGTCTTCTGCGAAAATATTGATATGCAGTAAAAAGTACTCAAGTAAGGGTCAGTCAGCACACGGATCTCCTACAATATAATTTTTTAGGAATTAAAATGTTTACATCTGTGTGTGTCTGTTTTAGAAGCAGTGTTAGCCCGTTCAGTCCATCATTTGACCACTTCTTACACTTGCATGCTGGATTTCTGAGAACGGTCTGCTGTAGAGTTTTTTTTTTTTCATATGCGGGATATGATCGCTCGTTGTGATCACTTCAACTTCCTCTGCTGGCACATGTGTGACCGAGGACGCTTATGAATTTGCTGCGATGCTGGAATACTCATAATTAAAGTCAGAGACGTGACACAGACTTCCAGCTACACAATCCTCTTTATTCAACTCCCCTTGTCCACTAGATGGCAGTATCATAAATGTAAGCAGCAATACTTCTCATTACACGTGCGACTAGAATATTGTAACGGAACGGAATAACGAGAACAAGTCAGAGAGGTGGATATATTTTTATACACATGTTGTCAAAAGTTTACATATTGTAATGTATGGAAATGTGCATACAGTGGGACATGCAAACTTTTGACGACAACTGTATGCAATATGTATCTCGTAAAACTTCAAATAAACGTCCCAGCATTTATTTACAATATTTGCCAGTAGCCTCGGCGCCTATTGGAGACTGGCGACTATTTGAGACTCGACGTTTATTATGTAAAATCACAAACATCTGCAAATACTTCAGATGCAATCATGAAAAAGCTGCCTGCACACAACCTTATAGAAACGACATAAGTAAATTACAACACTCCAGCAACGTCATTAAAGTTTTGTCAGTGGGTAATAACAGTTTGTATTATACATATTGTAACGAAACCTGTCCTGGCTAGGTTGTGTTCTAACTGGATTGAAACAGAGCAGCGTGTAGCTGCCACCACCTTTGGCTAACCGGGACGGTCCGGATAAATAACCCCGGAAGCAGAATGTTATATAGTTATGGTAGCTAGGGAACAGAGTGAGGCACCAGGAAACAGCTATATTCAAAACAAGATATATTTATTTAAAAAGGAATATAAAAATGATCTGGGTATACAATTTAGTACAGGCAAAGTGGACAATGGTAGAAACAGTTACAAAAAACAAGGATGTTTGATCCAGTCAGTTCTCATAGAACAAGTCAAATTACTATGCATTACAGTTAGGCCTTCAGATTAATTATCATACAGCAATAAACCAAACTTCAAATAAGCAAGCAGTATTGCATTTAAAACCAATATGTGCGACTAAACAAATCAAACAACTATTGTGTTGGTACACAAACCAATATTCAAATCATAAAAGAAAAACCACACAAATCAAGGAGACAACTTAAGTGTAAAAACGATCACACACATTTCAATTATAACAAATACAAAATAAGTTAGATTAATTGCTATATGGATAATTGACAAGACCACGGCAACTCAATCACTAGACAATTGACAAGTATCACTAGTGAAGATTAGCGTTTAAGAAATACCCAGTTTACAAATACAATACTAACAATAATTCATAAACTATTCAGTGCAAATCAGCATCAATTATTACGTTTAGAAACCAGATTACTACAACATTTCATACCCAGTCAATAATGCGTGAACTAGATTATATTATATCACTAATTCATAAACCATTCAGTGCGTAGTAACAGCGGTAAAAGTTGTATTTAAGCAAGCCCAATTATAAGTAGTTAAACTAGTGAGGGTGTTTCAGTAGTACTTGTAAACCCGGTTATTTGTTAAAGAACAATAAATACACTACGAGGGAAGTAACAGATTCAAATGTCCACAGTTATCAGTAAGCTGTTTCACATAACCCAGCCAAGAAATAAAACACAAGCGAATACAATAAAATAGCAAATACAATACAGAAAGAAAACTTCCCTTCAAAGTCCCCACAGCCTCTCACACAGCGCACAGTTGGATTCAGTTCGTTTAGTTACGTTCCAATTTGTTTAAGTTCCACAGGCAGCCCCGAACCCCCTCAACAGCAACAAAAACCAAACACGCGTCAAAACCCCAAAATCAGCTCTCTGGTCCATCTGTACATTACTTTTATCCAGCTTGTTTCCAATTATTCAACAACAAGTATGCCGTCATTGGTCATAATGCTCAGTCCAATTAAGGTTGCAAATATTTCAATCAATGCGTGACTGAGCCGGCTGGCTCATCACAATATCAATAAATCGTACAGACGTCAAAATAAGTTCATTGTTATTACTGGAATATAAATATGAGTGGATAAGTGCCTGGGGTCTGCAAACAATTTGCAAAAAAATAAAAGTATGAAGACGGACATTTACTTTTTTTTTTTTTCTACATTTCACGTAAGAGTGTTGGGAACTACAAAAGTGAAATGGTGCTGTTGGCTGATTTACTTTTGCTGCGCTGTAACTGGGCGAGTGGATTATGTTTATTTTTTAAGTGAGTTTTTTCTTCCTCTATGTGGAAGTGCTCGCAATACACCATAGGTTCTTTGAGAAATTACCTTTTATTATCGCCTCACAAACCCTCATTCGTTTTGTGCAGCCTGTCAAATGCTGCGTGGGCGGTCTTAACGGGATACAGTTCAGTACAAAACACCAACGTCACCAAATCACCAGTCAGTCTTCTACAAATGCACACAGAAAAAATAAATTTAAAAAAAAAAAACAAGTGCAACGCCTAATTGATAGCAATCAGTCGACAATTCATGCCTTTTTTTTTTAGATAGACAAACTGTTCCAGTCTAGTTAATGATATAAAACGTATTTGTCCTGTAGTAAACTATATGCATTTGTTTAAATGTAAAGAACGACTAAATGTACAGTATTAAAACACTGTTAATTCATCGTTAGTTTTTTTTCTTGCAGAGTTTGGTACGTAAATTTCTCCAGAATTCTATGTAACATTTAAAAGATAAAATTACTAGTCAGGGAGGTCTACAGTAAGTTTACAATCAGATTTTCAGTGGACAAAGCAAATGATTTTTTAGTGCAGAGCGCTTGAGTAACAACGTGGAAGCGTCCGATAGCTTGAGCGCAGTGAAAATTCAGTGTTAAATAAAATGCCCCTGTTAGATGCTGTGCGCTTGCTAAAGCACGGCTTGGAACTCAGTCAAACAATGCAATGTTGCTTCGAAAAGCTGTGGAAAGTGTGGGGATGGACCGGATTATGGACTGGGGAAGTGGCTGGGTGTACTTTGTAAGTGTCTGTTTGTAAACTGTTATTCTTGTTGAGTCAATTGCAACGAACTTGCAGAGTTAATACGGAGCCGAGTACCGTACTAGCTAGTACGCAACTTGGTACGATCTCGGGATCATCCCCAGGTGCTTACTAAGTTAGTACCAATTGCATCGACAAAACAAGCAGAACAAAGTTGGAGACTAGCTGATCCCCAGCTTTTGTACGGTGAATTCAGTGTCCCCTAGGATTCATGTGTCCCCGATGGATGTGCGCGTGCGCTTGCACAAACCTTGCTATCTGCCAACGGGAGCGTATGATTCCTCGCAAAGCGCGTAATTTGTCATTGCAATCCACTAAAACGGCAACGAGTTTATTGCTTCTGGATGGAAGATGTTTGTGTAAGCTTGTGATTTCAGCGATTCTACAACCAGAATAGATTGTTTAAATACAGGAACAACAACAACATATTGTGTTTCTTCAAAATGTGTATAAATTAGCTAGTTACTCTTATTAGGACGGAAGTATTGTATGTACTCACTATATAGTGATTATCGAACTGTACAAGTATATATTTTAGTTAAAGTTGATTTTATCAGGACCGAAGTTGTTGTATATTTTTTGCTCTTACTGTATTGTGAAATGTATATTTTGGTGACAACTGCAAGTTGCCCTGGGTAAGGGCGTCTGCTAAGAATTAATAGTAATGTAGCGAGCACTGCAATTAGGACCCTTTCTAATCCTATCGCACCCCTACAAGCTATCTTGACTACGCCAACCTAATATAGGTTTTATGTTAGAGCTAGAGGGACACTATACCCCAGATACATATACAATTATCAGGTTTCTACAACAGGCCCCCTCAAAATTGAATGAGCGCGCAGACAATGCAGTTTAAAAAAAGGTGTAATACAAAAAGAATAACTTAACAGAGTTCATCAAGTACAAATATGAAAGTCAATGAATGCAGCACGATATATACGCATAAAACAGAACGAATAGATGCAATACTGGAAACCGCCACAAGATGGCTACCGCCTGAATGTTAAAGGTTCTACTAATATGATAGATGGTAATTACAATACTAGAAATCTTAAACAAGAAAATACAGTAGAGCACCAATCAGAACCATCTTAGATTTGAGTAAACCACTGAACCTCTCCCAGCATGTACTCACATAGGAGGGGTTAAGTAAAAGACAGACAATTACAGTTATTAATGGATCAAGAAAATCAAGCGTGCATGAACAGAAAATAACTCGTAAATCCGTATAGTAAAACAAACACAGTGCACACAAACCCAATATCAAATTCTCAAATAAACGTGAAAAACAAACAAGACGAAACTCACCCCTCCGAAATATCCTACAGCGCTGGGAGGGGTTCAGGGAGAATTGACGTAGCTTTTGTTACACATACAAAACAATGTGACGTTGTTGGTAATACTGCAACACGGTAGAAGCCACAATCTACAATACCCGTGTTATGAGCACAGAGCGTAGTTCTAAACAAAGCGCTTGTAATAAATACAAGTGAATCTAACTAGTAGAAAGAGAAGTTATAAAAATCGATACTAGAAAGAAAGCATATATAAGAAACAGTGGCTGTGCGCGCTCCTAAAATACAAAATAAATCATAATATTAGGCACACCGCGAAAACATTATATTAAAAACAAAACTCCCGGATTGCTTCACCTCAGCGAGTTGTACCGTGGCCACACGCAAAGGAATAGTTGTCCTGCTCGCCCTGGAGGTTAAAACAAAATGCATCAAGCAACCGGCAAAATAAACGCAACACGTTAAAAAGATGATGAGGAGACATGCAAACGGTGTGAGGCGTACCTTCTCTGGAGGACTAACAAACAAGGACGTAGGCTGGCTGGCAGTCCTGATCAAGATACCAGCGTTGCGGTCAATAGCAGCCAAATAAACACATCTTTTATAACGCATGTAAATTGGATGCAATTAACACGCAATTAAGGATTAGTTAGCAGTAGTCCTACCTGCTACAATAATACAAACAACAACAGAACGCAACAGTAATTAAATTAAGTATTGTGACGAATTGTACCTGTATGTTTCACAGACCACAATAAACAAAGTGAAACACTCTCGTTTATATTTATTTATTATTATTACTACACAATTTTATAATTCAGTTAAATGCAGTACAATCTTCTAAATGTTTATTTACTTATAAGTAATTTCACTTTTCATAACTGTCACACACACAGATAAACCAATAACAGAAACGTTGAACTTGAAAGAAGATTATATTATTTTTTATTTGCCATCTGAATGCATACTCAACAACTTTTGTCACCCTGCTGTATTAATAAACAAGGGGGCACCATTTTTTTCCTGAATCAGGCATAAAACCAAAAGTGCAGCAACATCTTTTTCCTCTAAATTATGCACCCCTGCACTGAGAGACTGCAACCGAGTCAGCATGAACTCACTTGTAAATAATTTATGTTGCAATTTATTGGCGAAATATGTATACAAGGCTGTGTGTTCCAGTGGTTAAAGAAAAGGGCTTGTAACCAGGAGGTCCCCGGTTCAAATCCCACCTCAGCCACTGACTCATTGTGTGACCCTGAGCAAGTCACTTAACCTCCTTGTGCGCCGTCTTTCGGGTGAGACGTAATTGTAAGTGACTCTGCAGCTGATGCATAGTTCACACACCCTAGTCTCTGTAAGTCGCCTTGGATAAAGGTGTCTGCTACATAAACAAATAACGTGTGTGTGAATGAGGGAGATGTTTCAGACCTGGTGCATGGAACAATTAATTATCCTCCAAATTACATTATACATTGTGATAGCAATATACATTTCTGTTGTATTAAGGTGTTGTTATTGTTGGTATTTTAAAAGAAGCCCCAGGGTAAATTTGAATATCCCATCCATTATCATAACCACTTAATCCTTTACAGGGTCGCGGTGAGCCTAATCCGGCATACACAGGGTGCAAAGGTGGGACTACACCCTAGATGGGATGACAGTACATCGCAGGGCTAAATTTGAATATCACAAGAAAAATAACTATACAGATACAATTGAGTACTATGTCTTTACCAAAAGAGTAACCTGATTGAAGGTAGGGCGAGGTTTATCAAAAACAGTAACTCCCCTATTAGGGGGTCTGATTGAGCTAGTAGGATCTCAGCATAACCCTCTCTGCAACGGAGTGTCAGAGAGTCAGGAGGTGTTCACAGCAACAGGTCTCAAATTGTATGTCATAATATGCCACATTTACACAGGTTTACATCTCAAATAACCTTCGTACCCAATCTAGTACACTGTCCATCGTGAGGCGGGTTTACATTACTCAGGTTTCATTGTGTCCATCATGTAATTCACCTTAAAGACCAGTGTCCAGCACTCAAGACACAGCCATTTACATTGCATTCTGTATAACAATGTGCCCATATTGAATGTTCCACACCTCAGCTCCATGGATCAAATGTGATTTACATTCCACTGTTTTTATATCAGAACTGGCTGTGTCTTTGTATTAAAACTTTCTAGACTAAAGCTGCATTAGACTTACCAAAAATATGTCATTTACAGCTACATTTTTGCTAAACATTTTCACTGCAGCTAAGGGCTTTGATATAATAAAATATTCCTAATTTGCATACACCAGTCACTGTCCAAAATGGCATTTGTATCTGCAGAAAACATGATTGTGCAGCCATATAACAGAAGCTGGATACAATGCAGGGGTCTGTCTGTGTGGAGTTTGCATTTTCTCCCCAATGTGTTTTCGCATTGTGGGTTTTCTCCGGGAACTCCGGTTTCCTCCCACAGTCCAAAGACATGCAGTTCAGGTTGATTGATAACTCTAAATTGCCCTGTGTGCGTGCGTGCGTCGCGTCGTCGCGTCGCAGTGCGTGTGTGTGTGGTGCCCTGTGATTGACTGGCGTCCCGTCCAGGGTGTAGTCCCGCCTTGTGCCCTGTGTATGCCAGGTTACGCTCCCGCTCACTACAACCCTGTAAAGGATTAAGTGGTTAATGATAATGGATGGATGGATGGATACAATGCAGCTGAAAGGGGTCAATATTTTCCATGTTAATTCATTTTAGTAGCCTTCTCAAAAACAATTAATCCAATCCTAGATTTGCATTGAGAACTGGAAGGGTAGAAAAAACACACCTTAATACAACAGAAATGTACATGTGCTTGTAACAGGGGGAGCAGCCCTGTACGGATTTATTTATTTTTAGAACGGGGTCCCCCTCCGCCCTTGTATTATTTTGTATTTGTTTTGTATTATTATTATTGTAATTATTATTATCGTTATGATTTAGTGTTTTAATATGACGGCGAAACGCCACGGGTTTTATTGGTTTGTTTATGTATTTATTATTTAGATTTGTCGGTGAAGCACCGTATGTTTTGAAACCCCATCCACATTAATTGAAAAACTCGTGTAGATTGTGGCCCAGGGGTAATAGACTAATTACTAGGCAGTTAAACCCCTCGCCACGTTATAAAAAGCCTGCAGCTCTCCAGCTCGAGTGGTGGGTGTAAGAGAGAAGAAAGCAAGCAAGCAAGCAAGCAAGCAAACTAACTAACTAACTAACTAACTAACTAACTAACTAACTAACTAACTAACTAACTAACTAACTAACTAACTAACTAACTAACTAACTTTAAAAACAGGAGCAGTGAAGACTACAGCCCAGCCTGACCTGTATTATTTATTATTTTGTGTGCGACATTTGTTTTGTTTGACTGTTTTGTTTGCTCTGTGAGCACAGTGTTTTTGTTTGAACCTTTTATTTTTTTTTGTTATTTGTTAATAAAAACTGCACCGCCACGTCTTTCATTTACTTTAAACTGCAGTGCCTGGTGTCAGAGATTTTAGTTCCTGCCTCTGCCTGACGTCACCGCCCAGTCATCCTGTCACAGTGCTGAACAGTTATTTGGAAAATGATTTCCTTGTTCCATGGAACAGGTCTGAAACTTCTCCCTCATTCACACACACACACACACACACACACACACACACACACACACACACACACACACACACACACACATGCACTTGTATACATATATAACCAATACATTGCAATATATATTATTTACAAGTGATTGGATGCAACAAGAAGAGTCTTAGTCATAAACCTTATTCTTCAAGATTAGCTTCCTCTCACACACCCACATTTTGTAAGATTATTTGTTTACACAACAATGCCATGGAATAAGGAAGTTCATTGCTTGGTTTTGGCATTCTTCACAAATTCAACAGAAATAAAATCTTGTTCAATGGCAGTGATGTCAAGGGCTGCAGCCTGGACATTGGTAGCTGTCCCTCTGTCCCTCTGTCTGCCATGCTGCTGGGATAGTACTGTATAAAGGCTTTAATAAATTATCCCTCTGTTGTGCGCTGCATGCTGTGATTTCATTTTCTTTCACTTTCTTCATACAGCTTAACGCTGGCAGTTTAAAGAGCTTAGTGTGAGACTCCCCCTCTATGACAATCAGTGCAATTAAGGAGCAGGGTGAGCCTCTGTACATTTTGCTTACACTACAGAGTAGACTCCTCATTTGTAGATGTATAGTGTTGTCAGTCACTATGCATAGTGATTAGTGAGGCAGTCAGCTAATACAGACAGCTAATACAGACGGCAAATACAGACAGCTAATACAGACAGCCAATAGAGTCAGCTAATACAGTCAGCTAATACAGTCAGCTAATACAGTCAGCTAATACAGACAGCTAATACAGTCAACTAATACAGACAGCTAATACAGACAGCTAATACAGTCGGCAAATACAGACAGCTAATACAGTCGGCAAATACAGACAGCTAATACAGACAGCTAATACAGTCAGCTAATAGTCAGCTAATACAGTCGGCTAATACAGTCAGCTAATATAGTCGGCTAATACAGTCAGCTAATACAGTCAACTAATACAGACGGCTAATACAGTCAGCTAATACAGACAGCTAATACAGACAGCTAATACAGACAGCTAATACAGTCAGCTAATAGTCAGCTAATACAGACAGCTAATACAGTCAGCTAATACAGACAGCTAATACAGACAGCTAATACAGTCGGCAAATACAGACAGCTAATACAGACAGCTAATACAGTCAGCTAATACAGTCGGCAAATACAGACAGCTAATACAGACAGCTAATACAGTCAGCTAATACAGACAGCTAATACAGACAGCTAATACAGACGGCTAATACAGACAGCTAATACAGACGGCTAATACAGACGGCTAATACAGACAGCTAATACAGACGGCTAATACAGACAGCTAATACAGTCAACTAATACAGACAGCTAATACAGACAGCTAATACAGACGGCTAATACAGACAGCTAATACAGACAGCTAATACAGTCAACTAATACAGTCGGCAAATACAGACAGCTAATACAGTCGGCAAATACAGACAGCTAATACAGACAGCTAATACAGTCAGCTAATAGTCAGCTAATACAGTCGGCTAATACAGTCAGCTAATATAGTCGGCTAATACAGTCAGCTAATACAGTCAACTAATACAGACGGCTAATACAGTCAGCTAATACAGACAGCTAATACAGACAGCTAATACAGACAGCTAATACAGTCAGCTAATAGTCAGCTAATACAGACAGCTAATACAGTCAGCTAATACAGACAGCTAATACAGACAGCTAATACAGTCGGCAAATACAGACAGCTAATACAGACAGCTAATACAGTCAGCTAATACAGTCGGCAAATACAGACAGCTAATACAGACAGCTAATACAGTCAGCTAATACAGACAGCTAATACAGACAGCTAATACAGACGGCTAATACAGACAGCTAATACAGACAGCTAATACAGACGGCTAATACAGACAGCTAATACAGACGGCTAATACAGACAGCTAATACAGTCAACTAATACAGATAGCTAATACAGACAGCTAATACAGACGGCTAATACAGACAGCTAATACAGACAGCTAATACAGTCAACTAATACAGACAGCTAATACAGACAGCTAATACAGTCAACTAATACAGACGGCTAATACAGACAGCTAATACAGACGGCTAATACAGACAGCTAATACAGACGGCTAATACAGACGGCTAATACAGACAGCTAATACAGTCAGCTAATACAGACAGCTAATACAGACGGCTAATACAGACAGCTAATACAGACGGCTAATACAGACAGCTAATACAGTCAGCTAATACAGTCAGCTAATACAGACAGCTAATACAGACAGCTAATACAGTCAACTAATACAGACGGCTAATACAGACAGCTAATACAGACAGCTAATACAGACCCCAAATAACATAAATCAAGCGTGACTATTCCCTGTGTCTATACCGTCTATACAGACAGTGGTAGGGTTGCGCTTTGTTGCAAAGAAGGTGCAAATGGCACAATAAGCTACACTAACTGAAAACCCAAGGAACGTATGAGGAATTATATTTAAAAGAAAAGAAACAAAGACAGCTAAGACGATCAGTAGACCTAATCAAACACAGCAATACACACAGTATATAAAAAAGGAGAGGGATTGGTAATTTCACAAAATACACAGTAATCAAAGCAAACAAATAATAATAAACAAACGCTTGTTAAAATGTACCTGTGATTTTCTTGGCGACCTTGTTCCTACATTTTTAGATCTGTTATCTGAATAAAAAGAACCTAAAGATCTTCTGTAATTTGTTTGGTGCCTTATCACACTGAACTGGCATAGTCAGGCTGCATTAGTACTTTTACATTCAACACTTACTACATCTTGTGATATTTTGGAATTAAAGGCAGGCTTGTGGTGTGTTTATACGTTTCCGTGACCTTGCAGGTGTTACATTAAGGGCAATGTTGTAAAAAAACAGCCTTAGTCCTGCTTTGATCTTTAGTCTAAACGGGTCAATTGCAACGAACTGAAAGCAGCGTACTAACTGGGGATGATCCCGTGGTTAGTATGCAGCTCTGTACTAACTCTACAAGTTCGTTGCAATACACCCAACACGTTTGTGTGTATGCGTGTGTGTGCACTATGTAATGTTTTTTAATGGTGGTGAATGGACAGGTATTGTGTGTCTGTGTGTGCACTGTGTGTGTGCGTGTGTCTCTGTGTGTGTGTGTCTCTGTGTGTCTGTGTGTGCACTGTGTGTGTGTGCGTGTGTGTGTCTGTGTGTGCACTGTGTGTGCACTGTGTGTCTCTGTGTCTGTGTGTGCGTGTGTGTGTGTCTGTGTAATGTTTTTTAATGGTAGTGAATGGACAGGTATTGCCTGTGTGTGCACACTGTGCAATGTTTTTCAATGGTGGTGAATGGACAGGTAGTATGTGTGTGCACTGTGTAATGTTTTTTAATGGTGGTGAATGGACAGGTATTGTGTGTCTGTGTGTGCACTGTGTGTGTGCGTGTGTCTCTGTGTGCGTGTGTCTCTGTGTGTCTGTGTGTGCACTGTGTGTGTGTGCGTGTGTGTGTGTCTGTGTGTGCACTGTGTCAAATCTGGGAGTTGCACTTTCTATACATATTTTATATACATATTAATTTTAAACAAGACAAATGAAGATTGAAGCGACACCAGCCTTGAAAGTAGAAGTATATTATTTTCAAATGTTGGTGTGGTTGTAAAAATAAATATTTTATTGATTTTATGATTCAATTACAGCACATAATATCTGATCCAAATCGACGTTTAAGCCAAAAAACCTACATATGTACTCTATTTTCAGGTCACAAGTGACTCTAGCAGTATAGATGGTCAGATATTTTACGTGGAAGTGTCATTTGAGTGTCATGTTGATGTGATATTACCACAGCGCCTGGAAAAATACACGGGCACTGTCGGGCATTCTAGGAATCTACAGTACAGGCGCTCTGGGGTTGAGAATTAAGACTCAAGTTAAACTTTTTTTTGGATCCAACATTTCTTAATGAGGAACATTAAAAGACACATTTAAAGAATATTTGTGATCACTAATGTGCCCTCCTGTCCTCATGCCCAGTCATAAAAACAATACTCCCGATTTCACCCTTTGCGGGCGGCGAGTTAGAAAGAAAAAATAAGATACCGGTAGCTTTAGAATGAATGGCACCACGCTGGGATTTGTAGGTGTTTGGTGGAGTTTTGAACACTACAAACTCCATAATGCATCACTGGCAGTGTTTACATGCATGTTTTAATCGCGCTACGATAGTGCATTCATGACGTGTCGCGCGCAAATGATGCATGATTGTGCTCGTTCCAAAAGTGCACGGCAAAAAAGTGTGTGACTTTAAGTGTCATTACACTTTGGTAAAGCACGATAAAGTGCGCGCTAATTGGCCTCATTAGTCCCATAGCAACAAACTCCACAGTCGTGCAAAATATTTAACGATAGACTTTCATGAAATAACACTTCTTGAAATGTATTTTGCTTTCGACTGTAAGTCGCCCTGGATAAGGGCGTCTGCTAAGAAATAAATAATAATAATAATAATAATAATAATAATAATAATAATAATAATAATAATAATAATAACATGATACCTCCTCCATTTCCCCTATGTAAAAGAACGCTCTTCTCTGGGAACGGTCTTTCTGTCCTCCTCTGTAGTGTAAGTAAGATCTTCCTTATCCCAGTCTTACTAATACAAATCAGTTAAATATCCATCCATCCATTATTATCAATCCGCTTCTCCTGATGAGGGTCGCGGCTAAATTATATATAAATTGCATATAGAGATGTTGATTTATTCCATTATTTATTCATTTCAGTGTATTATGAACAATGCATGAGAACTAGATCGTTATGACCAGCTTTATTATCATAATAATGACAGCACGCAACACCAGCTCCACTGGACGGATGAGGAAACTCGTTCCCTCCTCCAAATTATTGCGGACCTGGGGGTTATGGATGAACTGGATCGACCTCGCCAAAGAAATGCCACCATCTTCACCAGTATTACCGGTGCTCTGGCTGAACTTGGTATAAATAGAACGCTCCTGCAGGAATGAGATAAATTCAAGAAACTGAATTATCTATACCTGCAGGAGAGAAAATGCCTGCAGTCCTCCGGTCAAAGCTCAAGGTCGCAATTTCGGTTCTGGGAGGAAATGCACCGGTTAATGGCTGACAGGCCAGTGGCAGTGGCATCGGACCATTTGCTGGAATCCTCATCCTTCCAGACGTCCTGTGAAATACCAGCCTGTGGCAATGTGCCCCGCCCCTGTGTGCATTTCTGTGTTATATGTTGCGTGCGTGTGTTAATGTTGGTGTATTGTAGTTGGTACACGGGATGTAATGTGGGTAATGAGCACGAGTATTTAAAATGTATAACTGTATTTAGGCACGGGATTGCACTATTACTTCACGTGCATTTAAAGTATTTATTTAATATGTGAGCACGAGGTTGCAAATAATTAATTCGCGTGCTGGGATTCAAGTGAATAATTAATCAGTAATTGAATCCCGGCACAACAGTATATATAGATGCACATTTAATTCACTCGGGGTTGTGTGTTCGGTGAGTGGAGAACGGGTGTGGAGAAGGAGGTAAAATTAACAAAAGTAAAATAATAAGTGTTCTTACTCGCCGTGTTTGTTTGTCTGTTTACTGTTTAGTCCGTTTTGTTTGTCTGTTTATTTTGGCCGCAAGTTCTGTGTTTTGTTACAACTTTATTTTCTGTTCTGTTTACTTATTAAATGCTGGGCGCAACCAAGCGCTCAGCTTCACCAAACTCCGCGTCCCTGTCTGTTGTGTGTTGCTTCCTCTTTCTGGTCTGACGTCACCTACTGCAGCTGTGTTTGTGACACAGCCCCATCAATACAATATGGTAATTGCGCCAGCCTTCAATTACTTTTCTAAACTAAAATATGCTACCGCGGTAAAGTTAGCTTGACGTTTGATATTCGACTCAAGCTAACCCTACATGAATGAAAACGGCTGTATCTCGCCAACCACAGAAGCTAGAGTGCTCAAACCAACTTTAATTTAAAGGATGCCAAATGTGAATTGTTTCACAGCTTCTGTTTTACATGTGAATCCTAATAATAATTTGTGAAAAAACAAATGGTTGTGGATATCAAGCCATTTTACGCATGTCAGGCTAAGTGTGTGTGTGCATATATGTGATATGTTTTGCTTTTCACATATTATTCTTAGGATTCACATGTAAAACAAAAGCTGTGAAGCAATTCACAGCTGGTTTTCTTTAAATTAAAGTTGGTTTGAAAGCTGTAGCTGCTGATCCAGGAGCATCGTCTGATGCGCCTGGAGTACAGAAGGATGTACCGTCTGATTGCACGCACCGCTGCCAGGCAGGATCGGCAATGCAGCCACCTCTTGGAAAGGCTGGACCACGCTGATCAACAGCACCAAGAGGTGGTTGCGTTGCATGCCAAATTTCTGCCCTTAATTACAAGAGAACTGCAGGTGTACCCCCGCTCCCGCTGAGGTGGGCACCCGTTCTGCTGTTCGCAGTCCTGCCTAATCAGCGGTCCGAGAAGTTTGTACAGAGCAATACCCACTCGCTTCTGCAGCAGCACAGGTGTACGGACATGTATTGGTGACGGTTCCATGTCCACCTGTACAAGTTCCACCAGTTGGTCAAACATAGCTTGGATGACCCGAAATGTTTCAATCCATTGTTCGTCAGAGAAAGACTCGTGAAGCACAACCTCCTCCCACCAAACGGAGGGACGATGATGCGCCCGCATTCGTCTTTCCTGCCGATGCACAAATACAGGTCTGTACATAGGGACGAAGTGGATGAGGGGGTCTGCTGGAAAGAAAGCTCTAGATAAAAAAAAAAAAACAATAGATGCACGATTCCTTTCCTGCAAACCCATTGCATGGGACTGAAGGAGTTCTTCCCATACAAGACTTAATCTAGCCAGTGTTTGTCTGCGTCTTCTCCATCCATCCATTTTTGTCGCAACTACGTTGTAAGTAGGCCTGTGATTTTATATACCCTTATAACTAATTAGCAAATACACACAAATTATGTATTTATTATATTAACAGCGTTTGTGTAAGTTTCCACATTTTTTGCATAATTAATTTTAATATTTCAACAAAGTATCTGTGTTTGAAACCAACACATCATGAGTTGTTTTTAATATATTTGTTCCACATTAACGCGTATTTGTGATTATTGAATGCATAATCCTTTTGTTTAGCACATTAACAGTTACACAGTTGGCTAAGACTGTTATATATAGCTGTGTGAAAGGACATCAGTAGCCTAAGAAGCATAAGAAAAGCAGTAATGGGAATTGGTGAGTGCTGTCGGTTTTTGTACACATGCTACTTCTACCATTTCTACAACAACTAATTCTAAACAATAATAGTAATAACTGTTATTATTTTCTTCTTCTTGGCAGCATGAACTGCAAGCCTTTTGCATTCTAGACAGATGGGGGGGTAACCTTCTCGTCATCTCTGCCTCGCGCGTAAAGCCTCATGTAAACCCCATGTGCGTTATTTGAACGATATCCTTTATCGCGCAGCATCTCTTTTCAGCGCGTTTGGTGATTTTTAAATAAACCCTCCCATTATTCTATTATTAATGAGGTTGTCTGCATTTGGACGACTAAATTCTCTCTCTAAAATAAACTCTCATGTAAACGTGGAAGCAGAACTGTCATGACCAGAAAAGCGCAAGAGATCTGTTGTCACGCTTTTCAGTTTTTGCTTGTAAACTGCCCCACTGTTTATAATATAGACTCAGTGTGGCTGACGTAGGGGACTAAGCATAAAATATTTCTCTTCTGCTCTTATTGTATTTCCTCCCTCAGTCCCATGCGCTTTTTGTGTATTTGGTAACATTTTTTATTTATTATTATTTTACTGCGATGAACTGGCGTCCCGTCCAGGGTGTAGTCCCGCCTTGTGCCCAGTGCATTCTGGGTTAGGCTCTGGCTCACCGCAACCCTCTAAAGGAATAAACGGTTATGAGAATGGATGGATGGATAATTATTTTATATCTATGTATTTATAATAAAGAGGTAGCCTATACATTTTAAATGTGTACAACAAAATTCTGCGTACTGAAAGGCATCCCGCATTCTTTAACAGTAGATTGTAAATGGTGTAAAAGAGTTTTTGTTTATTTGTATTTTTATGAAGTATTTAAAATAAGCCTACACAAACAGAGATATATTTATTTAATCTGACATGAGCAACAAGATTCTGCTGCTGTAGAAAACAGGTAATGGCATATCTCTCGTTCTCTATATAAACACACAATTTAAAAAGGAAAGAAAAGCTAAATTGGTTTAATTCTGCTTTACATGAAACAATAATTGTTATGCTAGTAAGTGGTTAATATGTAGATATTACAAATCTTTATAAGGGCGGCACGGTGGTGTGGTGGTTAGCGCTGCTGCCTCACAGCTCCAGGGTCCTGGGTTCGATTTCAGCATTAGGGGTCTGTCTGTCTGTGTGGAGTTTGCATGTTCACATTGTGGGTTTGTGGGTTTGATTTGGTCCAGTCCTTGGCAGCAGTGTGGAGCAGTGGTTAGGGCTCTGGACTCTTAACCGGAGAGTTGTGGGTTCAATTCCAGGTGGGGGGGGACACTGCTGTTGTACCCTTGAGCAAGGTGCTTTACCTAGATTGCTCCAGTAAAAACCCAACTGTATAAATGGGTAATTGTATGTAAAAAATATATATATATATATAATTGTAACAAATTTAAGTTGCCCTGGAGAAGGGTGTCTGCTAAGAAATGAATAATAATAATTGTATCTAATACAACAATTTCCAATTCTAAATAAGAAAAAAAGAAATGATCTTTCTGCACGTTTAAAAATGTCTCCAGGAGTTATTCACTTGCCCTCCTCCTCTCTGTTTGGTTTTCCAGTCATGGACTCTCCAATTGAGATGGCAGCCCTGGGCAGGGCCCTGTTCCCAGGCATGCTGTACGACTGTCGCAACGACTCCTTCATTCCAGGTACTGTACACCCTGTACACACTGTCACTGAGAATATATATACACCCTGTACACACTCACACTATCACTGAGAATATACATACACCCTGTACACACTCTCAATATAACTGAGAATGTACATACACCCCCTCTCACTATCACTGTGACAGCTACTGAGAATATACATACACCCCCTCTCACTATCACTGTGACAGCTACTGAGAATATACATACACCCCCTCTCACTATCACTGTGACAGCTACTGAGAATATACGTACTTTGATAAAGTAGCTAGCTAAAGCTAAAAGCTACTTCTAAAAAAAGTAGCTAGCTACACTACAAACTATTCTGGAAAAAAAGTAGCTAGCTACACTTAAAGCTACTTGGAAAAAGTAGCTAGCTACTTTCAAAGCTACTTTTCCACTAATGAAAAGATACTATGGTTTTTAACATATTTATAAACTGTACTTCAGAGCTGTAGTGTTTTGGCTGATACTATGGTTATCATTATGGGATTAACTTACAGGTTCACATGCTGCAATCCACTGAAGAACAGCTCTGTGTCCTTAACCCAGATCCTTTTATACACATAGGCATTATGACATTGTCACAAAGACAGCTGTAGTGGGTGACGTCAGACCAGAAACAGGAAGCAACACAGAACAGACAAAGACGTGGAGTTTGGAGAAGCTGAGAGCTTGGTTGCGCTCAGCATTTAATAAGTAAACAGAACCGAAAATAAAAAGGTTGTAACAAAACACAAATCCTTTTATCATTTTCCTTAACCCAGATCCTTTTATACACATAGGCATTATGACATATATACAAAACAGTGATTATTATTTCTAGAAAATAAAGATTGTCTCATGTAGTCTTCAATTTCAAGTTTAATTCGATACTGTTTTGTTGCATTTGGCACGTCATCAGATAAAGCAATAACAAGAATTGTACTCCAAGCCTTCTACAAAGTAAAAAAAAAAAGTACATTGTGCATAACAGCCAATCAGCACGCAGCATCCAAACATTTTGGTTTATAAACACTTTATGGGCGGGGGTTCTGTGGTATTAAAACTAATAGTGTAATATTGATAGCCCAGCCTACCAAACTATACAGAAAACACACAAACAAAGAAATGCGATAGTTGTCCATAGTGCTCAGTAATTAACACATTCTGGGGCAACATTGGCCCTTTTTAGATGCAAGTTGGAGTCGTGCCAAATGTTGTGCTTTAACTGTTAAATTTAAGATGGTATTTCTGAATTACAATAGCTGCGTTACATAGACAAGTCCTTACCAGTTTTGACCTGATGGGCTTGCTGTCCATCGTCGGGACCGTGTTGCTATCCACGCTTTATGGTTGTCATGCGAATTCCTCGTATACCAGTGTCACAAAAACGGCTGTAGTGGGTGACGTCAGACCAGAAACAGGAAGCAACACAGAACAGACAAAGACGTGGAGTTTTGGTGAAGCTGAGCGCTTGCTTGCGCTCAGTATTTAATAAATGAACAAACAGAAAATAAAAGGTTTGAACACAAAACACTGGACACGGCACTTGAGGCCAAAATAAATAGACAAACAAAACGGACTAAATAGTAAACCGTGCACGAACCAACAAACACTGTGAGTACAAATACTTATTATTTTCCTTTCTTATACCTCCTTCTCCACACCCGTTCTCCACTCACCGAACACACAACCCCGAGTGAGTGAAAACATGCTGCTTTTATGCAGCTGTACCGAAACTCGATTGCTAATTAATCATTCAATTGGAGTCTCGGTACAACTGCACGTGAATTAATTAAAGTGCACTTTCCCGTGCTCACATATTATTACATTTTACCTGCACGTGAAGTGCTGTGCAATCCTCGTGCCTAAATACAAATATACGTTTTAAACACTTGTGCGCATAACTCATATTGTATCCCGTGTACTAACTACAATACACCAACATTTACACACAACACGCAACATATAAACATAAACTACGCACAAGGGCGTGGCCACATTGCCACAACCAGCAATAGAGCGACTACGGAAATAAAAGAGGAATCTTTAAATGTCGTTCTACGCTGGCGCACCGTGACGGTTGCTCTATATTGCTGTTATTTGGCACGACATCCGTAGAGCGTGGATAGCAACACGGTCCCGACAATGTACAGCAAGCCCATCAGGTCAAACCTGGTAAGGGCTTGTCTATGTAACGCAGCTATTGTAATTCAGCAATACCACCTTCAATTTAACACTTAAAGCACGATATTTGGCATGACTCTAACGTGCATGTAAACCTCACCAGAGTTATCAAAATATTTCATTTCTGCTTCTGCTGAAGAAGAAAATAATGTAGCCGCTTAAGAAGCGGTAGCGACTGAAGTAGCTCGCTACTGTAAAAGCTACTGTAAAATAAAAGTAACTCGCTACAGAAAAATAGCTTGCTACAGTAGCGTCGCTACTATTAGCTCGCTACTCCCCAACACTGCCACCCCCCCTCACTATCACTGTAACCGCTACTGAGAATATACATACACCCCCTCTCACTGTCACTGTGATAGCTAATGAGAATATACATACACCTAGCCCCCTAGCTACTGAGAATATTTTTATACTGGATCAGTATCAATTCTATAATTATACATGCACCCTCTCTTTGTGTGGAGTCACAGTTTCTAGTCAGCACATTTTAATCACAGATATACAGAAAAGGATTTCAACAGCATCTGCCATGTTTTCCATCACTTGTTTCACTCTCTGATGTCACAAGTCAGAGTTCACTATTTAGAAAGAAACCTGCTGTAGGTTGCATCTTGTGTGACCCAAGCAGTCATTCACTGTAGTGTTTTCATTGATTGTGACATATCCCCCAGGTGTCACTCTGTGGGATTCCAAAGCTTTAAAAAATGGCCTGAGCATCCATGAAAAGCCAAGCTCAGATTTCAAGATCTCAACCTCCAACTCCCTCAAGGAGAAGTCTAACCTGCTGGATGTGAGTGCTTCACTGAAGGCCAGCTTCCTAGGGGGGCTGATAGAGGTGGGCGGGTCAGCAAAGTATCTGAAGAACGACGTCTCCTCCACACGGCAGTGCAGAGTTACTATGAAGTACAGCAAGACCGTTCGCTATGAGCAGCTGACCATGAGCCAACTGGGCAAGATCACCTACCCCCAGGTGTTTGAACAGAAGACGGCAACTCACGTCATCACAGGAGTGCTGTATGGAGCTCAAGCCTTCTTGGTTTTCGACCAGTCGGCTTCTAAAGATGAGAGCAAGCAGGATATCGAGGGGACCCTGAATGTGATGGTCAAGAAGATCCCGAGTTTATCCATCGAAGGGGAGGGAGCGTTGAAACTGACAGATGAGGAAAAGAAAACTGCAGATAAGTTTGACTGCACCTTCCATGGTGATTTCGAAATCAAACAGAATCCCACCACTTTCCTGGAAGCCATTAATGTGTATAAAACGCTACCTGAGTTGCTGGGAGAGAAGGGGGAGAAGGCTGTTCCTGTGAGAGTGTGGCTCTACCCTCTGATTAAGCTGGATTCCAAAGCAGCTCAGCTGGTGCGAGAGATCAGTGTGGGTCTGGTCTCCCATGTTGAGGCGGTGCTGGAGTTGCTCAGAAAAGTAAACATGAGAGTAAACGACCTGATTGGTGACAGCCTTCTCGACCGGTTTGTAGATCTGAAAGATAAACTGGTAGAGTTCCAAGACAAGTTCCAGCAGTATAAGGCAGTCTTTGAGAAAGCTGTGTCCAGGGTCCTGCCGGCTATCCGGGGAGGTGGGGAGGAAGAGCAGGCTCTGTTTGATATCCTGCAGCACTACAACACCTCTCCGTTCACCCAGAGCAAGATGGACAAGTGGCTGGACGAGAAGAAGGGAGAAATAAAGGTGTTGAGACGCTACGCTGACGGACTGAAAGATGTGCCCATCATGACAACATGGGAACTCCACGGAGTGCTCTTCGATCCAGAGATTGAGACTGTGGTCTGCTTCACCTTCACATCACTGCAGTATGAAGAGCCATACCTCTCCACTCTGACTCAGTGTCTCGAGTCTGAGGAGTTCAAGAAACTGGAGAAGAATTATAGTTTTTCCCCTAAAGAGGAGTCCCAGCCATGGTTCACCTCCCCTGAGCTCTCACGCACAATGAGGAGGAACCTTGAGCTGTTCAGAGGGATTTCAGAGGCCAGTAAAAACCAGACGAAAACAAAATTCATTGTGGTCTCCATCTCAGACCCCTCCTGTCCCGGAGCCTCCATTCGCCTGTATCGACGTGGGAAAATAGTGGATCCCCAATTTCGGTGCATATCAAAGCCCCAATCCCCTGAGGTGACTGACATCCAGACCAACAGTGTGACCCTGAAGCTGCTGCCTTCCCAGGCTGGGAAGAGTGAGTGGTACAGAGTGGAGCACAGAGCAGTGAAGAGAGCAGCTGAGACAGACACAGAGCAGGAGTGGACAGTCACGGACACTCCCGACACACAGGAGACCTGGACTCTAACCGGGCTGCAGGTTGCCACACTGTACCAGGTCAGGTACAGGGCAGTCGAAGCTTTCTTAATGAGCAAAGCCAGTGAAGCCATTGAGATCCAGACCAAACCCAGTCCAAGAAGTGCACCTGGAAAGCCTTCAGTAGAGAGAGTTGGACACTCCTCTGTCCGGGTGAGCTGGAAGAAGCCGGCTGCTGTTGAAGGGGGACTGTCTGTGCTGCAGTACAGAGTGGAGTATAAGAACAGCAAACAAGCTCTGTGGTCCAGCCAGTTGACCGAGGGCAATGAGACAGTCTGCACTGTGGAGGGAATGGAGTTCACAGAGCCTTGCAGAGTCAGAGTTTACTCCGTCTTCGCAGAGGGGACACTGAGTGCAGCCAGTGAGGAGACAGCAGGTAGGTTCTGATACAGTAACACACAAGACTAAGATAATGGTCTCTGTAGACAGGGGTATATCCACTGATCTATAAACACTGGATAGCGCTTATCCGGCACTGCACTGAAGCCACTCGTCCACCATCTTACCACACCCGAGTTCTGCAGCCGCACACATCGATTAGATAGCGTTGTATTAGCGGTTTTTATTGATTGATTGATTGATTTTCACTGCTTATACATTCCGGTCAAGAATCCCGTTTTCACCAGGACCTTTTCAAAGTCCCTTCCATAGAAAATGTGCTAGGTTTACCTTTTTTTATTTTAAGGGAAAAGTTAATTACTGAGACGGGAGTGTTTGGTTGAAACCTCTAACGTTACTCTTGATTGTGAGATTTTGTAAGTATTTGTAATTCTTTTGTGCAAACAGACTTAATGAAAAAAATGACTACGAAAGAAAAGGTTTTCAATAACAACAAATTTATTAAGAGGATTTAGCAAATAAATATAATATATAAATATAACATGAATATAATCTATAAATATAATCTATGAATATAACATATGAATATAACATTACAAGTGATACACTTTATCAAATACTGGATGTACATATCAATATTTTGATAACAAAATGAAATAACAGAAAACAGTACTTTATAGTACTATCAAATATGTATATATCTTAATCAACATTTTGAAAACAATTAAATATAACAGAAAACAGTTGCAGTCTGACTGGCCAGTTTTATCAAAATACTTCTCCTCAAAATGGTCACAGCATAGCTCAGCCTTATCTGAGGGGGTGAACTCCTTTCTCTTCATCTTGGACAGCCACAGCTGTCTTCTTTTAATGCTCTTTGGAAACCTAAAAGAAGAGTGGATGATTGGATTTAATTGAATGTATGCTTTTTAAAAATCAAGCAAACTATATGCTTCCATGATACAAATATACATAAATAAATACATCATTTTCATTTCAAAATGCCAATGTAATTTCAGAACGCCGCGAAAGTGCAGCTGGGGGAGCTGGTCTCCTGACCTCCACCCCCCTTCTTCGTGGCCGGCAGCTCCCCTTCATGGGGCTCCAGCCACAGTATTTCCTGCCACATGGCAGGACTGGTAGCGACCCCAGGCGAAGCAGAGCCCCTGGCGACCCCAGGCGAAGCAGGACCCTCGACGACCCCAGGTGAAGGAGGACCCTCGGGAGGCGACGGCAGCAGCAGCGAACCCTCGGGAGGTGACGGCAGCAGCAACGGACCCTCGGGAGGCGACGGCAGCAGCATCGGACCCTCGGAAGGCGAACAGCAGCGGGAGCTCCACTTCTCCCTCGTACCCTATAACTGGTGCGGCGCAACAGGCAGCCCCAGGCGATGCGGCGCAACAGGCAGCCCCAGGCGATGCGGCGCAACAGGCAGCCCCAGGCAATGCGGAGCAACAGGCAACCCCAGGCTATCCAGGCTTTGCATCCCTGAGCGGAGCGAGCGTGGCATCCCTGAGCGCAGCAAGTAAGGCATCCCTGAGTTGTGCAAGGCAGGTATCCTTGGGCGGTGCAAGGCTGGCATCCCTGGGCGGTGCATGGCAGGCATCCCCGGGTGATGGCAAACTGGGTTCTTGGGCTGTGGACGCATCGACTCCCCCCTCCTGGGCTGTGGACGCTGGCGACTCCCCTCTTGGGCTGTGGACGTTGGGCTCCTCCCACTCAGGCGCAGGACGTTGGGCTCCTCCCACTCAGGCGCAGGACGTTGGGCTCCTCCCACTCGGGCGCAGGACGTTCGGGCTCCTCCCACTCGGGCGCAGGACGTTCGGGCTCCTCCCACTCGGGCGCAGGACGTTCGGGCTCCTCCCACTCGGGGCGCAGGCCGTTCGGGCCCCTCCCACTCGGGCGCAGGACGTTCGGGCTCCTCCCACTCGGGCGCAGGACGTTCGGGCTCCTCCCACTCAGGCGCAGGATGTTCGGGCTCCTCCCACTCCATGTCTATGTCACCTCTCTCCCGCTCCTGGTAGACCCAGTCAACCATCTGGGTCATCCACTTCAAGGCCTCATGAGCCCTGGATATCCTCTGGTGATGGCCTTTTGTTGGACTTCTGGCTCCAGCCTGACGAAGTCCAAGAGGATATCCAGGTTGCTCTCCCCCAGCAGATGTCTTCCCTCTGTTTTTAGCCACAGCGGGGCACTGGGGTCCCTCAGCCAGCTCTCGAACCTCTCCATCCTTTTCTGGCCTCAGTGAAGAGCAGGCACCACAAAGCTTCCTCCATCCACTTTCCTCCCATTCTCCTCCTTCCTCACTCCACACGTTAGAAAAAACCCCGAAAAAAATGAAAAAAAAACTGCAGTATCCTCTTCTGCCTGCGTCCAGGAGGCGCTGGTGATCCCACGCAGGACACCACGTGTGACAAGGTGGCTGTGCGGTGACGTCAAGTCAGAAGCAGGAAGGGAAAAACACTGACACCAAGTACTGCAGATTCAAAACAAAAAGACGCGGTGGCGCCATTTATTTAAATAATACAAATAATATTTTAATAATACAAAAATAAATAAAAGGTTTTAAAAAAAGACTGTGCTCACAGAGCAAAATTAAAAAGGTTAAATAAAACAAATCTTGAACACAAAATAATAAACAATATAGGTCAGGCTGGGCAACTGCTGTCACTGTTGCTGTATTTACGTTAAATTTTTAAGTTTCATTTTCTCTCTCCACTCTCGCTCCTCATACACCCAGGCTTTTATGCAGGTGACCATCTCCCGATTTAGCAACAAATTAATCACTTAATTAATTCGGGAGACGGCCACCTTCTGCACAAGGTTTTTAAACTGCTGTGTATGGGGCTTCCCATCCACGCTACTAAACAAAATAAAACACACTGCTACGCCGTCATTTAAATACATTTCTAAATAAATTAAAATAAAAAAACACCTGGTTCTTCACCATCATATAATAAATCATAATACAAAACAAATAGAAAATAACACTGCACAGGGGGGAGGGGGAGACCCCGTTCTAAAAATAAACAAATAAATACGTACAGGGCTCCTCACCCTGTTACAGGCACCTTTGGCAGCAATTACAGCCATGAGTCTATTTGGATAAGTCTCTACCAGCTTTGCACATCTGGACACTGCAATTTTTGCCCATTCTTCTTTGCAAAATTGCTCAAGCTCCGTCAAGTTGGATGGGGACCTTATGTGAACAGCAATTTTCAACTCTTTCCACATATTCTCAATTGGATTGAGGTCTGGGCTTTGACTGGGCCACTCCAGGACATTGACCTTTTTGTTTGCTTTGGCTGTATGTTTGGGGTCATTATCCTGCTGGAAGATGAATCTTGTCCCAAGTCCCAGGTCTCTTGCAGACTTCAGCAGGTTTTTCTCCAGGATTTCTCTGTACTTTGTTGCATCCATTTTGCCCTCTATCTTCACGCGCTTTCCAGGCCCTAACGCAGAGAAGCATCCCCATAGCATGATGCTGCCACCACCATGCTTCACGGTAGGGATGGTGTTCTCAGGATGATGTGCGGTGTTAGGCTTGCGCCAAACATAGCGCTTAGCGTTGAGGCCAAAAAGCCTATTTTGGTCTCATCAGACCATAGAATCTTCTTCCACTTGGTCTTAGAGTCTCCCACATGCCTTCTGGCAAACTCTAAACAAGATTTGATGTGAGTTTTTTTCAACAATGGCTTTCTTTTTGCCACTCTCCCATAAAGGCCAGTTTTGTGAAGCACCCGGGCTATTGTTGCCGTATGCACAGTGTCTCCCAGCTCAGCCATGGAAGACTAACTCATTTAGAGTTGCCATAGGCCTCTTGGTGGCCTCCCTGACGAGTGCCCTTCTCGCCCGGATACTCAGTTTTTGAGGACGGCCTGTTCTAGACAGATTCACAGTTGTGCCATATTCTCTCCATTTCTTAATAATGGACTTTACTGTGCTCCGGGGGATATTCAATGCCTTGGAAATGTTCTTATATCCTACCCGATTGGTGCTTTTGAAGAACCTTATTCCAGATTTGCTTTGAATGTTCATTCGTCTTCATGATGTCGTTTTTGTTAGGAAATGTATTCACCAACTGTGGGACCTCCCAGAGACAGGTGTATTTGACCAGAAATCATGTGAAACACCTTAATTGCACACAGGTGGACTCCATTCAACTAATTATGTGACTTCTAAAGACAATTGGTTGCACCAGAGCTTATTTAGGTGTGTCATAGCAAAGGGGGTGAATACTTATGCAATCAATTATTTTCTGTTTTATATTTGTAATTAATTTAGAACAATTTGTAGATTTTATTTTTCACTTTTGACATTATGGACTTTTTAGTGTTGATCAGTGGCAAAAACTCCTGATTTAAATCCATTTTGATTCCATATTGTAACACAATAAAATGTGGAACAGTCCAAGGGGGGTGAATACTTTTGAGAGCCACTGTGTGTGTGTGTGTGTGTAATATATATATATATATATATATATATATATATATATATATTAGTAACCAAGCCTCTCTCTGTCTTGGCAGACATCTCGACCCAGACACCGAACTGCACAATAAAGCACTTTTGTGCACTTTTATTACAAACAAAAATAAAACAAACAAAAACCTAGCTCAAACGTAGAGCTTTGCTACACACATATGCAGGTCCCTTTCTAACGTGCAGGACAGCAAAGCTGTTTACCTGACTTAAAACAAAATACACACTGTACTCACACTGGTGACTGCTCGGAACAGAGTACACCTCCTCTGCTTCCTTCTACTCAGCAGCCTCGTACAGACTGACTGCACTCTTTTTAAACCCCGCACCTGGGTCTAATTTACAATAACGCCCAGGTGCGGCTGATAATTACTAATAAAACAAAACAATTAAACAAAACCAATTACCTTGGCAGGGAGGCTTTACTTCTGCTATAAAACACACACATATTATATATATATCTGCCTCCAGGATTATTCACACCCTTCATAGATAATAATAATATATATATAATGTGTACAGTGGATATCAAAAGTCTACACACCCTTTCAAAATTTCTAGTGTTTGTTGCCTTGAGGCCTGAAATGAAAACCCATTAAATCAGACTTTTTTCACTTTCATTTGGACATGGTAACCTACAAAATCACAGCAAAAACAAAAGGCTACACATTTCTGACAAAGAATTACAAATGGAAAACTAAAACACCTTGGTTGGATAAGTGTACACACCCCTCATAATGGGGTTGTAATTGTGTTCGGATTCAAGCAATCACGTTCCAAATCATGCACAAAGCTAATTTGCTTTCACCTTAGATCAACTGAAGTGATTCTGATTAGATTAAAATAAAATCAGCTGTTTCTGTAGGATTTCCCTGAAGGTTTCTTTGTTGCATAGTGTATGTTAGTGTGCAGAGACAACCATGGATAACAAGGAGCTAACAAAAGATCTTCGGGACCTTATTGTTGAAAGGTACAAAGCAGGAGAGGGATATAAAAAGATTTCGAAGGCCGTAAATATACCGTAGAACACAGTGAAGACCATAATCAAGAAGTGGAGGAAATATGGCACCACCAGGACTGCCTAGATCAGGCCGGCCCTCCATGATTGATGATCATGCAAGGAGGAAGCTCAGCAGGGAGGCTACCAAGAGGCCAACGGCAACCTTAAAGGAGCTGCGGGACTTTATGGCAGAGACTGGCCACACCATGCATGTAGCAACCATTTTGCATGTTCTCCAGAATTCCGAGCTGTGGGGCAGGGTGGCAAGACGGAAGCCACTTCTCACAAAAAAGAACATCCAGTCCCGTCCTAATTATGCAAGAAGACACACTCGATCTCCCGAAACCAAGTGGGAAAATGTCTTGTGGTCTGATGAGACCAAGGTAGAACTTTTTGGCCTTAACTCCAAAAGATATGTTTGGCGCAAATCCAACACAGCCCATTACCCAAAGAACACAGTACCTACTGTCAAGCATGGTGGTGGCAGCATCATGCTATGGGGCTGTTTCTCTTCAGCGGGGACAGGGGCTCTGGTCAGGATAGAGGGGAGAATGAATAGCTCCAAATACCAAGATATTTTGGAGGGAAACCTACTGCCCTCTACAAAAAAGCTGAAGTTAAAGAAGAATTTCACCTTTCAATACGACAACGATCTGAAGCACACAGCCAAATCAACCAAGGAATGGCTGAAAAAAAGGAAGATCAATGACCTGGAATGGCCCAGTCAGAGCCCGGACCTCAATCCTATAGAAAATCTGTGGACTGACCTAAAGAGGTGCATGCATAAGAGGTTGCCTCACAATTTGAGTGAGCTTGAACTCTTCTGCAAAGAAGAATGGGTGAAAATTGCAAAATCCAGGTGTGCTAAGTTGGTACAGACTTATCCAAACAGACTTACTGCTGTTATCAAAGCAAAAGGTGCTTCCACTAAGTATTCATTGAAGGGTGTGCACACTTATGCAACCAAGGCATTGAAGGTTTTTTTTATTTTTAATTATTTTCCAAAAAAATTATACTTTTGTTTTTCACTTAAATATTGTTGGTAACAATGTCTAAATACAGATTTGTCTTGATTTCAGCCTTTAAGGCAACAAACACTAGACATTTTGAAAGGGTGTGTAGACTTTTGATATCCACTGTGTTATTCACACCCTTCATAGACTACAATGAGTTTTTGCAAAATAAATGCAAGTGTACATTCAGTATTTGTTGCATTAATGAATGAAAACAGCAATATTTTAAAACATCTCTCTCTCTCTCTCTCCCCCAGTGAAAGAAGTTCCAGAGCCAAGGACCAGAGATGAGTTTTTATACTGTAAGAATTCTGTTTTCACTGAAACATTTGATTGAAATTCCAACAAATACCCCCCTCCAGTCCCCCACTCAGTGGTTCTGCATTCATTCATCTGTCCCAGTGCTATATATATATATATATATATATACAGTACTGTGCAAAAGTTTTAGGCAGGTGTGAAAAAATGCTGTAAAGTAAGAATGCTTTCAAAAATAGACATGTTAATAGTTTATATTTATCAATTAACAAAATGCAAAGTGAGTGAACAGAAGAAAAATCTAAATCAAATCCATATTTGGTCTGACCACCCTTTGCCTTCAAAACAGCATCAATTCTTCTAGGTACACTTGCACAAAGTCAGGGATTTTGTAGGCATATAGTCAGGTGTATGATTAAACAATTATACCAAACAGGTGCTAATGATCATCAATTCAATATGTAGGTTGAAACACAATCATTAACTGAAACAGAAACAGCTGTGTAGGAGAAATAAAACTGGGTGAGGAACAGCCAAACTCAGCTAACAAGGTGAGGTTGCTGAAGACAGTTTACTGTCAAAAGTCATACACCATGGCAAGGCTGAGCACAGCAACAAGACACAAGGTAGTTATACTGCATCAGCAAGGTCTCTCCCAGGCAGAAATTTCAAGGCAGACAAGGGTTTCCAGATGTGCTGTCCAAGCTCTTTTGAAGAAGCACAAAGAAACGGGCAACGTTGAGGACCGTAGACGCAGTGGTTGGCCAAGGAAACTTACTGCAGCAGATGAAAGACACATCATGCTTACTTCCCTTCGCAATCGGAAGATGTCCAGCAGTGCCATCAGCTCAGAACTGGCAGAAAACAGTGGGACCCTGGTACACCCAATCTACTGTCCGGAGAAGTCTGGTCAGAAGTGGCCTTCATGGAAGACTTGCGGCCATACCTCCGACGTGGAAACAAGGCCAAGCGATTCAACTATGCACGAAAACACAGGAACTGGGGTGCAGAAAATGGCAGCAGGTGCTCTGGACTGATGAGTCAAAATTTGAAATATTTGGCTGTAGCAGAAGGCAGTTTGTTCGCCGAAGGGCTGGAGAGCTGCATACTAATGAGTGTCTGCAGGCAACAGTGAAGCATGGTGGAGGTTCCTTGCAAGTTTGGGGCTGCATTTCTGCAAATGGAGTTGGGGATTTGGTCAGAATTAATGTTCTCCTCAATGCTGAGAAGTACAGGCAGATACTTATCCATCATGCAATACCATCAGGGAGGCATCTGATTGGCCCCAAATTTATTCTGCAGCATGACAACGACCCCAAACATACAGCGAAAGTCATTAAGAACTATCTTCCAGAACAAGGAGTCCTGGAAGTGATGGTATGGCCCCACAGAGCCCTGATCTCAACATCATCGAGTCTGTCTGGGATTACATGAAGAGAGAGAAGCAACTGAGGCTGCCTAAATCCACAGAAGAACTGTGGTTAGTTCTCCAAGATGTTTGGGCCAACCTACCTGCCGAAGTTCCTTCAAAAACTGTGTGCAAGTGTACCTAGAAGAATTGATGCTTGATGCTGTTTTGAAGGCAAAGGGTGGTCACACCAAATATGGATTTGATTTAGATTTTTCTTCTGTTCACTCACTTTGCATTTAGTTAATTGATAAATATAATCTATTAACATGTCTATTTTTGAAAGCATTCTTACTTTACAGCATTTTTTCACACCTGCCTAAAACTTTTGCACAGTACTGTATATGTCTATATATATATATATATATATATATATATATATATATATATATATATATATATATATATATATATATATATATATATATATATATATATATGTCTATATATCTGTGTGTCTATGTATCTATCTGTCTATATATCTATCTCCTCCTCCTCTCTTTCTATCTCCACTCTGTGTCTCTCTCTCCTCTGTCTCTCTCTCCCTCTGTCTCTCTCCTCTCCGTGTCTCTTTCCCTCTTCTCCCCATCTCTCCCTCCCTTCTTCCCCTCCTTCCCTCCCTCTCTCCTTCCCTCCCTCTCACCTCTCTTCCCTTCTCTGTCCTTCTCTCTCCCTTGTCACTCTCTCCCTCCCTCTCTCCATCCCTCTCCACTATCTCTCGTCTCTCTCTCTCTCTCTCCACTCTCTCTCTCTCTCCACTTTCTCTCTCTCTCCTCTCCCTCTCTCCTGTCTGCCCCTCTCTCTCTCTCCCTCCCTCTCCCCTCTGTCTCTCTTTTCTCTCCCTCTGTCATTCTCTCTCTCTCCCTCACTCCCTCTCCTTCTCTCTCTCCCCTCGGTCTCTCTCTTTCTCCACTCCCTCCCTCTCTCTCTCCTCCATCTCTCTCCCCTCCATCTATCTCTCTCCCCACTGTCTTCCTCTCCACTCAGTCTCTCTCTCCCTCCCTCCCTTGTCTATCTCTTTTCTCTCCTCCCTCTCCATTCCCCTCTCTCCACTATCTCTCCCCTCCCTCTGTCTCTTTCTCACTACCTTCCCTCTCTCTCCCCTCCATCTCTCTCTCCTCCATCTCTCTTTCTCTCCATCCCCCTCTCACTCCACTATCTCTCCACTCTTTTCCCTCTCCTCTCCCCTCTTTTTCCACTTTCTCTCTCTCCTCTCTCCCCTCCGTCTCTCTCCTCTCCATCTCTCCCCCCTCTGTCTCTTCTCCCTCTTCTCCATCCTTCCCCTCCCTCCTCTCTTTCTCTTTCTCTCTACTAATCTACTGGTCTATGTCAATCTTTCTCTCCCTCTCTTTTTGATGGTTGTGTAGAATTCAATCACAGTGCAGATTTTTCTCAGTGATTTGTCTTTTCTAAGCATTTCTCTCCTCTAACCCTCCTCTTCTCTTCAATCAGATTCCTGTCGGCTCACACTGGACCCCAACACAGCACATAGAAAGCTCTGTCTATCTGAAAGGAACAGAAAGGTGACATTTAGTAGGACCCCCCAACCGTATCCTGATCACACAGAGAGATTTCAACAGATTCTTAATGTGCTTTGCAGAGAGGGTTTGTCTGGGACTCGCTGCTACTGGGAAATTGAGAGGAGTGGGAGGGAATGGGGGGCTGATATAGGAGTCACATATAAAGGAATCAGCAGGAAAGGAGGGGGTAATTTATGTATTCTTGGAAACAATGACAAGTCCTGGATATTGCACTGCTCTGGTTCCAGTTACTCTGCCCGGCACAATAACAAAGTAACTGCAATACCTGCTCTCCCCTCCCTCAGAACTGAAATAACTGCCTGCCCCTTCCCCAGAATAGGAGTGTATCTGGACTTTACTGTCGGCAGTCTGTCATTTTATGGAGTTTCTGGAGACACAATGACCCTCCTGCACAGATTCCAAACCACATTCACTGAGAAACTCTATCCTGGGTTTTGGGTTCATTCCAATGTAACAATCTGTGAGCTGCAGGGTTAGGGTTAGGGTTAGGGTTTGGGGTTGTTGGTTCCAGTGTAACAATCTGTGAGCTGCAGGGTGAGGGTTTGGGGTTGATCCTGTTTTTAGTTTTTTGAAGAAACTTTCATTTCTCGCTTTCTTCATTTTTTCCACACTGCTGTAGATTATGTAAATTATTATAATCCCTCTCCCTATCTCCTCTATCACTCTCTCCCCTCCTCCCTGTCTTTCTGCATTTCTCTCCATTTTCTCTCATTTTTTTGCATACCCTCTCTCCTCTCCCTCTCTCTACCCCCTCTCTCTCTCTCCTCTCTCTATACCCTCTCCTCTCTCTATACCCTCTCTCTCCCCCCCTCTCTCTCCCCATCCCTCCCGCTCCAGGACCAGGGTTGAGAACCACATTGCTCTAGATTATGTAAATTATTGTGATATTAATCTGATGTAGAGAACAGACAATAAAATGATTTGATTTCAAATGTATTCTGTGTGATTATTCTCTCTCCACTCCCTTCTCTCCCCTCTCACTTTCTCCACTCTCTCTCCCCCCTCCATCTCTCTCTCCTTTCTTACTTCTAAAACTTCTTCTTAAACAGTAGAGTGGGAGAGAGAGTTCTTTAAACTCAGAAAACAAAAATATCTGTCTCCCCCTCCTCTCCCCCACCCCCAGTTTAACTAAGAGCAAGAACAGTATATATACAAGAACTGTTTTCAGTGCTAAATTAAAAGTAAATCAAGTTTAACTAAGAGCAAGCAACGGCGGCGGGAGGGAGGGGCTAGCGGGGCTTAAGCACCCCTGAAAAGGCTGAGCCCCCCCTAAGCCCCCCCAAACCCCCAGTAATTTTGTGATGAAAAATATTTATGGAAAAAAATATATATATGAAGACATCGGACTGACTTATATGTAACAAAACTAAACTATGAAATCATATTTTTCATTTAAGTAAGTGATGATGACCGTTGACCTTTGCTGCTTGTTGTGTGTGATTTGATTGGTTGGTTCATATCATTGCAAGTGTGATTGCATGTGCGTGATAACGTTAAGGTTAGTCTAGCAGTTTCAAAGTGTCGAATCGATTTGGTGAAAAACAATAAGTTCGTAGGTTCTAGTGAGCTATTTAGCTGATTATGGACCGCTTTACTTTTGTTGTCCCAAAAAAACGAGGGAGAGTGGATGATGTCGGTGGCGATCCACAGATTCCTAATTCCAGCAATGTGAATGCTAACGTGGTGGAGGACATCGTGATGCCAAACATGGAGGATAATGAGGACGAGGAGGACGATGAAGAAGAGGAAGAGGGGGTAACGTTAGTGGCAGCGGAGGGTTCGTCTTTGGCAGAGGACTCGGAGAGCGATAATGAGAGTGGGGAGGGAGAGAAGAGTTAGCTTCCACTGCCATAGCTGCCGTCACTGGCAAGAAACCTGGTGGTCCTGTGGATTTAAGCCAAGATCCAGCTGAGGGACCGAGGCGTCCTCAATTAAAGTCTTACCCGACTCGAAAATTTGGATCTCAATCAAGGGGGTTTAACAACTCTTGGTTCAAACAATACTCGTGGCTGGAATACTCGCTCTCAGTTGATGCTGCTTTCTGCTATGCGTGTAGACATTTTTTCCACCATGGGCCGGGTCATATCGAAAAGAGCTTCACCCATGCCGGGTTTCTAAACTGGAGAAAAGGAGCAGAGAAACTGGCCCAACACAATGCAAGTGTTTCCCATAAACTAGCCATGGAAGCATGGTGTGAATTTAAGGTGCGATCGAAAAGTGGGTCGAAGATTTTAACACAACTTGACGTTGGACATTCCAAGATTGTACAAGAAAACAGGCAGTACATGCGAGCAGTAGTTGAGTCACTACGGTTTACAGCTTGTCAAACGATTGGTCAGCGAGGGCACAGAGAAAATGAGCAATCCACCAGCAGAGGTAATTTCCTTGAACTGTTAAACCTGCTTGGAAAGTTTGACAGTACTGTGTCAAAAAAGTTAGCTAGTGGGCCTGGCAATGCTAAATATGTGCACCATGACATTCAGAACGAATTGATTGACATTATGGCTAGCATGATAAGGGGGCAAGTAAGCGACGAGGTTAAGCTGGGAGAGCACTTTGCTTTAATGGTTGATGAAACCAAAGACATAAGCAAGAAAGAGCAGATATCTGTTGTATTGCGTTACCTAAACAATGACAACATTCATGAAGAATTCTTGGACTTTATTCCGACAGATGGCTTAGATGCACAGTCTTTACTCGAGTCAGTTAAACAGACGTTGGCTAAGTGTAACATAGACAAAAACGCATGCATTGCCCAGTGCTACGACGGGGCATCAGTTATGTCTGGGTGCAACAACGGTGTCCAGGAAAGATTTTGCCAAGAAGTGCCACACGCGCTTTACATCCATTGCTATGCACACAGACTAAACTTGGTTTTAGTTGACTGTGTGCATAATGTGAAACCAGTCGCAGAATGTTTTGCAGTAGTGCAGATGCTCTACAACTTTTTTCCGGGTCTGTTATTCACAAACTGTTTGTCGAGAAGCAGCAAGAACTTGAGCCCACCAAACGGGTAGTGGAACTGAAAAGATTATCAGACACGCGATGGGCCTGCCAATATTCTACACTGTGGGCAATAAAAAGAGCTCTCCCTGCTATTTCAGCGACTCTAGCAGATGTGAGCGATCAGTCAAATGCTCATAGGGCGACCGAAGCAAAATCACTGATTGGATTGATTGATGGACAGTTTGTTCTGCACGTACTATGCTGGAAAGCATATTCAGCCTCACAAAAACCCTATCCGATCATCTACAGGCCACAGATTTGGAGCTGGCATCTGCCACTGATCTGGTCTGTTCAGTTGTCGATACCCTCAACGAGAAACGCAACGTTGAAACGTGGAATGCAATCTGGGAGTGTGCCAGTGACCAGTGTGCTTCGGTGGGCATTGAAATGCAGCGACCACAGGTGAGGAGAAAAGCACAGCCTCGCCACCTGCAGGAGTTTGTGGTGAACAGCCAAACAGGGTCAAGAGAGCGATTGGAAACTTCAGACGACTATCGTAACCACTGTTTTTTCCCAGTAATCGACCGATTGGTTAGTGAATTGAACAGACGTTTTTCGTCTGAAAGCTGTCACATTCTGAGAGGAGCAACAGCCCTCAACCCCAAGCACAAAACATTCATGGACAAAGATTGCCTTTTGCCAATGGCTAAACACTATGGGGTAATGGAGGAAAACCTCTCTGCAGAACTTCACCAGGCAAAGCAACTTATTGAAATGAAAAAACAAAATGGGGATATCGTCAACACCACCCATGACGTGTTGGTGCTATTAAGGCCATACAAGGATGCGTTTGTTGATTTATATAAACTTGTGTGCATCTCCATGACACTGCCCGTCACATCAGCTGCGTGTGAGAGGAGCTTTTCTTGCTTACGCCGTTTAAAGACCTATCTGAGGAATAGAAGCGGAGACGCTCGAACCAGCAATCTGGGTGTGCTGGCGATCAGTTCCAGAAGGACCAAAGAATTGGACATTAATGCAGTGATTGACCGCTTTGCTGCAAATCACAACAACAGGCGGATTGTTCTCCTGTGACTGGTGAGTACAGTACACCAGTCTTTGTTGATATGCTGGTTTAAATGACTTTGTTTGCGTAGGTTGATCATACCGTCAGCATTTAACCTATGTGTGTGTGAGTTCAGTGTTTTGGGAGGAGGGGGATGGATTATGTTTTGTAAGAGTACAGAAAGAAAACTTATAGGCCAGTAAATCCACAGATACTTTCTGTGGTAAATATGATTTGGATTGTGATTGTTTGTTCGTGCTTGTTGTCGTAAACTTTTTGTATGCATTTGATTTGTTCATTCTAAATTCACGGAATTAATTGTGCTTGCGTTGTTGTATAACGCTAAACATTTAGTAACATGCATTTCAATTATGTAGCCTATTAGCCCGGGATCATTGAATCTCATTTTTCTGTAGTAGTATTATTTGTTATTGTTTGTTGTGTTAAAATTTCTTAGCACCTGCTATAAGCAATCCAGCCCCCCCCCCCCCGTAGCTCCCTCCTCCCTCAATCACAATTCTCTGGCGCCGCTGGTGAGAGCAAGTACAATATATTGTGACAAATTTGGTCCTTCTCTGTGTACTTTGGTCACAAATATGAGCGGGGACAACACAATAGACACAACAAGTGTAAGTTTATTTTAAACAGGATGTTACCTGCATGTTTATTTTCAAGGGGAAGTCCAATAATCAGAATCCTAATGTCAATCCAGAGTTCGCAAACAATCAGGTAGTCATCCAAAATAGGGTCAAAATAGCCAACAGGGTTATCCGAACAGTCCAGGGTCATACACAATAATGCAATCCAAAAATCAAAAAGAATACATGACCTCTCAAACCACAGCACCAAACTCCTTCTACTCCCCTCTCACTGTGGTGCTGTCGGTTATCTCCTTTTATAGGGCTGGTCATTAGCCTTGATCACCTGCAGGTGTGCTGACATATCTTAATTACCTGATAAGGATCCTGGGTAGTGTAGTTTGTGGTGGGCGACCATTTTGTGAACTGTAGTCCTATTGGGACCTCCATTTTGTGAAAGGACAAAGTCCTAATAAAATCTCTGCCCTCACATATCTCCCATTCAGGACCATGCCCTGAGGTTTATCACAATATATACAGTACTGTGCAAAAGTTTTAGGCAGGTGTGAAAAAATGCTGTAAAGTAAGAATGCTTTCAAAAATAGACATGTTAATAGATTATATTTATCAATTAACTAAATGCAAAGTGAGTGAACAGAAGAAAAATCTAAATCAAATCCATATTTGGTGTGACAACCCTTTGCCTTCAAAACAGCATCAATTCTTCTAGGTACACTTGCACAAAGTCAGGATTTTGTAGGCATATAGTCAGGTGTATGATTAAACAATTATACCAAACAGGTGCTAATGATCATCAATTCAATATGTAGGTTGAAACACAATCATTAACTGAAACAGAAACAGCTGTGTAGGAGGAATAAAACTGGGTGAGGAACAGCCAAACTCAGCTAACAAGGTGAGGTTGCTGAAGACAGTTTACTGTCAAAAGTCATACACCATGGCAAGACTGAGCACAGCAACAAGACACAAGGTAGTTATACTGCATCAGCAAGGTCTCTCCCAGGCAGAAATTTCAAGGCAGACAGGGTTTCCAGATGTGCTGTCCAAGCTCTTTTGAAGAAGCACAAAGAAACGGGCAACGTTGAGGACCGTGAGACGCAGTGGTCGGCCAAGGAAACTTACTGCAGCAGATGAAAGACACATCATGCTTACTTCCCTTCCAATCGGAAGATGTCCAGCAGTGCCATCAGCTCAGAACTGGCAGAAAACAGTGGGACCCTGGTACACCCATCTACTGTCCGGAGAAGTCTGGTCAGAAGTGGCCTTCATGGAAGACTTGCGGCCAAAAGCCATACCTCCGACGTGGAAACAAGGCCAAGCGACTCAACTATGCACGAAAACACAGGAACTGGGGTGCAGAAAAATGGCAGCAGGTGCTCTGGACTGATGAGTCAAAATTTGAAATATTTGGCTGTAGCAGAAGGCAGTTTGTTCGCCGAAGGGCTGGAGAGCGTACACGAATGAGTGTCTGCAGGCAACAGTGAAGCATGGTGGAGGTTCCTTGCAAGTTTGGGGCTGCATTTCTGCAAATGGAGTTGGGGATTTGGTCAGAATTAATGGTCTCCTCAATGCTGAGAAGTACAGGCAGATACTTATCCATCATGCAATACCATCAGGGAGGCATCTGATTGGCCCCAAATTTATTCTGCAGCATGACAACGACCCCAAACATACAGCGAAAGTCATTAAGAACTATCTTCAGCGTAAAGAAGAACAAGGAGTCCTGGAAGTGATGGTATGGCCCCACAGAGCCCTGATCTCAACATCATCGAGTCTGTCTGGGATTACATGAAGAGAGAGAAGCAACTGAGGCTGCCTAAATCCACAGAAGAACTGTGGTTAGTTCTCCAAGATGTTTGGGCCAACCTACCTGCCGAGTTCCTTCAAAAACTGTGTGCAAGTGTACCTAGCAGAATTGATGCTTGATGCTGTTTTGAAGGCAAAGGGTGGTCACACCAAATATGGATTTGATTTAGATTTTTCTTCTGTTAACTCACTTTGCATTTTGTTAATTGATAAATATAATCTATTAACATGTCTATTTTTGAAAGCATTCTTACTTTACAGCATTTTTTCACACCTGCCTAAAACTTTTGCACAGTACTGTATATTAACGCCACACTCAGATATCAGCTTTTTAATAGACACCGCCCTCAAATAAACGCCGCTCTCAATAAAGAAACGTAAAAGTATTTTTTACTACCCCTTCTCAAAAAAAAAAAGAAACGTGCAACTCTGGCTATGTACATGTGACGCCCCAAAGAGACTGCAACCTCAATCCACCATGTAATACAAACTAATGTACACACACCTTAGTAAGCACATTTTATTTTATGGTACAGTCCCAAAAGACAACCCAAGATAAACTACTTACAGCACAGCAGTCCTTCACATCTTTTTTTCAGCAGAGTTCAGTGCCAACATAGCAGGGGATAAAACAAGGGCTGTCTGTTTACCGCGTTGTCAGCTTGGATGGTGAAAACTCAGAGGAACTTAAGCATTGCCGGTCACTCTAAGCGCTATCCGAAAGCTGGCTGAAGATATCTTCTTGTAGGGGGTTTAGTTGTTTTGTTTTTCATTCAATTTGAATGTCATACATGCCAACAGTCCCTATAGGATCAAGACAGACCCGATATCCTAGCAAATGTCCAGCGTCCCGATGCACAGGAAGAAAGTGCCGATATTTACCCATAGAAAAAAAAATCATTTATTCTGCACAGTAGCTGCAGTTAGTGAAAGCCACACACTGTGCTCTTTGTGCGGCTGACACATCTGCTGATCACTAACTTATACAAAGGGAAGAACGCTTCATTCTGTCTATCTTTACTGTCATAATGGTCGTGTCGTGTTGAGTTTTGGGGGGGGGATACGTCTATAATATGATAATGAGTGTTTTTTGTATATGACTCCTCCCATGTGTATGATGTGTATGACCCCCCACACACACACTGAAGACGAGCTTCCACCTGAACAGTTTCCAAATGTTGTCAAGTATGGAATTTTACGCAGTCCTGTACATATATATATATATATATATATATATATATATATATATATATATATATATATATAATTGCTCACTATCTATGAGAAGATTTAGTTTCAGTTTCTCTTACAGAGAAATTACAAACAAGCAGGTAAATTTACAGTGAGAGAAAAAAAATAACCAAGTAGGATATATTTCAGTTTTAACAGAAATCAAACCGATATTCAGAGGTAACATTTTTCGTTAAGAAAAACAACTGCATCACACTCAACTACCGTTCTCTCTCCTCTTCTTTATTTGTCCTGCATTTGCCTTTAATTTATTTTTCTGCACATACTACTACTTTGCATATATCATGTAGAACACGTGATTATAAAATCTAACACTAGTATGTACAATACTCTTTCAAATACACGTGTTATGATTTTGAATGTGTGCTCTTAATAACGGTATTATTGTCATTGCTTGTGCTCTGGCACCTCTTTCTTTACAAATTAAGCACTGGTAATTAGTATTGTTTAAAATAAACCACAAATAAATTAAATATTTGAGTTGGAAATAACCCAAATGTCATTATGTTTAATCAAAGTATAAATCGACGAAGGACTTCTCCAGTAGACAAGTCAAGGAATGGTATACGCTGTCTGTATATTCTGCCCGCACGATAGTTCCTCTTTTTCTGTTGCTCTGCTCGCATTTGCAAATATAGCTGTCTGAAAGCCATGTTCACTCTTTAACTAGAAACAGAGATTGTCCTGAAATACTTCCTGCGAAATTAATTAAGAGGAGTGTAACCAGTCTTAAGTGATTTCCATGCAACATAGCGATTTGCGAGCAAAGTAACTTTTGAATTCAGCTTGTGGTGATGAACTTGCGGGATTATTCATGACATGTCCCCCAAATTTGAGGGAAAAGCGCGTTCTAGAGAACAACTCGCAAACCCATTTTTTTCCAATGCAGCATCTATTTTGAATCTCACTCAAAAAGGACATACGGGAAAAAATCTCTACAACTTCCCTTGCGACACACACAAGGCGTTTGAATGCTTAGCCCATTGTGCTAATTATTAGTTTATTAATTAAGGGTTTAATTAAGTAATTGAAAGCTCAGTTGGAATGAAAACCAGAAGACACAGGGGGTGTCCCAGTGATTTAGAGGACAGACCTCAAACCCCAGTGCACTAGAGCGGGCATTTTCAAAAGAGCTTTGAAACAGACGGTTGTCAGGATGTTAATGAAACATAACAGGGACGTTATTTAAACAGTTGTAGCAACACGGGGGGACGTGGAACGCTAGATTTTCCGCAACCCCGCTACTTTCTCGTTAATCTCATCTATCCAAATGTTTTGAGTCCCTATGATGTAGATTTCCAGTTAACTCCAGCAGAACCTGGATGTATCAGCAGTATAATGGAAGCTGAGGCTCAAGGAAAGTAAAGTCACCTCTACTGGGACACAGAGTAGAGCAACTGGATCTCCTGTGAGCCGTCCATGTCAGGCCTGATGAGAAACAAAAAGAAACATCGCCCCCTAGTGTAATACAGAACCATTGCAGTGCCGCTGTCTGTCTGTCTGCCATTGAAGATCATTGAGGGTATAGTTAGCACACTGTGGTCCCATTCTACCAGCCTCACCCCATTGTAGCTGCCCTGTACTTGTGCTACCATTGCCCCTCAGTGTAATACAGAACCATTGCAGTGCCGCTGTCTGTCTGTCTGTCTGCCATTGAAGATCATTTAGGGACCACAGTGTGCTAACTATACCCTCAATGATCTTCAATGACAGACAGACAGAGGCACTGCACAACTGTGGATGATGGATTACTGTAGAAATTCAATACAGTCCGGATGAGACCTACAACACTAGAGATCTTTTTGTGTATCTGTCTCCCTCCAGTGGATACAGGTGATATTGCAAGCTATTCTGGTTGTGAACTAACATTACTGTACTGGAGATCTGTGACACAGCGAATTCAATACAGGTCGAATTATTCACGTATTATTTTTGTATTCTTAATTCCAGGCAGGTTATATAAAAATATATATATTTTAAAATAAAAAATTTTTCATCCCCAGTTGTCAATACATTATCTCTCAAGTTCTGAGTGACTAGATATTCTAAACAGCGCCCCCTACCTTTGGAGTCATTGAGATGCACTGCCTTGAGATACTGCAGTCCAACCGTCCAATCAAATTCATCCAGCAGCTTCTTAACCCCGCCCACTGCAGAGAGGTCATGACCTGGGGGAGGAGACTCTTACTGGTGTCATGCAAGGGTCACATACTATAGGACAGTTGCCCCTCCCCCTTTCCCTGTCATGGTGAAAGACTACTGTCTTCTCACTAACAGCAGTGTCCAGTCGACCCCTTTCCCTGTCTCTCATGGTGAACAGATTCAATGAGCATTTTGAAGGATGCTATACAGATGAAACTGGTCTGGTTTTAAATCCAAGGTTCTCTTACCAGCTGCGAAGGCATGGCAGGTATCCAGACAGACTCCAATTCTGGATTTATCTTTCACTCGATCAATAATCCCTCTCAATTCTGAGAACTTGCCCCCGACAGTGTTACCCTGGCAGCTCATATTCTCTATAACTGAAGAGGGAAAGAAAGAGACAGACATTACAACAGAAATGTTAAATATGACCATCTCCGTCGGCAGAACTAATGAAACAGCGCCCCCCACTCACCACTCTGGCAGCAGGAGGAACTGCAGGCTGTTGATTGTACCTGTCGTGACTCCGGTGGTGTGCTGGTGGGCGTGGTTTATGGAATCTGCTATCCTATCCAGACACTCCTCTACTGTGATGTCATGGAGGGTGGAGCCAGGGTGGAAGTTGAACATGGTCAGGCCCAGTTGCTCACACCTCTTTAGTTCATCAATGAGCATGGCTCTGCTCTTCTCATAGACATCTGGGGAGAAAATAATCAGATTACATTTTCTTATATTGTGTGTGTGCGTTCTTATCTTTTATGGTGTTTGAAATCATGCTGAATGACTTGCTGCAAATACTCAGTGTTTTTATTTATTTTTTTCTCATGTATCTTTGTCTCCCCCCAGTGGAGACAGGCGATACTGCACTGGTCATTTCGTGGTTCTTTTATTTATTTTTTTTTTTTTTTAATTAGTCAAATAGTTTTAGTTTTTTTTAACAAGTCTGTGTTAAGCTGCTCTTATGCTATATTTGCCTGCCAGAGATATATGTATTCTAGATAAGCCAAAGTGTCTTTAAAGAATAGCCAGCGTCGTCTAGTGATCTGGCTGTGATCTCAGGACCTTTCCTGTATCTTTGCCTCCCCCCCAGTGGATACTGGTAGTACTGCAGGATAGTCCAGTTCAGAACTAACTGCACTGTACCGGGGATCTGACAGCCAGCAAATTCACTGCAGTCTGAATAAAAAACATCGTTACTGGAGAAGATCTTTCCTGTATCTTTGTCTCCCCCAAGTGGATACAGGCAGTACAGCAAGAAAGTCCAGATCTGTAACTGTACTGTACTAGGAATCTGAGATCCATTAACCCTTTGCGGTCCATTGTCGGACTGGGTCCGACATTGCAATTATTCCCATCAGGTCCTTTGTCGGACCCTGTCCGACATCATCCAAAAACTCAAAACGCAAAAAGTCGGTTTTCAACGGAAAAAGCCGAGAAAACCATTCAATGGCCGAGTGGGGAACGAAAGGCCGAGACAAGCCGATAAAAAATAAATAAAAAGGCGTATCTCATAAATAGTCATACTAGCCCCTGGCATCAGATGGGGCGGTCGTATGGAAACAAGCTGGGTGTTACAGTATCAGCGCACAGAGACTATCACAGACATTTGCAGAGCTTTTTTGAGATGTTATAGTAATAAAATAATGACTTGGATTGCATTATTGAGGAGTTTGGTGATAAAACAAGTCATCAGGAGACGATCAGTATGTACGACTATTATTATTATTATTATTATTTATTTGGTAGCATATGTGAAAGCGATAGCAAACGAAAGGGTGGGACGGGGCTGGAGATCCCTAGTGAGTGCTTTGTTGATATGCAGGGCCATTTAAACCCGTTTGACTGTGGAAAAAAATACTTTTAAACAGCGCGTCTAAAATTAACTGCGCGTGTGAAAATAAATTAGACCTGGCGAGCCTGACGCAGAATTAATAAATGAACCGCAAAGGGTTAACTTCAATACAGTCCAGATAACTTAATGTATCTTTGTCTCCCCTGGTGGAGAAAGGCAGTACTGCTCTGGTAATTTCATGTATCTTTGCTCCCCTTGGTGAAAATCTCCCTCTAGGGGAGAGAGTTGTTACTGCAAGGTGGTCAAGATATGAACTAACAGACCTTTCCTGCATCTGTCTCCACCTGGTGGAGCCAGGTGGTACTGCTCTGCAATTTCCTGCCTGTCTCCCCCTGGTGGAGATGGCTGGTACTCACCAGGTTTGGGAGACCCACAGTTGAGCAGGTATGACCGTCGTCGGCAGTATGCGGTCGGGGGTGAAGCCGTGTTGGGAGCAGGCCTGGCGGAACCGGGCCACTGCTTTCTCATCCAGGGGCCGGCTCTTCCATGAGCGCTGGGAGCCCAGGAACATGCCGAACACACAGCCCCCGATCGTAACGGAGCCCTGCACAGCGTTCCAGAGCCCACCTGCAGAGACACAGCCAGACTTGTGAGCGCTGACCATCTTTACAATCCATTCTCTCACCTCTTATTAGCTTTATTAACAGTATCACTGGTCCCTCCCTTTAAAGGAGCGCTGACCATCTTTAAAATCCATTCTCTCACCTCTTATTAGCTTTATTAACAGTATCGCTGGTCCCTCCCTTTAAAGGAGCGCTGACCATCTTTACAATCCATTCTCTCACCTCTTATTAGCTTTATTAACAGTATCGCTGGCCCCTCCCTTTAAAGGAGCGCTGACCATCTTTAAAATCCATTCTCTCCTACCTGCTATGGACATGTGCGCTCCTATGAGCTTCCTTCTTCCTCCTTCCATTTTCACACTCCCTCTCTCCGTCTCTCTCTCCACTGATGAGCTGGGCTGTACAGGCAATGGTTCTTCTTCCTCCTTTTTTATTCCCTCGCTCTTTAGTTTTTTCGTTCCCTTCTTCATAGGCCTGGTTCCGCTGTCTGGTAACCAAAGCAGTCAGGCATCAAGACAATTATTTTTGGTTTGTCTTATGATGTCACTTCCTCTCTGTCTCAGTTAGCAAAACAAACTTTATCCAAGGTGGCAGACCACTAGAGGGCGCTGGCTCTTCTATAAACACACTGTGGCTGATCCAGCCTGTGTTACTCATGTCTATGGCAGGTAATTAGAATTGAAGAGCAGCTTCTGAACTCATCGTCACCTCAAATTGTAGCCGACAAAATAATTCCATTAATTTCCCCCCCATTGACAGCCCTTCATTATAGAGGTCTTAATGTGCAGTTTTGAAATGAACACATTTTTATTTAAACCCATGACATCTGGTTAAAGAAATCTCAGTTTGCACAAGCCATGCTTTCGGATAGTGTCACTTCCTAGGTCGCCTGCCGGGTAAAATCGCCCCACTTCTCTGGCTTCTTGTCTGTCAATAATCAATCAGCTGCTGCTTCTCCTATTGACTGACATGCTTTGCACCCAGAAGACATTGCTGTTGGGTGACCAAGAAGCAAAGCAGTGACAGACTTCCTGGAAGACGAGTCAAGCAAACTGAGAACTTCCTTTAATCCCATTGTAGTACCAGATGTGTATTCAAATGAAAATCCAAGTGGGCTCTAACATGTGTTTCTTTCAAAATTACACCTCTGAGACTGAATAGCCAATAGCAGTGCAGGACAGGCGATAATAATGGAATTGTTTTATTATTATTAATTAGTCATTTAGCAGACACTTTTGTCCATCCAAAGCAACTTCCAAAAACTAGGAGGTGAACTCTGCATCATCAACAACTGCTGCTGCTGCTGCAGAGTCACTTCCAATAGGACCTTGTTTGTTTTACACCTCATACGAAGGACAGAGCACAAGGAGATTTAGTGACTTGCTCAGGGTCTCACACACACACAGTGAGTCAGTAGCTGAGCCGGGATTTGAACCTCCTGGTATCAAGTCCATTTTCTCTAACCGCTGGACCAGAGAGCCTCACATTTATTAGTTACAATCTCTTTCAGCATTATGAGGTCATCTCCTGCTAATTCAATGGAACTGAAAGACGTTTTCATATTCTCGTACCCGGTTCATCCACGCTCTCCCGTTTCACTCCACGTCTCACTGATTTCCTCCTCTGTCTGCTTGGCTTCACCTTCTCTCTATTCCCCTCTCCCTCCTTCTTCACCGTCACTTGTCCCTTCTTTCGTTTGGGAGTGAGGACAGGTCTGGCCGAATGAGCCGAGCCCTCGAGCTCCCCTGTATTGAAGACGCTGAGAAAGACTTCTAGTGGAAACGTTTGCCATTGAATTTACACTGAAGACGCTGAGAAAGACTTCTAGTGGAAACGTTTGCCATTGAATTTACACTGAAGACGCTGAGAAAGACTTCTAGTGGAAACGTTTGCCATTGAATTTACACTGAAGACGCTGAGAGAGACTTCTAGTGGAAACGTTTGCCATTGAATTTACACTGAAGACGCTGAGAGAGACTTCTAGTGGAAACGTTTGCCGTTGAATTTACACTGAAGACGCTGAGAGAGACTTCTAGTGGAAACGTTTGCCATTGAATTTACACTGAAGACGCTGAGAAAGACTTCTAGTGGAAACGTTTGCCATTGAATTTACACTGAAGACACTGAGAAAGACTTCTAGTGGAAACGTTTGCCATTGAATTTACACTGAAGACGCTGAGAAAGACTTCTAGCAGAAACGTTTGCCATTGAATTTACACTGAAGACACTGAGAAAGACTTCTAGTGGAAACGTTTGCCATTGAATTTACACTGAAGACGCTGAGAGAGACTTCTAGTGGAAACGTTTGCCATTGAATTTACACTGAAGACGCTGAGAAAGACTTCTAGTGGAAACGTTTGCCATTGAATTTACACTGAAGACACTGAGAAAGACTTACAACTCACCTGCAGTAGAGCGCTTGCGGCCCCTAACTCCACTCCTCCGTCTCTTCTCTCCCCCCTTCCCTCGCTCCGCACTCTCTGAGTTGCGCAGTGAACTGCGTGTCCTGGAGAAGGGGCCACTCCCCCTGCGCTCGGACTTAACCCTGTCCTTGCCAGACATCCCGAACAACAGCCTGTGAAACACACACACACAGAAAGCTTAAGTGACACTTTATTAGGAATCCTAGTCTCTGGAAGCTATAAGTTTAAAAGGGACCAAAAACAAAGTACGCAGAAAGAGTACTTGGAACTGCAAACACAAGTCAAAAAGGAAGTTAGAAAGGCCAAGAGAGAGATAGAAATCAATATTGCTAAGGGGGCTAAAACCAATTCCAAAATATTTTTCCAATATTATAACAGCAAGAGAACATTCAAAGAGGAGGTTAAATGTCTAAGAGACACAAATGGCAAAATCATAGATGAAGAAAAAAAAATAGCAAATATATTAAATGATTACTTTTCACAGGTTTTTACAAAGGAGGACCACGGACAACATGCCCGACATGTCGACCTGTTCCTATCCAGTTTTAAATAACTTTAGCATAACAGAGGCAGAAGTGTTAAAGGGACTAGGAGCTCTTAAAATAAACAAATCCCCGGGCCGGATGAGATCCTCCCAATAGTACTCAAAGAAATTAAAGAAGTTATCTACAAACCGCTAACCAAGATCATGCAACAGTCTCTTGACACAGGGTTGTACCGACAGACTGGAAAATAGCAAGCGTAATGCCGATCCACAAAAGGGAGACAAAACCGAACCAGGTAACTACAGACCAATAAGCCTGACATCTATTATATGTAAACTTATGGAAACTATAATAAGATCTAAAATGGAAAATTACCTATATGGTAACAATATCCTGGGAGACAGTCAGCATGGTTTTAGGAAAGGGAGATCGTGTCTAACTAACCTGCTTGATTTATTTGAGGATGCAACATCGTAAATGGATAATTGCAAAGCATACGACATGGTTTATTTAGATTTCCAGAAAGCTTTTGACAAAGTCCCGCATAAAAGATTAATTCTCAAACTGAACGCAGTAGGGATTCAAGGAAATGCATGCACATGGATTAGGGAGTGGTTAACATGTAGAAAACAGAAAGTACTGATTAGAGGAGAAACCTTAAAATGGAGTGAGGTAACCAGTGGTGTACCATAGGGATCAGTATTAGGTCCTCTGCTATTCCTAATCTACATTAATGATTTAGATTCTGGTATAGTAAGCAAACTTGTTAAATTTGCAGACGACACAAAAATAGGAGGAGTGGCAAACACTGTTGCAGCAGCAAAGGTCATTCAAAATGATCTAGACAGCATTCAGAATTGGGCAGACACATGGCAAATGACATTTAATAGAGAAAAGTGTAAAGTATTGCATGCAGGCAATAAAAATGTGCATTATAAATATCATATGGGAGATACTGAAATTGAAGAAGGGAACTATGAAAAAGACCTAGGACAAGATGCTCGGATATATTGTGAGAAGTGTTGAATTTAATTCAAGGGAAGTAATGTTAAAACTTTACAATGCATTAGCAAGACCTCACCTAGAATATTGTGTTCAGTTCTGGTCACCTCGTTACAAAAAATATTTTGCTGCTCTAGAAAGAGTGCAAAGAAGAGCAACCAGAATTATCTCTATTAATACAGAGCCTGTCATATCTGATCCTGTAAGATACGATCCCCTCTATTAATACAGAGCCTGTCATATCTGATCCTGTAAGATACGTTCCCCTCTATTAATACAGAGCCTGTCATATCTGATCCTGTAAGATACGTTCCCCTCTATTAATACAGAGTCTGTCATATCTGATCCTGTAAGATACGATCCCCTCTATTAATACAGAGCCTGTCATATCTGATCCTGTAAGATACGATCCCTCTATTAATACAGAGCCTGTCATATCTGATCCTGTAAGATACGATCCCTCTATTAATACAGAGCCTGTCATATCTGATCCTGTAAGATACGATCCCTCTATTAATACAGAGCCTGTCATATCTGATCCTGTAAGATACGATCCCTCTATTAATACAGAGCCTGTCATATCTGATCCTGTAAGATACGATCCCTCTATTAATACAGAGCCTGTCATATCTGATCCTGTAAGATACGATCCCTCTATTAATACAGAGCCTGTCATATCTGATCCTGTAAGATACGATCCCTCTATTAATACAGAGCCTGTCATATCTGATCCTGTAAGATACGATCCCTCTATTAATACAGAGCCTGTCATATCTGATCCTGTAAGATACGATCCCTCTATTAATACAGAGCCTGTCATATCTGATCCTGTAAGATATGATCCCTCTATTAATACAGAGCCTGTCATATCTGATCCTGTAAGATACGATCCCTCTATTAATACAGAGCCTGTCATATCTGATCCTGTAAGATACGTTGCCCTCTATTAATACAGAGCCTGTCATATCTGATCCTGTAAGATACGATCCCCTCTATTAATACAGAGCTTGTCATATCTGAGTCTGTAAGATATGATTCCCTCTATTAATACAGAGCCTGTGATATCTGAGTCTGTAAGATATGATTCCCTCTATTAATACAGCATAGCCTGTCATATCTGATCCTGTAAGATGATCCCCTCTATTAATACAGAGCCTGTCATATCTGATCCTGTAAGATACGATCCCCTCTATTAATACAGAGCCTGTCATATCTGATCCTGTAAGATACGATCCCCTCTGTTAATACAGCAGAGCCTGTCATATCTGATCCTGTAAGATACGGTCCCCTCTAGTAACCGATGGACCTCTGGCACGCGTCATTTATGCAGGCTGCTACCAATTGAATAGTACTGATGGAAACTGATCAATGCATATTTGATTAAGTGTCTACAATAGTGAACTCAGCAGGACAGAGTGGATTCTGCTGCAGATAAAAAGGCGGCGGTGTGTTTGTGAATCCAGTTTCACTTTTTACATGCTGTCACGTAACTACTCAGTGTAACCATGTTAAGTACAAGCAAATAGGGATTCCTATCATTACTGTACTGTTAGAAAGATGAAACAGGATTTGTTGCCCCCCTGCAAAGTCAGATTGTGTTTGTGATCACTTTCTTGTTGTTGTTTCTTTCTTGGGTTAACACGCACATCTGATTACTTTGGCATAAGAATTGACTGAGAAAGCTGAGTAAGTCCTTTTTGGAATTCCATTTTGTAAATTGTCAAATAATGTATTGTAGCGTGCACGGGGCTGGTAGGCGACGCAAACTGAAAAGACATAAGCCGGCTCTTTCGTACAGCGGTATATCAGGCTTATGTCTTTGTGTGTGATTACGTCACCTACCAGCCCCCACTGCTGCCTTCCCCCGTGCACGCTACACTCTCCCCTGCCAGCCCCACTGCTGCCTTCCCCCGTGCACGCTACACTTTCCCCTGCCAGCCCCGCTGCTGCCTTCCCCCGTGCACTACACTCTCCCTGCCAGCCCTGCTGCTGCCTTCCCTGCACCTGCTGCTGCTTCCCCGTGCACGCTACACTCTCCCCTGCCAGCCCCGCTGCTGCCTTCCCCGTGCACGCTACACTCTCCCTGCCAGCCCTGCTGCTGCCTTCCCCGTGCACGCTACACTCTCCCTGCCAGCCCTGCTGCTGCCTTCCCCGTGCACACTACACTCTCCCCTGCCAGCCCCGCTGCTGCCTTCCACCCTGCACGCTACACTCTCCCCTGCCAGCCCCGCTGCTGCCTTCCCTCGTGCACGCTACACTCTCCCCTGCCAGCCACGCTGCTGCCTTCCCCCGTGCACGCTACACTCTCCCCTGCCAGCCCCGCTGCTGCCTTCCCCCGTGCACGCTACACTCTCCCCTGCCAGCCCCACTGCTGCCTTCCCCCGTGCACGCTACACTCTCCCCTGCCAGCCCCGCTGCTGCCTTCCCCGTGCACGCTACACTCTCCCTGCCAGCCCCTGCTGCTGCCTTCCCCGTGCACGCTACACTCTCCCGTGCCAGCCCCGCTGCTGCCTTCCCCCGTGCACACTACACTCTCCCCTGCCAGCCCCGCTGCTGCCTTCCCCCGTGCACGCTACACTCTCCCCTGCCAGCCCCGCTGCTGCCTTCCCTGACAAATTGCTACAGAGAAGGGTGATGATAGAAAATATTTGTGAAATTTAAAAAAAAATAACTAACCACTGACCTGTGTATTGTGCAGATGAACTTGTTGTCTTGACTTTGCTGGTTGTGTCACTGCTCACAGAATAACCCAACTTCCCTTTCACTGTGTATCTAAATTCATACTCTGTGTTCGGCTGCAAGCCTGATACAGTGAGGGTCTCTGTTTTATCAGTGCTGGACTGAAATGCCCATTCCTTCTGATTAATGCACTTATACTCCAGATAGTATTTTAGTTTCTGATCAGCATCTAATATTTTAATGAGCAATCCATCCCACAAGTGCAGTGATACTGCAATATACATTTACTGCCTGTAGATAAAATAATCTAAACATTTATTTAAACGATAAAACTGAATCGCAACAAACAAATAAAGGGTACCTGTGACCTTACAAATCTTATTTTGCAAACGCATGCAATTCGGTTTCAAAACCTCAGTCTCATTCCTCTGAAGCATAGCGCCGATACTGCTGTACAAAAGAGCCGGCTCCTTTGTACAGAGGTATCGGTGCTATGCTTTAGTTTAAAACAATCTTTGACTAGCGAACAAACCTTCAAACCTTCAGACAGAGCCCTAAAAAAGGTATACAAGACTAACTCAGTGGTCTTCAAAGTGGTGCCGAAGCTAGGCCATCGTGCCCGCGGCAGCTGTTCTTAAATGATGGGTCGTGAACACATTTCTGGCGGGTCGTAGCGTGGGAAAATAAATAAAGCTTTAAACACGTTTTATTATTATTATTATTATTATTATTATTATTATTATTATTATTATTATTATTATTTATTTCTTAGCAGACGCCCTTATCCAGGGCGACTTACAATCATAAGCAAATACATTTCAAGTGTTACAGTACAGGTAATACAATAAGAGCAACAGTTTTCCAACAAAAGCTTCACAGCAGTCTGTTGACAGTTATACTGTGGCTTTACGTAATCGATATATATATATATATATATATATATATATATATATATATATATATATATATATATATATATATATATATATATATATATATATTTTCTTTTTTTTTTTTTTTTTCTGAAGGACCTAAACGGTGTCTGTTTCAGTAGCAGGTATTGACAGTAAGTTTAACCAATAGGAGAGTCAAATATCTGCCAAAGTTTTACGTAGCTGTCCAATCATAAGCAAGCAGAGGCCGTTCACGGTATTCTGCATCTAAATTGAAGGCGAGTGAGTAGCCAATGGGAAAGTGAAAAATCTGACAGCTGTCCATTCATTCGTGAGCAGAGGCGGGGTATCAATACCGTAGTAGATTTAATTACGAATCCACTTTCTCTGAATAATGGTTCTGGAGAGGAGTGATCTTTAGTGTTGACAAATTTGCCAAATTGAAACAAAACGAGACGCTATCAATCCTCTTTTATTTTAGTTTATTCATGTCTGTCTGTGGAAACATGCTATTTAAAAATATTTGTATTGCGTATTTTATATAAATGATTTAAAGAATAAGCGCAGCACTCACAATTACTATCTGAGACTTGGCCTTATCAGAGTGAGCCGGGAATAACTCCCACTCCCACTAAATATATATATATATAATATACTCCCACTAAATATATATATATATATATATATATATATATATATATATATATATATATATATATATATATATATATATATATATATATATATATACTGTATATGTCGTGGGAAGGCAGTGTTCAAAATAAGAACCTATGCAATAGTCAGCGTGCCCGCAAACAGCCAAGTAAGATCAATTTATGCCCAAATTACTTTGAGGACCACTGGTCAAAGTTGTCAATGACAGATTGCTACAGAGAGGAGTGATGATAGAAGATATTTGTGATTTTTTTTTTTTAAAGTAACTAACCACTGACCTGTGTCTTGTGCAGGTGGGCTTGTTGTCTTGACTTTGTTGGTTGTGTCACTGCTCACAGAATACCCCAACTTCCCTTCCACTGTGTATCTAAATTCATACTCAATGTTCGGTTGCAAGCCTGATACAGTGAGGGTCTCTGTTTTATCAGGGCTGGACTGAATTACCCATTCCTTCTGGTTAATACACTTATACTCCAGATAGTATTTTAGTTTCTGATCAGCATCACTACTGGGAGGCACCACCTTCAGAGTCACACTGTCATGGGTGACATCACAGACCTCAGGGACGTCAGGTTTTGCTGGGATCTCAAAATGTATGTATTTTGATGATCCATTTTCATGCAGGAGAATGCAGGCTCCAGGAAACTGCTGGTCTTCCTTAGACACTATCAAGAACTTTGTTTTCTTATTCTCCCTGTTGATGTTCACTAACTCCTGGAATACATTCAAATACATTTTTATCTTCCGATTAGTTTCGCTGCTCACCCATTGCTTGCTCTCTTGATGCAAATCATTACTAGGAGTTGAACTTTGAGTGTTCTTACTTGCTTGGGTTTTAAGGCAGTTTTTTAGATCTTCCAGATATGGTTCTGGCTCGTGCAATGAGGTGAACGTAAAGCAAACAATATTTTCAGTCTCATTGTTTAATTCTTCCTCATCTAGCTCATTCACAGAAGATACTGCATGTATGTCTTTTAAAATAGTAAGGCAACGTCTCACTGCATTGATTTCTCTTTCTTTGCTGCGCAGCCAAGCATGTTGTGCTTTAAAGTTAAAAGGGGACTCTTCGTGATTGTTTAAAATCTCTCCCAGCGATTCTTCCTCTTGCACACCTCCGCGGATGGAAGGCAGCACGGTGGACAGTTTGCTCATGAAATTCATCTTGTACTGCGTGCCCCTTTGTTTCAGTTGTTGAATCTTCTCATTGACTTCAGGAAACGTTTGGGTAACAATGTCTTTTATCATGTCGTTGCTTTCCATTTCAATGGTATTAAATTGCTCTAAAACAGTTTGCGCAGACGTTACCAAGTAGTCACTTATGTTCCTTTCCAGCCTGGCAGCCCTGGAGTCCAGCTTGATTAACGGGTACAGCCAGACCTTCACAGGCACTGCGTTCTCTCCTTTGTCCCCGAGCAATTCTGGAAGAGTTGAGTAGGCTTTCACAGCATCTTGGTAAGTGGAAGGGTTAGATTTGAGATGAAAATCTCCATAACATGTACATTCGAATTTTTCAACTTCAGCTTTTTCTGTTTCCTTCAGGTCAATAGAGCCTTGACCTTCCACTGTAGATTTAGGTATTTTATTTATTGCAAGCTCCATTTTTCCATGGATTTCCTGTTGCTTCTCCTCTGAGGATACCTGCCGGTCGAATATGAAATACGCCTGAGCTCCGTACAGCACAGCGGTGACCACGTGAGTCGCTGTCTTGTCTTCAAACACGCTGGGGTGAGACACTTTCTCTTTGGCCAGGTGATTCATGGTCAGATTCTCAAATCGTGCCGTTGTGTAGTACTGCAGAGTGACTCGGGATTGTCTTGTTGATTTCTTTGTGTCGTTGAAGTACTTTGCAGCTCCACTCACTTTAACCAAATCCCCCAGGAGACTCGCCTTCAGGGAAGCATCCACTTTCAAAGCAGAAGCCTTCTCTTCAATGGAGTCCGAGGTGGTGACACTGAACTCGGTTATCGGCTGGTTTTCTTTATTTATGCTGTCTTGTAGTTCTTCTGGGTTCCACAAAGTAATTCCTGCCATACAATCAAGATACACAACTTATTTATTGTTATTTGTTGTAATACATTCATCTCAAGGCAAAGTTTACTTCAGGCTTTAAATAACTTGCTCAAATCCACATTAATGTTCCAAAACTGAGCAGTATGTTTGTGTGTGTTTGTGTGTGTGTGTGTGAGTGTGTGTGTGTGTTTGTGTGTGTGTGTGTGTGTACGGTAATTCTGAATATTAGCAAATCTCAAATCTCAAAATAAACATGATAACGCTTTACTGCAGACATCTAACCAAGTGCTTTTACCAATAAAGCTTTGATACATCATAAGATTAACTGGTAAATCCAGCAATCTATTTCTTAATTCCAGATATTCCTTACTTGGTAAATGTTGACAGTTTCCAGAAAAACGTAAGATTTTCCAGATTTGAACTTTTACTGTAACATGCAAACTCTTCAGATGCAGAGTGGCTGATTACTCTGCGGGAGCTCCCTATTGAATCTCTCCTGTTCCTGCGCCTCACACTGGTGCGCTGTCTCACTCGTGTGGGCTGAATAAGTGCAAGCAAGGGTCAGCAGTCACCTGGAATGAGGCGATCCTTCCGGCAGTCATACAGCATTCCCAGCTGGAAGGGTCGTCCGAGAGCTGCCATCTCCAGCGTCTCATCCCCTGTATTAGTCATGCTGTATCTGAAGAAGATGCCCTACAAAACAAGTGTGACACATCTGATCAGTAGCTTCCATCTTCAAGTGTAGTGCGGTGTTGAGAAATATAAATGTGTATTTTATTATGGATATATTATCATCATGGCCATAACTAGCTATGACGACACCAAGGTCGTGTCCTCGATTGTTTTTAATGCTGATGCTCATGTACAAATACAAAAGACTCCTTCGTTTTCTATGTTGGTTTGCTGTGTAACATCGATTTGGAGGTTGAATAGTAAATAACAAGCAGTCACATAAATACTGCAGCTAGAGCTTGAAACCTAAGCTTGACCTGGTAGAATGTAAGCTCTGGTTATGGCCCTGATTATCATGTATAGTTGGGGTTAAGTAGAAACTTTAATGTTAAACCTCATTTTTTGAACTTTAATAACTTTGACCCCGTTCGATGGATATGCACACAATATTGTATGTGTGGTCTCGTGAGTTCAGTCTCTTGACCCATTTCATTCCGCTTGGATTCCAAAATCCTGGGTAGTGAAAAAAAAGTTTTCTTTTGCTGTTTTATTTGTCACTCACCAACGCCCAAATGGCTTGTAATTTTGGTCTGAAATTTTCAGTCTACAGAAGGGCAGCACAGCTCTTCAAATTAGATGTGAACCACAGGAGACGATGCACAAAGAACACAGACCAGAACAACCGCAGGGAAGGACTTCCTCAGGGGAGCAGTGGCGACGCCAGGGGGAGGCGAGGGGTGGCAGTGTCCTAGCAAATATCACCGAGTCACAAAGGAGTAACATGACGATTGTAGAGATTCAGAGTGAACAACAAAAAAAAACTAGATGTCTCTGGTTTATATTGGTATTTATTAAGGATGGGAATTTCAAATAGTTTCCTATTCGAATACACAGGGTCAACATTTTCGTTTATTCAATTTACCCAAACTCTAGTCCATGCTCTTACGCTCCCAAGGCAAATACGTACAGTATGTGTGCCACAAGCAGACAGCATAACACTGTATGTAAGCTGGTAAAGCTGTAAGTTTACTCTTCGGAGGAGCCGGTCAGCTTCATGAAGTGTCCAAACAATGTCCAAGACGACATTTCTTCATTCAAAACTCTATAGATCCTCAGGCACGGGTTTCTCCTTTTGTTTACTGAGTTAAAATATAGAACTCAATGCAGCTTGCACCAAGATGCAGATGAGCAGCAACGTCACAGCGTGTATCTCTTCTAATTAAAGCTACAGTGGCATAATGTTGTGCAGCACAAAGCAGAGTCCCAAATAATACTTTTTGCTGTATTCAGAATAAAATAACACATCATATAGCAACCTGCATTTTCTACATCTGTTTAATTCTAACAAATAATACCCTTCATAAAATAATCTGAATAGTGCAAATATTGAAACCTGGCCAAAACAATAGAAAATGCATTACAATACATTACTACCAATTACAACTAGCCATCAAATATTGACCTCAGATGAATCAAGTCAAGTTACTTTGTTTATTCAATAACCTGAAAATAATACAAAACAACGAACACACCTGACTGTACTTTTAATGGTCAGGGCAAATTTTGACATTACTCCACCATTCAATGAGAAAGCCCACAGCACATGTTTTGCATTGAACTGCAGTCCAGAGTTTAAAAAAAACAACTTTCCAAGTATCTTGCTTTTTCTTATTAGCCACTGTGTTGTCCTGCTTAGCATTTAGTATGTCTTTATATTCATCAGGAAGTTAAATTAGCCGCCCAGGCTTGGGTTCCTTCTATTATAATTAGACTGAACTCACATTAATGTTACTGTCTTCAGTCACGTTTCTTTCTAAATAAAATATTTCCTACTAAAATACTTGAATATGAATATGTCAATGCAGAAGGGAATTTAACAAATAGATACGTAATAAAAATGATAAACTATAGTTGTAAAGTATATCTAGTAGTATTTGATTTAATTCCAATAACATTCTCTGTGTTTATTTATTTATTTCTTAGCAGTCACCCTTATCCAGGGCGACTTACAATTGTTGCAAGATATCACATTATTTTTACATACAATTCCCCATTTATACAGTTGGGTTTTTACTGTGTTACTTCTCAGCACTCCATTTTACAGCTCAAACTCCTACTTTTCAGCATAAAAACTATAAATATGAATCCATAAATAAATCTGTCTGTTTTGAGTGTATTTTTACTTTACTATATACAATAATATATATAAAAAATTAAACAATGTATATTATATGTATATGTATATTAAAATTTCACTCACCAGACTTCTGAATAATTAAATACAGGATTCAGGTTCAGCAAAGCTCTTGGTTATTTAAGATTAAATAACTGCTAACTTATTTTCTTTTGGGAGATATATAGAAAATAATAAGAAAAGTATTCTTCACAGCTGCAAATTTTCTGAGGTGACTTTCTTGTAGTTTTCTCCTTTTAACCAAGGCAGCCAACCAGCTGCCAACGACTTTTCCAAAAACCCGCCCACTTCTTCATGAAAACCCACCCAGAACCCACCCATTTTCTGGGAAATGGTAGATTTTAAAATAAATCCAAACAAACCGCACAGTAATAATGAAACTGAATAATGAAAAATCACAAATGCAGCCTGAAGAGCCTGCATTGCACCTGTAAAGTTACCCATCAGTTTACCAGCTCTCTTCATCTGAAACTTGAGTTTATTTTTGCCACACAGAAAATCCCATGCGTAATATACTTGCATATCTGTGGAGTGCCCTTTCCCTGCTGGTGCTCCTATTAGAACATACACATGAACAATTTTGGTAACAAGAATTTGTTTATTTTGTCTCAATCATGGCTTCTGTTAGTGCTTCTAGTCCTACACTGGGCTAATTCACCAGCCTCTCATTGCTGCTTTTCACCTTCCTCTGGAGGCCTAGTGCACTAAAATCCATAATCAAAGTTCAAAGAGGATTTGAGACATTTCATTTGTATCACACAGGATCGCAACGCTATATGAATTGAAATATATGTGTTCATGGAACTGTGTATATATGGCGTCTCATAATCAAACATTAAATGACCATTAGATGTAACATCTATTGGTTTAAATACTTTAAAATAATACATAAATTAAGTTTGACATATTAATAAATTATACATTTGTACTGTATGTGACAGATTGCATTTTCTAATGTCTACTTGAGGCCTGAAGGAAGGCTAAATTAATTTGTTAGAAATATTTTTTTTAAAACTTAGCCTTTCATACCTTTTCACATACACACAAGCACACTGGCACAGGTGACACACACACACACACTCACACACACACACACACAGTTTCCAGTAACAAGTAATTCAATCTTATCAATGCAATTCATAGATTCTAAGGTTGAGTTTTTTTTTCACAGTGGTTCTGTTGTTTTATGACAGCTGTATAATAAATGGAATAGAAAGATGTTACAGAACTGGATCAAAGAACAGCAGTCTGTTCCAGTCTGATGAACTGCAGGTCAGAGTCTGCTGCCCACATTTGTTTTATTATTATTTTATTTTCGGTTTTGCATTGGATTTTTATTTGCTTTAAAACAGTGCAAAATTTGCAATATTAAAAAAAATGAGGCACAAGACTGTCCCCTGAGATGTACATGAGGTAATGCACTCCAAATATCCCAGGTGTGTCGCAGCTCTTGCAAGAAAGAGTGTGGTTCTGAAGTGCGTGATGTGCTGGGTTTGCACTCAGTGTCTGTCTGTGTATTAGGTTACCTTGCCTTGTCACTGCCTGCCAGAAACCCTGCTTTACAAACACCTATCAACATTACAAAACAAAAGCTACACAGAAATCTAATAAAACAACACATTTGAGTATTTCTAAATGTAGCCCTATTTATAGTCCTGGAAACTGCAGGTAACTGTGGCTATTTGGTAGCAGTGCAGGAAGTAGAGCAGGATTTGAACTGCCAGCCACCTGTGACCTGGAAGCAGGCATGTGGACAGCTCTTCAATACAATAATATCAGACATTACAGGGTTAGGATTATACAGTAAAATCTGTATTAGTGTCCACCTGAACAAAGCAGACAACCATTTCTAACATGTAAAGCCTACATACAGATAGCTGAGATCTGCCTTTTATTAAACAGACCCATTTTAAAGGGAGTTCAGCTGAAATCTTACTTGCTGTGCACCTCCATTCACAAGCAGTGATATCAGGGATGTGTTTTCACATTTTCTGTAAAGGACAAATAATCTGCTGTCTACGTTTATGTTTCAGAACTGGTAAAACACTCCTGAGTTATTCACTGTATTTGAAGGTTTGGACTATAAACTTTCTGTTTGATGTTTTAGAAAGGAGTAAATGCGGGCGTGGCAAAGTGGTTAACAGATTGCAGGTGCAGGTGCAGGTGATCAATAAACAGACAATTATAATCCAGGTGCAAAGGTTGTGTAATGAGTTTGTATATCCAGTCCCTGATGGCAAAACATTCAGTAAACAATAAATGATAGTGTCAATTAATACAGCCGCATGTGTTACTTAAATTGTAATCCCTGGGTTTGTCCCGAAATAATAGTCCCGTTCTTTATACACTCACACGAAACACAAAACACATACACAAGTCCGTTAGTGAGTGAATTAGTGCTCGTGGTGCAAGTACAGTTTATTTGTGATACAAGGCGACAGCTCCGGAACGTGTTAGCTGTCTATTAATAACAAGACACAATTACAGACAAACAAACAAACACTCACGATACATTTATACAAATCACAGGTCCTTCCAGGTTGTTCTTTAACCAAAACGAAGGAACAGATTACGTCGCTCTGTCCCCTATTTATACCGTCACCCTTGGTAAACGGTTGCAGACACTCCTCCAATCCGCAGCTGCCACATCATTTCTCTTCCAGGTCAATGATTTAGTGCACTGAAGCTCCGCCCCCTTTCTAAATGACCAACTTCCTTTTAACCCTGGGAATGAAGTGTCAGGCCAAACAGTCCAGGGTACTCTGTTCCCGATACTTAGCGCCCTCACAGGTCGGTAGGGAGATTTACCACCAAGAATCATTGTCTTTCTATCACAGCCCCTTCTATCTGAAAACATCCTGGGTTAAAGAAAGCTCTGCACTTGCACTTCCCAGCTCATTTCATCTAGATAGAGTTTACTATATCCTGCACTTCTTTCACAACTGCATATTATATGTGAGATCTACACAGCGTATTGAAGTGCATGGCAGGTCATTTTTTCATGGAATTATTTAATTTGCTGAAACCATTAAAAACAAGTTATTTCATTAGCCTTGCATGCCTTTTCACATACACACACACGCACACTAGCACATGTTGCTGACACACACACACACACACACACACACAGCTTCTATTAACAAGCCATTCAGTCTTATCAATGCAATGTGTAGCCCCAAGGTTAGGTCTGTATGTTTCTTTGATAACACTGTTTTATGGCAGCTGTATAATAGATGATGTAGATATATGTTTCAGAACTGAGATAAGGTACACACTACTGTTTCAGTTTTGGTCAGGTTGCTGTCTGCAGGCTTTTTATGATGTCTGAACACAGCATGCTCTGGATTTCGTGAGGGGGCAGGGTTAGGGTTACACTCTTGTTTACCTGATGCACTTGGAGGTTAGACAACACTGCGAGAGCTCTACTGAGGCAGTGGGTGCTTTATTATCAGCACAAACTTTAATATACAAAGTGAATCTAAACAAGAAGATGACTTTAGTTATGATAACTGATATTTCAGATCCATATCTAATTTCTTTGATGCATTTTTTTCTTCATAGTGTGTATATAGGAGGCTATGTGGTTAAAGAAAAGGGTTTGTAACCAGGAGGTCCCTGGTTCAAATCCCAGCTCACTCACTGACTCACTGTGTGACTTTGAGCAAGTCACTGAACCTCCTTGTGCTCCGTCTTTCGGGTGAGACATTGTTGTAACTTGTAAGTGACTGCAGCTGATGCATAGTTCACACACCCTAGTTTCTGTAAGTTGCCTTGGATAAAGACGTCTGCTAAATAAACAAATAATAATAATAAAGTATATATATATATATATATATATATATATATATATATATATATACAGATATAGCATCAAAAAAGTCTGTTTTTATGATTTGAGATAACATAAATACACCATTGCATGCATGGGACTGGCTCACTTTTAGTAAGTTGTGCATTTCTTACCAGAAGAACAATACACAGATAGCACATTGAATATAATTGAATGTATGAGAAAATAAAATCAGAACCTGAACCTAAAATCTGAACCTCCTTGTGCTCCGTCTTTCGGGTGAGACATTGTTGTAACTTGTAAGTGACTGCAGCTGATGCATAGTTCACACACCCTAGTTTCTGTAAGTTGCCTTGGATAAAGACGTCTGCTAAATAAACAAATAATAATAATAAAGTATATATATATATATATATATATATATATATATATATATATATATATATATATATATATATATATATACAGATATAGCCAAAAAGTCTGTTTTTATGATTTGAGATAACATAAATACACCATTGCATGCATGGGACTGGCTCACTTTTAGTAAGTTGTGCATTTCTTACCAGAAGAACAATACACAGATAGCACATTGAATATAATTGAATGTATGAGAAAATAAAATCAGATTGTGGAAAGTGTAGAATGCTGGGTCTGTGAAAAAGCTGGAAGTGTAACAGGGGAGATCTGTGCTGACTGTCTGGCGCATGCATGGTTCTGCAGGAAGACGGGCAGCAGCCTCTGTAAGATCCTGCCTGTCAATCATGGCGATGACACGGAGAGTTTGGGAGGAAGGTGTGTTGGCTTTCTCTCTCTCTGAATGGTTGAGAGGCGGGCCTTGGGGGGGGGGGGGTTGTTCAGTCATAAGAACTGTGCTTGGTTATGCATTCGGGTGGCCATGACCAGGGATACCCAGTGACGCTGGCGGAGGACGCCAGTGCAAACAAAGACCAGGCAGGAACGCCAGTGCAAACAAAGACCAGGCAGGAACGCCAGTGCAAACAAAGACCAGGCAGGAACGCCAGTGCAAACAAAGACCAGGCAGGAATGCCAGTGCAAACAAAGACCAGGCAGGAATGCCAGTGCAAACAAAGACCAGGCAGGAACGCCAGTGCAAACAAAGACCAGGCAGGAACGCCAGTGCAAACAAAGACCAGACAGGAATGCCAGTGGTTGGAGAGAGAATGAAACAGACAAGCACGGCTGAGGAAGACAGCCCGCCTTAAATAAATAAAACAATAATTAAAATAAATTGCTACATACCCGAGGTGGACGTGTGTAGATATATGGGGAACTCTGTCCACCCCAGTGTATAGAGAATAGCCGAGCGCAGGACGGAGACCCGAACTGACCGGCTCAGCGGCAGTGGGGGCACTGAGTAAGCAGCACCTTTATTTTGTAGTTTTATTACTGTGTTTTATTTCTTTTTTATTTAGCCTTTGGTTTTCATTATTATTTCAGAGCACCTGTGCGTGCTGATGGATACAAAGTGCAACCCCTGCTTACCATCGTTGGTATATTATTTGTATTATTATTATTATTATTATTATTATTATTATTATTATTATTATTATTATTATTATTATTATTATTATTATTTTAGCAGACGCCCTTATCCAGGGCAACTTACAGTCGTAAACAAAAATACATTTCAAGAATCACAGTACAAGTATTAATACAATTAAGAGCAAGATAAAATACAATGACTTTGGTTCTAGCAAGTACAAAGTATATGACAAAATACGATTCAATAACGGAGCAGTGATAGTTACATCAGGATATAATTAAATACAAAATACTACAGATTAAATAACACTTGTGACAGATTACAGTACTCTAAAGTACAGGATTAAATGCCGTAAAATCAGGAGCAGATAAGAGCAAGTAAAGCGCATTAAGGAAGAGTGATAAAGTGTCCAGAGGGAAAAGAGGAGTTCTACAGGTGCTGTCTGGAGAGGTTGTTGGAGGGGAGTTGCAGCACCAGCGCCATCTGGTGACAAATAATAAAAATAAAACTACCTAAATAAAACTGGGCACCTGAGCGGTGTTGCAAATAAAACCTTGTGTCTCCCGTGTGTGTCGGTGAATTGCCCTCCACCCTTCCACAAGGTGGAACTCGGAGCTCTTACTGACAGCACTGTTGTGTGAAGCCTCAAATTCACTACCGTTGGGTTTTAATAAAGCCTAAAATTTGTATTTTCTATACATTAATTTCCCAATAGATATTCTAGAATCATATCTGTTTGGAAAAGCAGCTACAGTTTGGAGTAAGCATGTTTTACATGAGATTGATAAATAATTATCTTTTTTTTTTTTTTAAATTAAGGCTGTTTTATCAATGAAGACTGTCTTGCCCGATGATAATTGATCGTTTTTATATTGCATAGAAGTATTATAATGACGTCACCAAACGTGTCAATAGTGTGTCATTCCTATATGAAGAACCCAAGGTAATTTCACACTTTTTATACAGTGTGGGCATTATCTTAGAAAGAATAAAGAATGTTTTGGGGCAATGTGTTTTACACGCCTGCATCCAACATGAAAATGCCCTCACCCACACCTGTATGTGTTAGTTCATTATGGCTGGCTTTGCTATGTAAAGAACGCTTTGTCCCAAGACAATGCAACATGTTTCTTATGTAATAGACTCATATCTATTAGCAAAAACAGTTAAAGAATTGGGACAATGTCATTTATATACTCTTATTAATTATTGAGATGACGTCACCCACAACTGTACATAGTGGTTCATTAATGGTGTCATTTACCTGTGAAGAACACCTTGCCCCAGCATAATGACAATTGTATAATATAGTTAGGGCTTCTGATTTTTGGTTTTAACCAATAAAACATCCCCGATACAAAAAAATTAAATCGGTGGATAGCCAATAAACACCGGAAAACACCGGAAAAACTGTGGAAATGGTTCATCTATTCCACAAATGTACAAAAATGCCTCCACACACAAACCCCAGAAGATGTGCGCGAGACCAGAGGGATTTCACTGTGGAAGACAGCAAAGGAAAGAAGGGACAACTTAAGAGTGCAAGTCCTGTCCAGTTACTACTATACATATTTTGACAAAAAAAAAGCATTTTGGAAAGTAACTGAAAACACTAATTTCATAAAGTAGATCAAAAATGAAAGCCCCAGAAAAAAAAAACGATTTACATAAAACTCGAAAACAGCTAAAAAATAAACAACGAAAAATACAATTAATAAAACACGAAAAACAGAAGCCCCAAATATAGTATAATATAGTAGGGACTAATATCTCTTAGGGGAACAATGGTTAAAAGTTTTTGGGGCAGAGTGATTTGCATAGTTTTAATGACCATTGAAATGACGTCACCCACAGCTGTATATACACAGGGTATTCAATTCGTTTTAAGGTATGTGGCACTTACAAGGTAGCTGGGGGCACCGATCTCATCGTGGCACGTGAGGCTGATGGGGGAACAGTGTGGGGGGGTGTCCCCCATTTTTGAAAAAGGGATAAAATGGTGAATTGTGGTGCAATTTTGGATGGTTTAGGCATGTGCTAGACTAGTAGTGTTCTGCTTGCAGTGTCTGATAAAGCACTCCACTAGTGCAATGAAGGAGCTTTATATCAGCATCATCATAATAATCACAATTAAAGTTGTTTTAAAAAAGTTAATAATATTTATTGGAAAAAAAACAATACCTTTTATTTTTTTATACAAAATATACATAACACATCAAACATAGGAAATACTTATTTGGGGATGAGAACTACAGCACTAGAGATCTTTTCGTGTATCTTTGTCTCCCCCCAGTGGATACAGGCGATACTGCAAGCTTCTCCATTTGTGAACTAACACTACTGTACTGGGGATCTGAGACACAGCGAGTTCAATACAGGTGGAATTATTCATGTATTTTCTTTGTCATTCTTAACTCCAGGCAGGTTAATTTAAAATATATATATATATATTTTAAAATAAAATAAAAGACTGCAGCTTTTCATCCGCAGTTGTCAATACATTATCTCTCAAGTGCTGAGTGACTAGATATTATAAACAGCGCCCCCTACCTTTGGAGTCATTGAGGTGCACTGCCTTGAGATACTGCAGTCCAACCGTCCAATCAAATTCATCCAGCATCTTCTTAACCCTGCCCACTGTAGAGAGGTCGTGACCTGGGGGAGGAGACTCTTACTGGGGTCATGCAAGGGTCATATACTATAGGACACTTGCCCCTCCCCCTTTTCCCTGTCCCTTATGGTACAAAACTACTGTCTGTCTCACTAACAGCAGTGTCCAGTCAACCCCTTTTCGCTGTCTATCATGGTGAACAAAGTCAATCAGTGTTGATTGGACGCTATACAGATGAAACTGGTCTGGTATTAAAACCAAAGTTCCCTTACCAGCCGCGAAGGCATGGCAGGTATCCAGACAGACTCCAATTCTGGATTTATCTTTCACTCGATCAATAATCCCTCTCAATTCTGAGAACTTGCCCCCAACAGTGTTACCCTGGCAGCTCATATTCTCTAAAAATGAGGGTGAAAAAGACAGAGACAAAAATGTTACATATGACCATCTCCCCATGCAGAAACAAAGAAACAGCGCCCCCTCTCGTCACTGGCGGCAGGAGGAACTGCAGCCCCTGTTTTGCCTGTAGTGACTAGTTGTGTGCTGGTCGGCATGGTTTATGACATCTGTTATCCTATCCAGACACTCCTCTACCGTGATGTCATGGAGGGTGGAGCCGACCTGGAAGTTGAACATTGTCAGGCCCAGTTGCTCACACCTCTTCAGTTCATCAATAAGCACGGCTCTGCTCTTCTCATAGACACCTGGGGAAAATAAGTCAAATTACATGTTTATATATATATATATATATATATATATATATATATATATATATATATATATATATATATATATATATATATATATATATGTATATGGCTATATTTGCAAAGGCATAATACCACAGTAACGACGTCAAAAAGTGATAATTCCTCTAGAGGAAAATATACTTGAACTTTGACCCATTCGACTCCTCGAGACCATCGCTTTCAATTCAAACACAAAATGTCTTGTTTTCAATCACTCATCTGACACCCATAGCAGAAATGTTCATTAATGAGCAACAAAATAAGAATACGTTAATATATATATATATATATATATATATATATATATATATATATATATATATATATATATATATATATATATATATATGTCAGGCTGGTGCATTAGTATTTCAGAGAAACCGGAGAGGAACTGGAAATTAAAACAAGGTAAAGGCGATCATCTAAATCAAGCTGAAGCTCTAACGGATAACGACACAGAACATCTCTACAACGCTGAAACACAATGTTTAAAAAACAAACAACTGTACTGCTGAACCTCGTCTTCTTTAATATCAGCATCACAAGGGTATCCGTGGATTATAAACAATAACAGACGGGCCTCTTCAGCGAGTCACAGGAAAACAATCCCATCTCGGGGTTCTGTGACAGTTTAGAAACTCCGCCTTCGCTCTTGTAGTTTATGACGTCACAGAAACCCTCGATGGAATTATTTTCCACTATGGCCCTTCTCTCCAGTTTAATATATATATATATATATATATATATATATATATATATATATATATATATATATATATATATATATATATATATATATATATATAAACTGGAGTGGAGGGCCATAGTGTAATTGTGCCCAGAGGAAAGACTGTTGTTACTGACAGGGGCTATAATGCCCGAAGCCACAGGCATTACCCTGGAGGTAACAATAGTCTTCCCTAGGGGCATTTAAATGTCCACTATTAGCCGAGTCTGAAATACATATTTAATATATTAATCGGCCAAAATGATAAGTGAGGCAAGGTTGGATAGTAAATATGACTTTATATATTTTGTTTAAATATAGCTGATACAGCATATATATATATATATATATATATATATATATATATATATATATATATATATATATATATATATATATATATATATATATATTGTGAACAGGTATAGTCCACGTAAGTATGAGATGTGCAAGTGGTGTCTGTTTTGGTGCAGAAGAACGTGACAGAGACCCAGGTCCAAGGAGATTTCTGTTTTAATGATTTTCCTTTTCTCTTATCTTCAATAAAATGAACACACAGAAGTTCCAGTTATCAAGACAAATAATAAACAAACTCAAATAAACACAGTCCAGGACTTTCTTTGTGGATCGAGACCCTCAGGTAAGTAGTTGCTTGTTGTATCCAAGTTCCTTCGGTGTTGGCTTGGTATTGTGGTATCTTTCTCTTTTCCAGGTGGGCGGACGTCCACCAGATGGCGCTTTGGAGTCGTGATCGTCCCCGTCCTCTACTCACAGGTTTGTACTCCCGACTGCCCGGAGGTCTGTTGCGGAAGAGTACGGCCCCAACACCCAGCCAACCTTTCGTTAAGGTAAGTAATAACAGTGCTGTGTAGATTAGAATTAGTATAGGTGATCAAACAGTGAGCAATGAGCGTTCTCTAACTCTCGCCTCTCTTTTGTTGCAGGTTCCACTGTTTCCTGGACATAAAATAAAGTTGTGTTTCGTTTAAATAACCCTGTTTGCGTCCCTGCGTATTATTACACCGTTCAACACTTCCAGATGGACACAGTTCTCCTGGGTTAATAACTTGCCCTGTTCGTGGGCTTTTGATACAGTCTTTAAACACTCTGTTTGAATACACACAAGTCCCGTACTTCAGTAGCTCCCAGCATATCAAAGGTAAAACACAGCGTACTCACTCTACAGCAATCCGTGTTCTCTGCGTTGCTCCGATACAGGGAAGCGTGTAGTCCGCCGTGTTGTTTCAAGGTAGAACCACCGTGCACTGTCCCGCTGTAGAAACAATTGTTGTCTCCGACTGGTGACAATGGTAGTCCGCAAGGTTGCTTCAATGCAGTGCCCCAATACGCTGTACCGCTTTTAGAAACAAGTGCTAAAATTGTATTCCTCTGGTTTACCACTGGTTAATATCCCAATCTCGCTCCCAATGCAGCTGCCCACTTTTATCTTGGTTAGGTACTCTCCCGTCCCACGGCTCGTGTGTGCACCTGTTCTCACTCTCCTCCCCACTATCTAATTCCAGCAGCTTTTTAAAGCTGCCGCTGTTACCCGTCATGCAATGTGGGTTTTCCCGTTGTTGGGAAATGTAGTTCCTGGTCGTTCTGTGTCTCTTCCAGGGTTACTCCCTGTACCTGCTGTCTCTAACCCCTTCGAAACTCTTTTAATCTCACACATCCCTTTCCTCAGCTCTAACCTACTGGTTCGAGCGACTTTATCACCCCAGCAGTGTACCCTCGACAAACCATCGGCATTAGCATTTTGACTACCCCTGCGATGTTCAATTTCAAACCTGTAGGGCTGTAAAGTTAAAACCACCTTGTTACCCTGGCATTCCGCTCTTTGTTCTCTTTCATCCACTTAAGGGGAATGGTCCGTAACCAACAGAAACTTCCTACCCAACAGGTAATACTTAAGTGATTCTATCGCCCACTTCACTGCCAAGCACTCTTTCTCCACCACAGCATACCCTCTCTCTCGGCAGCATTTTCCTGCTCAGATACATCAGGGGTGTTCCACTCCATCCTTCATTTGTGACAGGACTGCCCCTAATCCAACATCCGATGCGTCTGTCTGAACAATAAACATTTTTGAAAAATCTGGCACCGCTAACACTGGTTCGTTACACAAGATTTTTATAACTGTCTGAAATGCTGTCTCTGCTGCTTTGCTCCACTTGACTTTCACTGGAGCCGATTTTTTGTTAAATCCGATAATGGTGCTGTAATAGTGGAGAACTCCGGCACAAACCTCCTATAATACCCTGCCAAACCTAAAACGCTCTCACTTGTTTTTGGTTTGCGGGTGGGCCAGTTTTTATTGCGTCTATTTTATTAACCTGTGGTTTAATTTTGCCTCCCCTACTACATACCCCAGATACTTTGCCTCTTTTAAACCCACAAAGCATTTCTCTGGGTTCGCTGTTAACCCTGCTTCTCTTAAACTATTAATTACTGCCTCTACCTTCTGTACATGACCTTCCCACGATTCTGAATATATGACAATGTCATCTATATATGCCGAGGCGTATTCTACGTGTGGTCTTAAAACCTTGTCCATTAAGCTGAAATGTTGCGGGTGCCCCATGAAGCCCAAAAGGCATCACTTTATACTGGAACAGACCCCATGGAGTAGCAAACGCCGTTTTTCTCGGGAGTCTGGAGTTAACGGGATCTGCCAGTATCCCTTGGTGAGGTCTAGGGTGGTCAAGTATTCTGCCTTTCCAAGTTTCTCTATCAGCTCATCTACCGGGGCATAGGGTATGCATCGAACTTCGATACATTATTTAGCTGTCGGAAGTCATTGCAAAATCGCCATGTACCGTTTGGCTTTGCAATCATAACTATGGGACTACTCCATGGACTGTAAGATTCTTCAATTACGTCCAGGTCTTGCATCAAGGTGATCTCTTTCCTAATGTCTATCTTTTTGCTTCAGGTATACGGTACGGTCGAAGTGTGACTTTAACACCGGGTGGGGTTATTATGTGGTGTTGTATGGCACTGGTTCGGCCGGGCGTCTTTGACAACACATCTTGGTTACGCCGTACCATCTGATGTACTTCCTCTTTTGTTCGGATCTAACTCTGAGCCGATATTTATAGATTCTGCTTGATTCTCTTCCCCTACGTGTACTTCGTTTATGGACGGAGTTGAGCTACCGTGAGTTAAGTCGATCTCTACCGTTAATGCTTCTCTGTCTACCCACGGTTTTAACAGGTTGATATGATATATCTGTTCCTTTTTCCGTTTATCGAATTGGTGGACCTTATAGTTTACCTCGCCTACCTGTTCAATGATCTCATATGGTCCTTGCCAGTGAGTGAACAGTTTGCTCTCGGGTGTGGGCACTAGTACCATAACCCGATCACCTGGATTAAACTGTCGCAATTTCGCTGTTTTGTTATATTGTTGTGTTTGTCGTTGTTGTGCTTGCTGAAGGTGACTAGTTACAATGGGTGTGACCCTATCTATCCTGTTCTGCATTTGGATGACGTGATCAATTACATTCTTACCTAGGGTGTTCTGTTCCTCCCACGTCTCCCTGGCAATGTCTAGAATTCCCGGGGTTGGCGTCCATACAGTAGCTCAAATGGCGAGAAACCTGTAGAAGACTGGGGCACTTCCGAACAGCAAACATTAAGTAAGGTAGTAACAAGTCCCAGTCCTTCCCATCTTTAGAGATGACTTTTCGAGCATAGATTTTAGTGTTTTATTAAAACGCTCAACCAGTCCGTCCGTCTGAGGATGGTAAACTGACGTTCTAATTGGTTTAATTTTCAGCATAATGCACAATTCTTTCATCAATCTACTCGTAAAGGGGTCCCTTGGTCTGTAAGGACCTCCTTGGGTATCCCTACTCTCGAAAACACTTGCAATAGCTCTTTTGCAATGGTTTTAGAGGCCATATTTCGTAAGGGAATCGCTTCTGGGTACCTGGTAGCGTAATCTACAATTACGAGAACATACTAATGCCCTCGAGCCGACTTATTTAGGGGTCCTATCAAATCCATGGCCACCCGCTCGAACGGAACTTCAATGATAGGCATGGATTGGAGGGGAGCTCTGAAATGTGGTCGGGGACTGGCTTTCTGACACTTAGGGCAGGATTTACAAAAGTTTTCCACTATCTTGTTAATGCCGACCCAATAAAACCGTTGGCAAATCCTTTGTAACGTTTTTTCACTACCTAAATGTGCTCCAAACAAATGATTGTGGGCTAACCTTAAGACCGTCAGATGATATGCTTGGGGCACCAAGAGCTGCTCCACCTGTGAGCCATTAACCAACGTAATACGATACAGTAAATCATTCTTAATAATGAAGTGTTCCCTAGGATTCACAACAGCACCCTCTACTGGCACCCCATTCACAGATATAACCCTGTCTCGGATATTTACTAAGGTACTGTCTTGGGCTTGTTCCCTTCCGAAATTCCGGGCTGAGGGTTTGTGACAGTCTGGCTCGCAGTGGTGAATTGATGACGTCACGGACCAGGAAGAAACTGAATCACAAAACAATGGATGGGCGGGTGAAGCTGAATGCTACTGCATTCAGCGTATTTAATTAATCAAATAAACAAAAACAAAAGATTCAAACAATGAACAAAACACAAAACAAAAAGGCACAAGGGCCAAACGAATAAACAAAGACTGTTTAGCAGTCGTTTTTAAATGTTGTTTCCTCGCTCTCGCTCTCGCTCTCTCCCGTACTCTCCTCTGTACACTCAACCAACGCAGAACAGACAGCTGCAGGTTCTTATACTCTGGCCGAGGGGTTAACTAGCTGTTAATTATCTTATTACCCCTCGGCCACAGTCTGCAGCGTTTGGTAAGGATGCATGACTGTCAGCTAGTTAAATAATCAGTAGCTGATCAGTCATGCATCCTCACGAGGTTTTTAAATATAAATAATAATAAATACTGGCGCTGTTATCCGCGCCGCAAACAATAATACAAATAATAATAATGGGGCGGGACACTCCGCCACACATGCCCCCTGTGCGCAGCACACATGGCCTTTTCGGCCACCTCCCCTTATTCCCTAAAGTCCCGGCTAGCAGTCCTGGCCCAGGAACAGGGGAAGCAAGGTGTCTCCGGGCTGCCACGGCGGGATGTCCTCCTCCCACCCCAACAACTGTAGCGTCCTAGTGGACCACGCACAGGCCGGCTCCTCTGGCCAGAAAAATTTTGGGGTGGTCTCCAGACCTGCCTCCCTTCTTCATGGCCGGCAGCTCCCCTCCGTGGGGCTCCGGCCACAGTATTTCCTGCAGCGAAATTGCTGCGGGGGAGCTGGTCTCCTGACCTCCCCCCCCCTTCTTCATGGCTGGCAGCTGCCCTTCATGGGGCTCCAGCCACAGTATTTCCTGCCGCGAAAGTGCGGCTGGGGGAGCTGGTCTTCTGACCTTCCCCCACTTCTTCGTGGCCGGCAGCTGCCCTTCATGGGGTTCCAGCCATAGTATTTCCTGCCGCGAAAGTGCGGCTGGGGAAGCTGGTCTCCTGACCTCCCCCCCCTTTTCCGTGGCCGGCAGCTCCCCTTCATGGGGCTCCAGCCACAGTATTTCCTGCCGCATGGCAGGACTGGTAGCGACCCCAGGCAAAACAGGACCCTCGGGAGGAGACGGCAGCAGCAGCGGACCCTCGGGAGGCGACGGCAGCAGCAGCGGACCCTCGGGAGGCGACGGCAGCAGCAGCAGTAGCGGACCCTCGGGAGGCGACGGCAGCAGCAGCAGTAGCGGACCCTCGGGAGGCGACAGCAGCAGCAGCAGTAGCGGACCCTCCGGAGGCGAACTCGGGAGGGGAGCCCCTGGCCATGGATGCGGCAGCGGGAGCTCCACTTCTCCCTCGTACCCTATAACTGGTGGCTCTCCAGGCGATGCGGAGCAACAGGCAGCCCCAGGCGATGCGGAGCAACAGGCAGCCTTGGGCGATGCGAGGCAGGCATCCTTGGGTGGTGCGAGGCAGGCATCCTTGGGCGGTGCGAGGCAGGCATCCTTGGGCGGTGCGAGGTAGGGCAGGAGCAGTCCTTCCCATGACAGTGGAGGTGGAACCAGCAGGCATTCACCCTCTGCTGGTGGAGCTGGGAGCGGCAAGCAGTCCTCCCACGGCGGTTGAGGCGGAACCAGCAGGCATTCACCCTCTGCTGGTGGAAGTGGCGGAGGCAGAGGCAGCTCTTGCTGCTCTGCTCCTGGTGGAGACAGAGGCAGCTCCTGCTGCTCTGCTCCTGGTGGTGGTGGAGACAGAGACAGCTCCTGCTGCTCTGCTCCTGGTGGAGACAGAGGCAGCTCCTGCTGCTCTGCTCCTGGTGGTGGTGGAGACAGAGGCAGCTCCTGCTGCTCTGCTCCTGGTGGTGGTGGAGACAGAGGCAGCTCCTGCTGCTCTGCTTCTGGTGATGGTGGAGACAGAGGCAGCTCCTGCTGCTCTGCTCCTGGTGATGGTGGAGACAGAGGCAGCTCCTGCTGCTCTGCTCCTGGTGATGGTGGAGACAGAGGCAGCTCCTGCTGCTCTGCTCCTGGTGATGGTGGAGACAGAGGCAGCTCCTGCTGCTCTGCTCCTGGTGGTGGTGGAGACAGAGGCAGCTCCTGCTGCTCTGCTCCTGGTGGTGGTGGAGACAGAGGCAGCTCCTGCTGCTCTGCTCCTGGTGGTGGTAGAGACAGAGGCGAGGCTCCTCTCCCCTGGCGCTGGAGACGGCAGCGGCGGCTCCTCTCCCTCTGGCGCTGGAGAAGGCAGCGACGGCTCCTCTCCCTCTGGCGCTGGAGAAGGCAGCGGCGGCTCCTCTCCCTCTGGCTGGAGAAGGCAGCGGCGGCTCCTCTCCCTCTGGCTGGAAAAGGCAGCGACGGCTCCTCTCCCTCTGGCTGGAGAAGGCAGCGACGGCTCCTCTCCCTCTGGCGCTGGAAAAGGCAGCGATGGCTCCTCTCCCTCTGGCGCTGGAGACAGCAGCACTGGCTCCTCTCCCTCTGGCGCTGGAAACAGCAGCGGGGCCCCTCCCATATCTGCAGCCAGGTAGTTGAGCACCATGGCTGCGATGTCTGGGAGGGATGCTGGTTGGTGTTTCTGTTCCCAGGCCTCCCAGCGTCCCCATCTCTCGCCCACAGGAGGTTGATCACAGCAGGGAGGGCGACCATTATATCCCTCTCAGGCTCCGCCAGCCAGTCCCAGATCCCCTCAGAGGAGACGGGATTCTTCCGCCTCGGAGGATGCGGGTCCTCTCTCACCCTTTCTGGATGCTCAGGCTCCTTCCTCTCCTGCCATGGAGGGGTTGGTCCGGTGCCACGTGCCCAACCTCACCAATCGCGAAGCACCACTCCTCACCCTTCAGGCAGGTGAGGCAGACGTCCAGCGTGGTAAGGACCCGCTGCTGTTGCTGCGCCTCCTGCTGCTGTTGTTGTTGCTGCTGCTTTCTCCTCCGGCTACTCTTCCCCATTTTTTTTTATTTTTATTATTTTTTTCCAAAAAAACACAAAAAAAAATACTTTTGAAAAAACAAAAAAAAACGTCCTTTTCCTTTCCCGGTCCGGCTCTTGGAGGCGTTGTTTATCCCACTTCTGGACACCATATGTGACAGGCTGGCTCGCAGTGGTGAATTGATGACGTCACGGACCAGGAAGAAACTGAATCACAAAACAATGGATGGGCGGGTGAAGCTGAATGCTACTGCATTCAGCGTATTTAATTAATCAAATAAACAAAAACAAAAGATTCAAACAATGAACAAAACACAAAACAAAAAGGCACAAGGGCCAAACGAATAAACAAAGACTGTTTAGCAGTCGTTTTTAAATGTTGTTTCCTCGCTCTCGCTCTCGCTCTCTCCCCGTACTCTCCTCTGTACACTCAACCAACGCAGAACAGACAGCTGCAGGTTCTTATACTCTGGCCGAGGGGTTAACTAGCTGTTAATTATCTTATTACCCCTCGGCCACAGTCTGCACGCGTTTGGTAAGGATGCATGACTGTCAGCTAGTTAAATAATCAGTAGCTGATCAGTCATGCATCCTCACAAGGTTTTTAAATATAAATAATAATAAATACGCGGCGCTGTTATCCGCGCCGCAAACAATAATACAAATAATAATAATGGGGCGGGACACTCCACCACAGGGTTGAAAAGGTTCATACCAGTTTTCTGGTTCGTCACTCTCCCCTATGTCCATTACTTCCTTCTCAGTAGTATCCATAATATCACTGGCGGTACACTGGGTGCCTGTTTCTCTCCTTTGCCTTCTCCCTTGTTCCCCCACTAGGACTGGTGCACCTTGCGGTCCGTACCCCTTTTCTAACCGTCTTTGTCGTCGTGACTTATAAGTCTTATTGGATCTCGGTCCTTCAAACAGGCTGCTGTCTGTAAAGGGAAATAAGGTTAATAGACTCTCAGTGGTGGTATTGCCCACTTCAGTGTTTAACTCGGGATGGCTCAATTTCCCGTTAATGTCAACCAGGGTTTTAAACCTGGGATAATCTCTTCCCAGGATTACTGAGTGCGGCAAACTTTTAACCACGCCCACTCTCATGCTACACACGTGGTCTTGGTATGTTATATCAACCAGAGCAGTGGGGTAGGGTTTAGTATCGCCATGTATACACATAATCCCTGTACTGAGATCATAATTCAATCGGGAGGCAGGTACTAAATGGGACACTACCAAGGTAATTGCACTGCCTGTATCAATGAGAGCCATGACCTCACGTCCGTTGACTGCGGCTTACTCCTCTGGTCTGACTGGTCCTGTCGTCACTCTATGACCCGAAGCCCCAGGGCGCACTAGCTCTTCAGCCGCTAGTTGGCGCTCTACTAAGGCAATGAAGTCGTCCAATGTGCTAGGGTTCCCCTGGCCAACCCATTTCCTCATCGTTGGGGGTAGTACTCGGAGATAACGATCCATCACCAACCATTCCACGACCTTGTGACTGTCATTCACTTCGGGTTTTAACCATCTATTGGCCAGGTGGACCAGATCGAACAGCTGGGACTGGAGAAGAGAGAGTGGGACAGGAGTTTGAGAATGGCACCCTCTGTCTGGCAGCTCCTTCAGGACTGAAGCTTTCTCCCAATGGGACAGGCCCATTCCCAGTAGAGACTCTGAATGCGGGCGGGACACTGGCCACACAAACAATCCCACCTCCTTCCAAGAACCCAGTCCTATATACAGGACACCTGATGGGTTGTTCTGTATAAAATGGTTTTAACTCATGAAATCAGCACTGTAATAAATGAGTATGTGTGACAAAGACGACTGAGCGGTGACGTCACGGCAGAGCCAGGAAACACAGTACAGACAGAGACTTGGGGTTTTGGTGAAGCTGGAGCGTGATCGCTCAGCGTTTAATAATCAAACAGAAAAATAAGCGGTTGTAACAAAAACACAGGACACGGCACTTTCGCCAAAATAAATAGACATAAACAAAAGCGGACTAACACTAAACAAGCGGTGGACGGACAGACACACAAACACGGTGAGTAAATAATACAAACAAGTACCGTGCTGGTCCTACCAGCACGCGATAGCAATTGTTTGTAAATATTTCTCTCTCCTTCTCTCTCTCCCGTTCTCCACTCACGAACACCCAAACCCGAGTGAGTGAAAACATGCTGTTTTTATGCAGTTGTACCGAGACTTCGATTGCTAGTCAATCATTCAATTGGAATCTCGGTACAACTGCACGTGAATTAATTAAGTGCACTCCCGTGACCACACATTACATTTTAACTAGCACGTGAAGTGATTTGTGCCCTCCGTGCCTAAATATAAATCTACATTTTTAAATCACAAGTGAAACACAGACCCGTTTATATCCCGTGTACCGATGACTATACACCAACATTTACACACAACACGTAACACAAAATACACACGGGGGCACTTTGCCACATATACCCCCCTTGTGCAAAGCACACATGGCCTCAATGGCCACCTCCCCCTCAGTCCCAAAGTCCCGGAACAGGGGAAGCAAGTTGTTTCTGGGGGTGGCCATGGTGAAATGTCTGGCACCCCCAATTCTTCGTGGCTGGCAGCTCCCTCTTCGGGGCTTCAGCCACACTATCTCCTGCCGCGAAAGTGCAGCTGGGGAGCTGGTCTCCTGACCTCCCCCTTCTTCATGGCCGGCAGTTCCCCTCCGTGGGGCTCCGACCACACAATCTCCGGCAGCGAAACTGCTGCGGGGAAGCTGGTCTCCTGACCTCCCCCTTCTTCATGGCGGCAGTTCCCCTCCGTGGGGCGCCGGCCACCCAATTCCGACAGCGAAACTGCTGCGAGGGAGCGGGTCTCCTGACCTCCCCTCCTTCGTGGCCGCTAGCTCCCCTCCGTGGGGCTCTGGCCACCGTGTTTCCTGCCACGGAAATGCGGCTGGGGAGCTGGTCTCCTGACCTCCCCCTTTCTTCATGGCCGACAGCTCCCCTTCATGGGGTTCTGGCCATAGTGTAGCGACCCCAGGTGAAGCAGGACCCTCGACTACCCCAGGCGAAGCAGGATCCCTGGCGACCCCAGGCGGCGGCAGCAGACCCTCGGGAGGCGGCGGCAGCAGCAGCGGACCCTCGGGAGGCGGCGGCAGCAGCAGCGGACCCTCGGGAGGCGGCGGCAGCAGCAGCGGACCCTCGGGAGGCGAACTCGGGAGGGAGCCCCTGGCCATAGAGGCGGCAGCGGGAGCTCCACTTCTCCCTCGTACCCTGTACCCTGTGTGGAGCAAAAGGCAGCCCCAGGCGATGCGGAGCAACAGGCAGCCCCAGGCGATGCGGAGCGGCTGGCAACCCCAGGCGATCGCGGAGCGGCTGGCAACCCCAGGCGATGCGGAGCGGCTGGCAACCCCAGGCGATGCGGAGCGGCTGGCAACCCCAGGCGATGCGGGCGGCTGGCAACCCCAGGCGATGCGGGCGGCTGGCAACCCCAGGCGATGCGGAGCGGCTGGCAACCCAAGCGTCGCGGAGCGGCTGGCAACCCAGGCGATGCGGGCGGCTGGCAACCCCAGGCGATGCGGAGCGGCTGGCAACCCCAGGCGTGCGGAGCGGCTGGCAACCCCAGGCGATGCGGAGCGGCTGGCAACCCCAGGCGTGCAAGGCAGGCATCCTTGGGCGGCGAGGCAGGCATCCTTGGGCGGCGAGGCAGGCATCCTTGGGCGAGCGAGGCAGGCATCCTTGGGCGGCGAGGCAGGCATCCTTGGGCGGCGGGGCAGGCATCCTTGGGCGGCGGGGCAGGCATCCTTGGGCGGCGAGGCAGGGAGTCAGGACTAGCTGGGGTGCAGGTGTTGGCCCTCTTCTCGGCCTCTGCGGCGGGCGGTTCTTCCCGTGCTTCCCTCAGCAGCCTATGCAAGGGCTGCTGAGGACCGCCAGCATCTAGTCCTGGTCCTTCTGGTGAAGGGAGAGGCAGCTCCTGCTCCTCTCCTCGTGACGGTGGGGAAATGATACCAGCAGGCATTCCTCCTCTGCTGGTGGGGAAGTGATACCAGCAGGCATTCATCCTCTGCTGGTGGGGAAGTGTTACCAGCAGGCATTCCTCCTCTGCTGGTGGGGAAGTGATACCAGCAGGCATTCATCCTCTGCTGGTGGGGAAGTGTTACCAGCAGGCATTCATCCTCTGCTGGTGGGGTTGGCGGAGGCAGAGGCAGCTCCTGCTCCTCTCCTCGTGACGGTGGGGAAAATGATACCAGCAGGCATTCCTCCTCTGCTGGTGGGGAAGTGATACCAGCAGGCATTCATCCTCTGCTGGTGGGAAGTGTTACCAGCAGGCATTCCTCCTCTGCTGGTGGGGAAGTGATACCAGCAGGCATTCATCCTCTGCTGGTGGGAAGTGTTACCAGCAGGCATTCATCCTCTGCTGGTGGGGTTGGCGGAGGCAGAGGCAGCTCCTGCTGCTCTGCTCCTGCCGATGGAGGTGGCGGAGGCAGAGGCAGCTCCTGCTGCTCTGCTCCTGCCGATGGAGGTGGCGGAGGCAGAGGCAGCTCCTGCCGCTCTGCTCCTGCCGATGGAGGTGGCGGAGGCAGAGGCAGCTCCTGCTGCTCTGCCGATGGAAGTGGCGGAGGCAGAGGCAGCTCCTGCTGCTCTGCTCCTGCCGGTGGAGGTGGCGGAGGCAGAGGCAGCTCCTGCTGCTCTGCTCCTGCCGATGGAGGTGGCGGAGGCAGAGGCAGCTCCTGCCGCTCTGCTCCTGCCGATGGAGGTGGCGGAGGCAGAGGCAGCTCCTGCTGCTCTGCCGATGGAAGTGGCGGAGGCAGAGGCAGCTCCTGCTGCTCTGCTCCTGCCGGTGGAGGTGGCGGAGGCAGAGGCAGCTCCTGCTGCTCTGCCAATGGAAGTGGGCGGGACCAGCAGGAATTCACCCTCTGCTGGTGGAGGTGGGAGCTGCAAGCAGTCCTCCCATGGCAATGGAGGTGGACCCAGCAGGAATTCACCCTCTGCTGGTGGAGACTGGGGCTGTGGGCGCTCTACCTTCCCCTTCTTGGGCGTGGGCGCACCGACTCCTCCCTCTTGGGCCGTGGGCGCACCGACTCCTCCCTCTTGGGCTGTGGACACACCGACTCCTCCCTTTTGGGCTGTGGACGCACCGACTCCTCCCTCTTGGGCTGTGGGCGCACCGACTCCTCCCATTCAGGCGTGGGACGTTCGGGCTCCTCCCATTCAGGCGTAGGACGTTCGGGCTCCTCCCACTCAGGCGTAGGACGTTCGGGCTCCTCCCACTCAGGCGTAGGGACGTTCGGGCTCCTCCCACTCAGGCGTGGGACGTTCGGGCTCCTCCTGCTTGGGCTGTGGACACTCAGGCTCCTCCCACTTGGGCTGTGGACACTCAGGCTCCTCCTCATAACTGCGGAAGGGACAGGCGGCAAAGTAATGCTGCTGGTTACAGAGGCAGCACAACAGTGGTGACCTACAGCTCCTCGGGTGCCTGGCCCTGATGTACGCCTCCTCCTCCCTGTCCCTCGCTTCCGGTCCTTTTTCCACCTCATCCTGTCTTCCATTTTTTTGTTGTTGTTGTTGTTGTTTTTTTTTTTTTTAAACCCCAAATTGCGGTTCCTGCTCTGGCCTGAGTCCCGGGGCGCTGTAGCTCCCGGTTCTGACACCACGTGTGACAAAGACGACTGAGCGGTGACGTCACGGCAGAGCCAGGAAACACAGTACAGACAGAGACTTGGGGTTTTTGGTGAAGCTGAGCGCGTGATCGCGCTCAGCGTTTAATAATCAAACAGAAAAATAAACGGTTGTAACAAAAACACAGGACACGGCACTTTCGCCAAAATAAATAGACATAAACAAAAACGGACTAACACTAAACAAACGGTGGACGGACAGACACACAAACACGGTGAGTAAATAATAAAACAAGTACCGTGCTGGTCCTACCAGCACGCGATAGCAATTGTTTGTAAATATTTCTCTCTCCTTCTCTCTCTCCCGTTCTCCACTCACGAACACCCAAACCCCGAGTGAGTGAAAACATGCTGTTTTTATGCAGTTGTACCGAGACTCGATTGCTAGTCAATCATTCAATTGGAATCTCGGTACAACTGCACGTGAATTAATTAAGTGCACTCCCGTGACCACACATTACATTTTAACTAGCACGTGAAGTGATTTGTGCCCTCCGTGCCTAAATATAAATCTACATTTTTAAATCACAAGTGAAACACAGACCCGTTTATATCCCGTGTACCGATGACTATACACCAACATTTACACACAACACGTAACACAAAATACACACGGGGGGGGCACTTTGCCACAGTATGTCAGTAACGTACACACCCTGTCTGATAACACTAGTGGGAAATGTCGTTTTAAGACCTTGAAATATACCTTTGCTTCTGTGCCTGATCCCACATTTCCCACAATTCTTTTCAACGTCCCGTCCCTGCCTATTGGCTGAGCGTGGCAGAGCAAGTTGGGGCGGCACATTCAAATTTCAAACTACACAGAAACACGGAGCACTTCACTTAAATGTGTTTAAGCTACTGACTGTCTCTGTTGAACCGAATACTGTTTTGTTTTTAGCCGTATTTTTATTTTCATCGGCAGATGTGCTCTGGATGCAAGTACAGTGCTGACATGTCATTTCCTAAAATTATATTAAGCGAGGTTTCGGGTAAATATATAAAGAAAAAAGGCAGTGTATATTTTAGCACTAGTACAACAAGACCATGTACGGAATTAAAATGAATGGACTATAGAATAGTCTTTTTTGTAACAATTTAATTGGTTTAAAAGCAAACAAGATTATCCATAAACTAATGTTAACAGAAAATAAATATAAAAAGAGAATTTCGACAAAAGCTGCTGGGAAGCACTGTCGCTGCTGATTGCTTGTTTCTACGCGTTTTGAAAAGGGAGTCTCGTCTTCCAGAATATCACTTACAATGTGCGCCATCAAAAATAAAAATACAGTTTCTAAAGAAGATGATTTCAGCAAGCTAAAACTCCACACGAACAGTTGTCATGTGACACTTTCTATATTGGCTTGCTAGCTTGCAATGGGCTGCTGGTCCGTGGCGGTGCGGCACTGAGCGCTGGTTTAATATGTTACACGTGTTATATCGGGTATTGGGTGCCAGTACAGTACCAAACAATATTAAGCCATAGCAGTCAAACGAATGGTTATTACCCATTCTCAATGGGAAGTTGGGCGCGGTCTGGAGTATCTGCGTCTAGCAGTTTTGTCTCTTAATTATTCATTATTATTAATTAGTCATTTTAGAAGACGCTTCTATCCAATGCGACTTCCAGAGACTAGGGGTGAACTATGCATCACAGTCACCTCCAATAGGACCTCGGTTTTACGTCTCAAGGACGGAGCACAAGGAGATTAAGTGATTTGCTCTGGGTCACACACAGTGTGAGTTGGGATTTGAACCGGGAACCACCTGGTATGAAGCCTTTGTCTTTAACCACTGGGCCACCTCACCCAAGCTTCATCAATATCGATATTGTGAGCACGGGTGTGGAGTGTGATTGTGGGGTTATCGGGGGGTTTATTAATGGGCTTTGTAGTGGTCGCCGGGGTTTACAAATAACTTTAGTCTTTTATTTGCACCGAGTTCCCGTTACTTTTTTTCTTATTAATTTAATAAACACTGTCTTGAGATGTGTTGTAAAAAAAATAAATTAAACAAAATCCTAAATGCTCTGCCTCATTCGTACCCACAGGGGTTGTATCTTACATTAAAGGCTAATGAAACCCCCGTCTCATCATGCTCAACAGATAGGCCTACCACGTTAAAAATGAGATCCAGTTTAACAATCCGACCTACATCTCACTCGTTTTACATTGCAATCTTAATAGCACACATTTACTACTGCCCCTTTTGCATCTCACTCTAAAAACAGTCTCCTCAACAACACTAGCTTGTTAAAGTGAACAATCAACAATTTATATGTGGTTACACAGTCAACATCTTTAAAAGTACACACACATGTTTCTTATGACTCTTTTAAAATATGTACATCTAGTAATATGGACAAATTCTCTCTCATTAGTGATGCATGGACCAAGAAGAAGCACATGGGAACCCAGGAGCAAGCTGATGTTCTCTAACCCCTATATTCTCATCATTCAGTCTACAACAACATCCAGTGTACCACAAACTTACCAACACAAGCTTGAATGGTTGTCAACGCTAAGCACATTCAGCAGAGAAATGAGTACAGAGTTCCCAGCATACTGCATGGACTATTAAACTGATTATTATAAAGTACAAATACAGAATCTTACACGTGGTTCCACATCTAAGACATAGAACCGTTTTTGCTCCATTTTGTTTTCCTGAAAGTATAACACATAGCTGAAATTTGCTTCTACTGCTTAATTACTAAAAACAAGATCTGGTCAATAACATGATATTCTCTGTCGTCACTGAATTTGTAGGCAAATGTAGTGTTATGATCCAGTACAATATTAAAGTACTAATCAGTGGCTCTTTGCAGGTGTTCTATCAAGGCTGAAAAGTGTAGTTTGTATAGACAGTAAAAATCAACTAACATCCCCTCGGCTGAATACCCATTATTTGAATTTGCAGTAGATCAATTCATATGAACCCATTTCATGCAGGGAATCGGCAATTAAAGGTCGGTTAACACTTCGGACAGTTTTTGTAAGTATGTTACTCACTGTATTGTGTGTATCTTATTTCGTTTCCTGTGCTGCTTCTGGGAAGCTTTATTAATCAAGCTGTTTAGCGCACGGAATGAGCAGTTAAAGGTCGGTTTGGTGGGTTTTTTTCAGCAGTGTTATGTTGTTCCCACTTAGTTGTATTGTGTGTATTATTTTCATACTCTGTGCAGCTTCGGAACACCGTGTTCCGGGCGGTTTTGTCTATACAGCTGTTTATTGCATGGAATGGGAAATTAAAGGTTGGTTCGGTGGGTTTTTTCAGCAGTATTATGTTGTTCCCACTTAGTTGTATTATGTGTATAATTTTCGTCGTCTTTGCACCTTCAGAACCCAGTGTTCCGGGAGCTTTTTGGTGAGAAAAAGATGGTTCTGGCCCAGAACGGGTTAATGACAGCGCGTTATTAATCGGTTCTGGTTGTTAAAATATTCTCTTCGTGTGTCTGTAACTTTTTATGTTGTTTTTAAAGCAATTTAATTCATTAAAGTACCGTTCCGTGCCGTTCTTTCATGTTCCGGCTTTTACCCTATCCCTGCTATTATAGCTGATATATAATAGAGATATAAATATAGATATAGTGAATAACATTTTACAATAATATAATAATAATATTCTTACCTGAAAATGTTACTGTTCAGTCTATTCAGAAATCTTTCTTGGTAATGTGGTCTTCATTTCGGGGACATTCCTTCCGAAATTAAGGTGTTTTTTTTCTTCTTCATTGCTTTCACCTGGCCCCGGTGTAAAATACCCTTTGTATCAGATACAGTAATACAGTGAAAGACTGAAATATATTTTTAACAACAACAATAACTGAAGCTGCCGTTGAAACTCGTCTCTCAGCAGCAGCGGCGGAGTTTGTTATTTGTTTGTGTCACTGAAGTGTTCAAGTGTGGCTCCTACTGGCCATGTGCCCTGAAGTGAACACTCACCCTCAAGTGTGGTTTCTGAATATGGACGTTACAGTGCAATTGAATGAGACCAGACAAGAGGGTGCTGCCCCTTTAAATCCAGGTACATGCCTTCAGAACCACCTGCAGCCTTGTGTATTATTTTAATTGGTTGTATACTGACATCAAGTGGTCCAGTCCAATATTTACAATGACAGCAGTGTTTATGCCTTCATTGATAGTGAGTCCCTATTGTAACAGCTTGCTAGTGTTACTCAGTGTTTATATTGTTACAGGTGAAACAGAGCGAGGAGGTGTTGATATTAAGGGGGTCATATAAGAGAGTCTCTTTTGTAACCGTGTGAAATCAACAGAAATGCATTATTGTGTCCCAAGTGATTACCTGGTGAGATCAGCAGGGACATTTATATTGATAAATCACATTGCATTCAGTGCATTCCATATTAACTAAACAGGACAACATGAATAAGAACAATTCACTTTGAATAGTTTTTTGTTTTTTATTTCTATTTATTCAAGTTTGTGCATAAACTATTGCATTACATTTAATATTGGGTTTTTTACATTACTGTATATGTACAGTCAATTATAGATATAACAGAACATATGACAGCTGACTAGAAAATATTGAGCAAATAAACAATTTACTTTTAGTTGCTTTTATTTCATATTTGTCAAGGCAAACAGTCCTGAGTCCAGTATACATTTCAATTACTCAGCTGTAGGTACAATATAGATATATTAGTATTACAACGTTTTTATATAGTATATAGCATTTACACAATATAGATAGAATATACAGCATATTAAAGCTGTCTAGAATCTATGACGCCATCAAATAAATGATTGAAGTAGAAAAGCCTTTTCTACAGTCTTTTTTAACCTGAAACCTTAGTGTCCTGAATTGAAGTGAATACCTGTACAAGACAAAGACATACAACTATTCCACTTTATCACTTGCTAGATTGACAGATGGTGATACGGTGCTCCTTTGAATTGCTTTTAAAAAGAAAAGCCATGAGATGCTTCACAATCCAATTCTCTCTTGGCCCCTGTGGTTCTTATTGTTCTGTAGTTGTAGGTGGCTGATTTCACTGCAGCCAGTACTTTGTAAACAGGTGTACTGTAGTTAATTTTGCACGACAGCAAAGCATACACAGTTGGTGTTGTTACTTTTATCACACAACAAACCTAAGGGCTGAGTTTGGTGCTGCACATTGACCTCATCATCAAAGGATGAGCTGTGACACCTACTTTACAACAAGAAAAAAACACTCTAAATTCATTAAGTTTGTCATAATTATGTACACTGCTGTGCAAAAGTCTTAGACATGTTGCATTTTCTACTCTGATGGATTATGAGCATCAACAATTTACTCAAAGCCTCCACTAGTGTTTTCTACTATTATAATAAGCTTGACTTGCATAAAGAAGGAAAAACATTGAGTGAAATAGCTCTCATCACTCGATTTTCAAGGTGTGGTATCCAAAGCATAATCAACAAGTACTGAGAAACATCATCTGTAATTGACAAACCCAGGACTGGAAGACCCAAAAAGCTGTCTAGAAAGGATGAGTGATACTTGAAGATAATATCCTGAAGGAATAGAAAGAAGACAAGCGTTGAATTGACAACACAACTTGCAGAAGGCACAGGTGTCGTTGTCCATCAAATCAACAGTACGAAGGTCTTGAATCAGGACTTAAAGGATGTGTTGCAGTAAGAATACCCCTGTTAAGAAAGGGGAACCAGACTAAAAGGCTAAAATATGTGCAAAAACACAGAAATTGGACAATGGAACAAAGGTCAAAGGTGCTTTGGACTGCTGATGAACTGTTCATTCCACTGCACTTATGTGGCGGATCAATAATATCACTGTCATTAACATTTCATTGTTAACTATCTATTTTAAATGAACACACTATTGCTTTATATAAACACATATCAATCAATCTGAATTTCTAAATCAATGTTGATGCTGAAAATGTAATAGAAACACCTTTCACTATTTGTGTGACTTTTAGACTTTCCTACAGAATGCTTTGTAATGTGTGAGTCTGGGAACATGTTTACTACAGATTTGCTGAACTAGTTACAACGTGTAAAGGTCTCATATGTAACTTTCTTTGGGAACAAAAGACGTTATTAACCCTTTCCAGCCCACATTAATTTCTACACATCAGAAAAATAAATCATTCATAAAATTACTTGAAAATACCTTAAATATTCCAAATTTTGATGTTTTTTTTGCAACTGCAGATTTTATTTTGGAAATTTAACACGAGCACATTTGGCATCATTGGGCCACATAAAAGAAAAAGTGCATACATTTTTTATGTGATTTATTAACTTTTTTGTTCAACAAAAGGCACTTGAATTGTCCTGGACATTTTTTTTAACATATCAAGGTTAAAAAAACAATTAATAGTTTTTAAAAAGATAATACTATATAAATTTGCAAACAAAATCTGGAACATTTTTAAATGGTATACTTCTGGCTGAGGTACATAGTCAACATCCTCAGTATCACTCTGTTCCCCATCAAACACTTCTACCTCAAGTCCAATATCTGGAAGCTGAACTGCACTTTCACTTCCTACTTCATAATCTTAAGTTTGCTTTTCCCTTTCCTCATCTGACTCAATGCTAGCATCAGACTGATCTCCTGCAGGTACAGCTACAGTACCGTGAAAAAGTATTTGCCCCCTGTCTGATTTTCTGCATTTTTGCATATTTTTGACACTGAATTTTATCAGATCTTCAACCAAAACCTAATATTAGATAAAAGGGACCCTGAGTGAACAAATAACACAAAAAATTGATACATAGTTCATTCATTTATTAAAGAAAGTTATGCAACACCCAATGCCCCCGTGTGAAAAAGCAATCGCCGCCTTAGACTCAATAACTGGTTACGCCACCTTTAGCAGCAATAACTGCAACCAAACGCCTCCTGTAGTTATTGATTAGTCTCTCGCAGCTCCGTGGAGGAATTTTGGCCCACTCCTCCATGCAGAAGAACTGCTCGTTTCAGGTCCTGCCATAACATCTCAATGGGGTTTAGGTCTGGACTTTGACTAGGCCATTCCAAAACTTTAAATTTCTTTTTCTTCTACCATTCTGATGTAGACTTGCTTGTGTGTTTTGGATCATTGTCTTGCTGCATGACCCAGCTGCGCTTCAGCTTCAGCTCACGGACGGATGGCCTGACATTCTCCTGTAGAATTCTCTGATACAGAGCAGAATTAATGGTTCCTTCAATGATGGCAAGGCATCCAGGTCCTGATGCAGCAAAGCATCCCCAAACCATGACACTACCACCACCATGCTTGACCGTTGGTATGAGGTTCTTACTGTGGAATGCAGTGTTTGGTTTTCGCCAGACATAACAGGGCCCATGTCGGCCAAAAAGTTCCACTTTTGTCTCATCTGTCCATAGAACATTGTTCCAGAACTCTTGAGGATCATCCAGGTGCTTTTTGGCAAACTTGAGATGAGCATTCATGTTCTTCTTAGTGAGCAATGGTTTCCGACTTGCTACTCTGCCATGAATCCCATTTTTGCCTAGTGTCTTTCTAATGGTGGAGTCATGAACACTGACAGCCGAGGCGAGAGAGGCCTGCAGATCCCTGGATGTTGTTCTAGGTTTCTTTGTTACTTCCTGGACGATTTTACACCTTGCTCTTGAAGAGATTTAAGAAGGACGGCCACTCCTGGGAAGATTCACTACTGTCCCAAACTTTCTCCATTTGGACAATATGGCTCTGACTGTGGTTCGGTGGAGCCCCAGAGCCTTAGAAATGGCTTTGTAACCCTTTCCAGACTGATCGGCATCAACAACTTTTTTCCGAAGGTCTTCAGTAATTTCTATTGTTCGTTGCATGATGTGCCTCTCGAGCCTGTGTGCTGAAAACTTCACTCTGATGGTAAGGGCCAAAGTTAGTCAGATTTATATTGGGCAGGGCTGGCCCAAATCAGGCCTGGTTGTTAACCAAAGTACTCAAACAGCTGACCCTCATTATCCCTTTAATTGGGTTGAGTTAACTAGGGGGGGCAATAACTTTTTCACACCTGAAGATTGCATGTTTGATTACCTTGCACACCATGCAAATCAAAGAAGCACCAAACTTTGGAGTCATTTTTTCTCTCAGACTCCCTCTATATACAACTACAACCCACAAAAAATCTGACCAAATACAATGTGAAAAATGTGCAAAAATGCACAAAATCAGACAGGGGGCAAATACTTTTTCACAACACTGTGTATATATATATATATATATATATATATATATATATATATATATTTTAAACTGTTGTGCCCGTCGATGATGTCTCTACAGTGTGATAATTGACCGCGATGGGAGTTATACCTCCCGAGTGCGCTAAAGAAAGTTAAGGTCAATTATCACACAGTAGATCCATCATCGAGAGAGCACTATTGCTATTAGAAAATTATGTTTACCATTGTTTTCTTTAAAAATAACACCTTAAAACTTAGATTTACCTTGAATTTGTACTGATTCATCGGGTACATTTCCACTGAGTGAAGACGTTCTAAGGAAATAGATTGCCATTTGTTTTTACTCTCTCCAGGGCCACAGTGTCCCTTTGGTACTGTGCTGACCAGACTTGGACACAGTCCTGTAAGTGCGGTCTCACCACTGCATTATACAACCTCCTCATATCCTCCTTGGATTTGTACTCTACATGGTGTACAGAACCCTCCATTGAAGGACCCTGATCTTTTAGGGAGCGGTGGCTTGTGCAGTGTCTTCCACACCCAGCCTCCCTCGCTGAAGGTCTTTTCATCAGTGCTGTTTAGAGACACACTAGATCAGGTCCCATACCTCAGCACATGTCTTGGTTCATCACAGTATTGATCCACTGCAGAGGAGACCAGCAGGTTAGAAAAAGCGGCTCAGTGTCAAACTGGTGATCTAAAAACAACTGCTTCAGCCTTTCCAAGCACTCCTCCAGCAGTGCAGCTCCAAACTGATATAAAACCAGGTTAATAAAACGAGCAGATCGGACTCCCAGAACAGAGGCTTCTGCACTTTCAGAGGATTCTGCACTTCTCCAGGGACACACATTCCAATCCAATCCATTCCACACCTTACTGACCCCCTTGTTGACCAGTGAAGAGGGGAAACAAGCTGATTCTAAAATGGCACATTTTCTGGACTTTCTCTCACCTTCAATGACTTTCAAACTAAGGCTGGAGATGTGCAGCTGGTCTATCTGATGAGAAGTAATAGATTGAGAGTATACAGTGTGGGATGGGGAGTGTTGAGGAGGGGGTGCTGGAGATGAACTGTGCTGGAGCTGGGAGCTGTAAGTTGGGAGCTGTGTGCTGTGCCGTGTGAGAAGCTGAGAAACCAGATTGCAACTCAAGCTGTGGACTTGGAGGATTGGAGCTGTGTGAGATCACTAGGAGCAGTAGTTGAGGATCAGTGTGTTTTCTACCTGGGAGCAGTGTGTTCATGAGTAGTGAGATATTCACCCCTTCCCTTTAGACCTCTCTCCCTCTCTCTTTCTCAAGCACTTAGCCTGGGCTGACTGCATTGGGCTTTCATGTGTTTTAAATGGGATGTTTTAGTCTTTTAGGGGCTGTTAGCTTGACTAACCACCTGGAAGTGTCTGCTAGCTTGATCCCGGAGTCGAGAAGCGACTGAAATCAATTGGCCCCCGAGCTCGCACTCTGAAGACAACAGAGCCTCACAGGCTTGTGCCAGCTGGGCACGCTGAAGATGTGAAGAAGTGCCCCAGTCCCTGCCGATGAGAAACATCCTCATAACATGATGCTGCCACCACCATGCTTCACAGTAGGGATGGTGTTCTTTGGGTGATGCGCTGTGTTGGGTTTGCACCAAACATAACGCTTTGCATTTTGGCCAAAAAGTTCAATTTTAGTTTCGTCAGACCACAACACTTTTTGCCACATGGCTACAGAATCTCCTGAGTGTTTTTTTTACATATTTCAAACGGGATTCAAGGTGCGCTTTCTTGAGTAATGGCTTCCTTCTTGCCACCCTACCATACAGGCCAGATTTGTGGAGTGCTTGGGATATTGTTGTCACATGCACACTTTGACCAGTCTTGGCCATAAAAGCCTGTACCTCTTGCAAAGTTGCCATTGGCCTCTTGGTAGCCTCTCTGATCAGTCTCCTTCTTGCTCGGTCATCCAGTTTGGAGGGACGGCCTGATCTAGGCAGGGTCTTAGTGGTGCCATACACCTTCCACTTCTTAATAATCGTCTGTGCTCCAAGGGATATTCAAGGCCTTTGATATTTTTTTGATACCCATCCCCTGATCTGTGCCTTTCAACAACTTTGTCTCGGAGTTCTTTTGAAAGTGCCTTGGTGCTCATGGTTGAGTCTTTGGTTTGAAATGCACTACCCAACAGAGGGAACCTACAGGAACTGTTGAATTTATCCTGAAATCATGTGAATCACTACAATTTAACACAGGTGGAGGCCACTTAACTTGGTGTGTGATTTTGAAGGCGATTGGTTACACCTGAGCTAATTTAGGATTGCTATTACAAGGGGATGGACACTTATCCAACCAAGCTGTTTCAGTTTTTATTTTTAATTAATGTTAATTAATTAACTACAAACTTCTAGAATATTTTTTTCACTTGGAAGTTGTGGGGCAGGATGTGTAGATAAATGAAAAAAAAAACTATTTGAATGCATTTTAATTCCAAGCTATAAGGCAACAAAAGGTGAGCATTTTGAAAGGGTGTAGACTTTCTATAGGCACTGTATATATCTGTTACGAAGGTGAAAGTTATCATCTTATAAAGTCTAATGACTATTAATGCAAACTGCAAAGCAATATATGTCGCTAACTGTTTAGCCAGCGACCCACCTTGGATGATGTTTGAAATATCATGACCCATATTTTTTAAAACAAATTGGCTCCCAGCAAAACCACACCAACCTAAAATGACCCTATTCACACTGTAGAAATATGTGATATTAAAAGGGCAGGAAGAATAGAAGTTATAAATATGAATCAGTAGATGGGTTTATACCTTCACTGAGAGACATGCGTTTGATTCACTGCTACTGAAGTTAATGCTGAGACCAATGACACTGATGTTAATGCTGAGACCGGTGACACTGATGCTTCGAATGGAAATGGTAAGACTGGCCGTTTACTGGACACTGCTGGGACTGATAAGACGTGCTGGTACTGCTGGAACTGGTAAGACTAGTGCTGACACTGCTGGACTGGTCAGACTGGTGCCGGCACTGCTGTAAAACCAGCAGCCACAGGGGGTCCCCAGGACCGGGTTTGAGAGCATCCATTCAAATGCATCTCACCAAATTCAATACACACTTACACCTCAAGTTAAGTTTGATACATTTCACCTGCTTTCCACAAAGAATGACTCTTTTTATTAAATATAAACCAATTAACAAACTGTTAAATAAGCCCCACATTCCTGTGAAAGTCGAAAGAAGAAATATGGGGCAAAGTTTTAAATAACATGTTTACACGCCACAGATAAGCACAAATAAATAAAAAATAAAAGGGGGTAGCGTCTCGCTTCCATCTTAGAAAATTTGTTAACACCAGCCTATATTTGTAAGTCTAATGTTTTTGCTTGTCGGGTTACTTCGCAATAACCAAAATATCTCTCAATCTCATCGCCAGTATGTACACGCAGGTATGTTTTGACCCTTTTCATGCACAAAAATTTGCCAAACTAATACCAACATTTGCATACGGTGAAAATATGTTAGAACAATAAATCCATTGATTTTAATGTATAACATTGCCTTAATTTTTTTTCCATATAAATGCATATTTAAGCTATGTAACATTTTAAAACAATTCTAACTAATTCTAATTCTAACTTCAACCAGATGCATCTAATAATGTAGAGCATTGGTTCCCAACCCCCAGTCATTTTATAAGTAACTTGAAATATGTAACTGTTTAAGAGCTGAAAACAAGTCCAGCAGTGGCATCACCAGTCTGACCAGTCCCAGCAGAATCATATAATATGCTGTCCTGAATCAATCTTTCATTGTTAAATGAGGGGTGTCATGATGCGGGGGGGGGGGGATAGTAGTGGAAGGACTACTGTGACAGTCCTATCACAAGTCTCTCCTCTCCACCCCTCTCACACTCATTCAGCAGTTTCTGCTCCTCCTGCTTGTCTAAACCTGACCTCATTACAAAACCCCACCTCTTGGAGTTTTACACAATTCCAGGAAATCGGCACAGTAAAGTTTTGTTTGTAGAGAAATGGTCAGTCTGTCTGTCTCACTGCAGCAAGAATGGCAGAAGCAAATATTCTGGTAGCAGAGCAGCAGTTGATGTGTCCAGTGTGTCTGGAGATATTGAAGGACCCAGTCGCTATTCCATGTGGACACAGTTACTGTATGGGGTGTATTAAGAACTGCTGGGATCGGACTGAACATAGACGTTTCTACAGCTGCCCCCAGTGCAGAAAGACCTTTACCCGAAGGCCTGATCTGCGCAGAAACACCATCCTGGCTGAAATTGCTGGAGAACTCAAGAAGAGAAGGCTCAATCCTCCTCCTGCTCAAAGTTATGCTGGACCTGGAGATGTGCCGTGTGATTTCTGCACTGGGAGAAAGTTTAAAGCTGTGAAATCCTGTTTGACGTGCCTTGCCTCTTACTGTGAAACACACGTAAAGCCACACTATGAGGGGGCTGCTTTCAGGAGGCACAAACTGGTCAACGCTATTGAAAATCTGGAGCAGAAGCTTTGTGCTGAACACCAGAAGGTTTTTGAGGTCTTCTGTAGAACCGATCAGACGTGTATTTGCTGGTTGTGTGCAGACAAGGAACACAAGAGCCATGATACAGTCTCAGCTGAGACAGAAAGGACTGGGAAACAGGTAAGGGCTTGAACCATTTCCTTGTAGCTGTCCTAGATGATAAGGATTCACCAGGATATTTTGTGTGTCTATTTATAAAATGTTAGCTAGTTTTACATTAGATCAATTAGTGCATTGAATTGAATATTGTATTGAAACCTATTTTACTTTCTCAGCCTAAATTATTATGGATTAGGTTTATATTTGTAGTTTCTGGTTTATTTGGGTTTTCTTTTTATTCAGTTCAATTGCTTTTCATTTTCACTATTTTGATACGGTTATTTTACTATTTATTGTGTAACTTATATATCATGTTTGAATATGTTTTATTGGCATATATCATATCTTATATATTATACCATTTACATTGTGTAACAAACAAAGCCTGGTACCTGATTTAAACAAATAAACAAAAGCATGTGCCCAAAATACATATGAAATGCAATATACATTAGAGAAAGCAACTTCAGTTGTCTAGGTGCCTGTCGTAAGCTTATGTAATGTGACACACGCTGGATCAACAACAATTCTTAGTTAGCAGTGTGACAGAGCAGCAGCCCTGTCCCTGTAAAGAGTGTGTATGGGAATGTAAGGTTAGCAGGGAAGGGGTTAAACCTGTCCCTGACAGCAATCACAAGTGTGCTTATTTCCCAGTTAGGTAATTGATGCTAATTGGGGAGTGACCACACAGGTATAAAAGCAGGGAGAAATCCCTTGTATGGTTGTGGAGTTGTGGAGAGTGGATGAGAGTGAAGGGTAATGCCCAGCCTGGAGGAATTAAGAGGTGCTGTACTTTGTTTTGTTTAAACCTTTTGGTTTGGCCCTTGTGTCTGTTATTTGTGTTTATTAAAAGTGTGCAGTAGTGCTGAGCTTGAGCAATTCTGTGTCTGAGTCCCACTCCCTGCCGATAACACCTGGGCCTTGATGCTAACCTTCCCACAAGTAGTAAGAGCCAGTGCCATCTAGTGGACAGGTGCAGTAAATCAAGTTTTCTGTTGCATTGCTGTCAGCTGTGCACTAGATGGCGCTGGCTTTTATGACTATGCAGGCATGTTGTCTGATCTAGCCTGTCTGCAGATGTCTATGACTGGCAACAAGACTGAAGATCAGATTCTGAACTCAGGTTAAGGCCCCATAACACAGACTCATTAGAATAAGAATTGAGTATTGCAATAAGACCGCTCCGAATCACTGAAAACATCACAAGGAGGTGAAGAGACAGGGAAAAAAAAAATGTAATTTACTACATTCTGTTTAATTAAGAATCTTTGTGACAGTTTAGATAGCATACCTTTAGATATTGACACATAGGGTATCTGTTTGCATAATGTGTCTATCATTAATCTAATTCAATTTTAATGGGAGAGATGTGACTAACACAGCCTGCTCTGGGTGTGACAGGATATCACTCAATGCCCCATCAGAAATGTCACTGTGTCACTGTGTTTCTACACAGAAGCAGCTGGGAGAGACACAGACACAAATACAACAGAGAATCCAGGAGAGACTGAAAGACGTGGATGAGCTGAAACAGGCTGTAGAGTCACTGAAAGTGGGTATTGACAAGAGGGGTTATTATTATTATTATTATTATTATTATTATTATTATTATTATTATTATTATTATTATTATTAAGAAAAATAAATGGAACAGACCGTATTTACAAATATCAAAAGATTGAATACTGTCACTTGTTTTCCATTTACACATCCATTAGAACAGATTTCTAAACTGAAAAATCTGCCTAAATTTACAGAATATCACTATGTGTTTCTGATATCAGTTGTAAAGATGTCTCCCCTGCTGTGTTCTTTCACTCAGAGAGCTGCACAGAGGGAAATAAAGAAAAGCAAGAAGTTCTTTACTGAGCTGATCCGATCCATTGAGAAGATCCACACTGAGGTTATTGAGCTGATTGGAGCTAACGAGAAGGCTGCAGTGAATCAGGCTGAAGGACGATGAAGAAACTGGAGCAGGAGATTGCTGAGCTAAGGAGGAGAAACACTGAGCTGAAACAGCTTTCAGAGACAGAGGATCACATCCATTTTCTACAGGTAACATCACTGTTTGTTAGAAAATCTCAAGTACATAACTGGGACGGTTTCAGACAGACCTCTCTAATTGAATGAATCCTTGCTTTTCCCCAGGAATGTTTTGGACCCCATTCTGTTTCACTGAAAACTCCTTTTCTCTACTTTCCTATTGTAGAATTTCCAGTCTGTCTGTGCCCTTCCTGAAGCTGGAGACTTACCCAGCGTTACTGTCAATACAGACATCTCTTTTGGGGCTGTGAGGAAAGCTCTATCTGAACTTAAAGACCATATTGAGGACTTCTGCAAGGGGGAATTAGTCAAAATAACCAAAACAGGTTGGTGTGAAATAGATTCCTTTGGTAGAGATTTATCAAATAGACGATGGTTTGAGGAGGGACAGGACTTGCAATGTATTAATAAAGACCTCTTGCAGATTGTTGGCTATATGAATATTGCAGATGTTTTATTTCAAATGATTTCCACAGGTTGAAACACCCCTCCTCATTTACAGTGACATCCTGAGTGATGATAGCATTACATGAGAAAACAACACAATAGCATTCAAACAGAGACAGAGGGATTCAAACATTAAACAACACATTCATTCCATATAGGATGCTAACTTATAGTCCTGCACTTTCTTATCAAAGATGTAAAGGATCGAAGGTCATTTTTGTATTCCAAATCCTCTACAGTAAAGTCTTTGGTTTAAAAGTTTTCTGTATTTTATTTAGTGAATGAAACAGCAGTTTATACCCTGGGGTCTAGGAGCAGTGACAGACGTTTCAAAGGTAAGGCTTTTCTTCCAGTAAAGCATTTTATCTCCAGAGACATTCTCCCTTTTTGGAAGGACCTAACGCCTCAGTAAAAGAGTGGCTGGAGATGTATTATTGTGTTAATTGGATTAGTTATTGTGTGAAAGATTCCTGATGAGGGTGGAGTTAGCTGGTTCCTTTGCTACACTAATAAACTGAACAGATGCACTTTTTGTTTAACGAATAAGAGCATGGCAGATTGCTGTTTGGAGTCTTGTGTGTGTTGTGTTGTAACACCGTTACATTAAATTAAAAGCTTTAAATGAGAAAAGCAACAAATAAATAAATAAAGTGTAATATCCCTTTAAGAGGAGCCACTGGCCTTTCTGCTCCGCCTCCAGGTCTAGCTACAGGTGGCCAAATTATAAGGAAAACATTTCCACTTTTTTTTTCTTTTGTTACGGTCAGGTGGTCATCGGGGGAAGGGTGTGTTTGTTCTGTGTTTGGTAACAGTGTTTCTGGCTGCTCTGTTTTTAACCAAAATCATATACTAAAAAAAGTTTATAAGTTCCTGTGAACAGGATGTGAGTGGTGTAAAACACAAGTGAAAGTCCAGACAGGAGTTCTCCCAAAAAGTCTGTGTTTATTTGAGGTAAACACAAAATAATGCTAATAATAATAATAATAATAATAATAATAATAATAATAATAACACTCCTGTGACCACAATCCTCCGTGCACGAAACTGTGCTCTTTCTCCGGGGACGTGGTGAGTGCTGGTGCTGTGCTGTGCTGTGTTGTGTTGTGCTGTGAGGGACGTGCTCCGGGTCTTTAGTGCTGGCTCCGCGGCTGCAGCTCCCGACTCTCACTCCTCCTCTGGTTGAGACAAAACACAAAACAAATAACAAGACACAGGCTCCGGCTGGATACTGTCATCAGCGCAAGGGGCCGTACTAACGTAGCTGCTCCCCTTTTGTACCCAGAACCTCCTCCTTGCAAACAACCCGCAGCTGATTGCAATGAAATCCTTCCAGGTACATGCAACTACGCGCTCCCCCTAATATGGTCACCTTCCGGTTTCCGCCTACCGTCAAGGCAGTCCATCTAGGAGGAAGCATACGATCAACCTTACCCAGCGCCTTTCTTGGTCGGGAGGGAGATTTACAGTTCAATTCTTTCTCTCTCTGTCACACATCTCACCCCTCAGAGTGATGCCGAAGGCACACTCGCCAATGCTAAGTTCCCCAATGGGCCCCCTCCCTTGAAAAAATCTGCATTTTGATGCTCCTTACCCGCACGATGTTTCACGGTATAGTGGAAGGGTTGCAGCGCCAGATACCACCGAGTTATCCGAGCGTTATTGTCCTTCATCGTGTGCAACCACCTTAAAGGAGCATGATCAGTGACAAGAGTGAAAGAACGCCCCAGCAAGTAATAGCGAAGGCGTGAGTGGCCCATTTGATGGCCAAACACTCCTTCTCAATGACGGAGTAGTTAATCTCCCGTGGAGCCAGTTTTTGCTCATGTAAATAATCGGGTGTTCCACTCCGTCAACTTGCTGGGACAGGACCGCCCCAGACCAATCTGGGAGGCATCGGTCTGGAGGATGAACTCCTTACTGAAATCTGGTGAAATAAGTGCTGGGGCCTGGCATAGTCTCCTCTTAATCGTGTCAAAGGCCCCTGACACTCCCCTGTCCACCTAACTATTTTTGGAGCCGTCTTTTGGTGAGCTCTACCAAGGGGTTAACTATGGTGGCATACTCGGGGATAAAGCGGCGATAATAGCCTGCTAACCCCAATAGTGATCTCACCTGCGGTTTGGTTCTCGGGATCGCCGTCTCCACTAGAGCCTGGACTTTAGAAGCGATCGGCTTTACCCGCCCATTACCCATAAGGAAGCCAAGATACTGGGTTTCTTGTTTGCCGAATGCACATTTGCCCAGATTAGCCGTCAGCCCCGCCTCCCTCAGAGACTGTAGGACGGCCGAAAGTCTAATAATATGCTCTCTCCAGGTAGAGCTGAAAATCACCACGTCATCAATGTATGCAGCGGCATACTGCTGATGGGGCGCTAGGACCTGGTCCATCAGTCTCTGAAAGGTAGCTGGGGCTCCATGCAACCCGAAGGGCATGGTCTGGAAATGGAACAAGCCATCTGGGGTAGAGAAAGCAGTTTTCTCTTGCGAACTCTGGGTCAGTGGAATTTGCCAGTATCCCTTCGTCAGATCCAAAGTCGAAATTAACCGCGCTCCTCCCAGTCGGTCGAGGAGCTCGTCCACCCGAGGCATGGGATATGCATCAAACTTGGAGATGGCATTAACCTTTCTGAAATCCACGCAGAACCGAGTGGAGCCGTCCTTCTTAGGCACCATCACTATCGGGCTGCTCCACTCGCTCCGGGAAGGCTCAATGACTCCAAGCTCGAGCATATTCCCCACCTCCCGGCCAACGGCACCCCTGCGGCTCTCCGGGATTCGATACGGTCTCTCTCGAACCCTGACACCTGCTGGAGTAATAATAGCATGTTCAATCATATTAGTTCTGCCAGGCAAGTCAGAAAAACATCACCAAATTGTTTCACTAACCCACGGAGTTCACACTTCTGATCAGGAAGTAATTGTTCCCCATCGGAATGTTAACTGTAGCTGGTGTACTGACAGAGGGACCAAAATCCTCTTCTATACTGTCATTGGCTATAAACAGGGCCTCCCTTTCATTGTAGGGTTTTAATAAATTAATATGATAAATTTCTGTTTTGTTACGGCGATCGGGTTGTCTGATTTCATAGTTTACATTACCAATTGCCCGCATCACCTCATATGGTCCCTGCCACTTAGCGTACAGTTTAGACTCGAAGTGGGAAGTAGCAGCAGTACCTTATCTCCTGGCGAAAAGTCCGAATCCGTGCTTGTTTATTGTACTGCTGCTCTTGCCGATGCTGAGCCCGTTTTAAGTTCTCGTGTGCCAAATGACCAACCAATTGCAGGCGATCTCTTAACATAATTACATATTTCACTATGTTTTTAGCATCTTTATTTTGCTCTTCCCATCCTTCCTTTACAAGATCAAGGACACCTCGTGGTTGTCTCCCATACAGCAGCTCAAAGGGAGAAAACCGGTCGAGCTCTGAGGCACCTCTCTCACTGCAAACATCAGGTAGGGAAGGAGTTTAGCCCAATGTTTTTGCTCCTGGTTGACAAACCGCCTCAGCATCTGCTTCAATGTCTGATTAAAGCGTTCCACTAAACCATCCGATTGCGGGTGATAAACGGAGGTCGAATGGATCGAATTTGTAATAATTTATACAGTTCTTTTAAACACCGTGACATAAAATTAGTTCCGTGATCAGTCAGAATTTCTTTGGGGATCCCTACTCTCGCTATGATCTGCACTAACTCTTTTGCAATCGCCAATGCACTAGTGGACCTCAATGGTACTGCCTCTGGATATCTGGTCGCGTAGTCCACCACTACTAAAATATGCGTATATCCACAGTCAGACTGGCTCAATGGGCCCACTATATCCATTGCAATGCGTTCAAAGGGAATATTGATCAGAGGCAGTGGAACCAATGGGGCGGGCGAACCCGCCCGGCGCTACTGTTGGCACTCCCTACAGGTCGCCACATACCGCTTCACCTCACTGTACACTCCCGCCCAGTAAAATCGAGCCAATATTCGTTCCTGAGTCTTTTCCCTACCTAAGTGGCCCGAACAAGGGACATCATGAGCCAACCGCATGATCTCATGTCGAAAAGACTGAGGAACGAGTAATTGTGTTACAGTCTGCCCTGTGCTCGGGGCTCGGGATACTCTATACAGCAAATGCCCAAGCACAATGTGGTGAGGGTAGGTGAGCGGCCGAGTGCCATCTACTTCCTTCCCTCGATAGACCAAACCTGCCCCCAGAGGTTAGCCAGCGTAGGATCATTTTTTGTTCATACGCTAGATCAACATCTCGGTCCCAGACCTTCGGTATATCGGCGGGGATATGGTAGCCTCAGCACTTGGGGTCTCAGTAACCCGGCCCGGTCGGTCACACTGGATCCCAATCCCCTTTCCCTGGCGTTTATCAGGCGTGGAGGAGTCTCCCACCAAACCCCAACCTTGTTTCATTGATCGCCCTCCCATTTTTCCACCCTTCTCTCTCGTTTAGTTTTTTGGGCGGAACCGAGAGGGAAACAGATCAGCATGCAGCGGAAAGATATCCCCAATAGTTTCCCCTGCTGCTCCTATGGTCTTACCGGAGACTGGCTGTACCTTTTGGTTTATAATTATTCGAAACATGGCCAGTCTCGACCTAAAATAACCGGGTATGGCAACCTTTTGCCACCGCCACAATTACACGGCGGGTGTGACTACCAACTGTCACATCTAATTTAGTGAGGGGTAGTCCTTGCTATCTCCATGGATACAGGAGATGACCACTAACCCACGTGACCACCAAGGTACCCCTTCTAAGAGAGTTTCGAAATCAAGGTCTGCCCACACCCTGAGTCCACTAATGCGTGGGTGCTCACATTACCAACCCGCACATCAACAATACAAGGTCCCTCCCAAGCATTACCCCTGGACTTACCTGTCGCGGTACCAAATAATCTGAAGCCGCACCACACTCCATTGCTGAGGGGCAATTCCGGGCAAGGTGGCCGACCCCATGGCACCGGTAACATTCCAGAGGGAAGGCCCACGGAGCCTGATTGTCCCGCTGCCGACCTGGCAGCGGGAGGGGCCCCTGTTCTACCCCAGCTGGGGTTTGACCTCGGCCTCCAGTGTTGTGGAGCGAGGCCACCCGTTGGGGACTGAGAAGGTGCTGGTCGGTAGGGAAGGGTGTGCGTGGGTGAAGGGGCCCGGCCTTGGGCCTGCCATCCTGGGTCTGATGAAGGTCGGCGTCGGATGTATCGGGGTGGGCAGCGGTGTGGGCATGGAGTCCTCATATCCCTCGGCCAACCTGACCGCTGCGTCCAGCGTGGTGGGCGGTGCCGGCTGACCCAATTGCTGGCCTCTGGCCCCAGCAACTGTATAAACTGTTCAATGGTGACCAGTTCGGTCACCTCTTCAGCTGTTCGCTCGCCAGGGCAGAGCCACCGGGTCACCTGGTCCACCAACTGCTGGGCCATGACTCGGGGTCGGACTCCTGCGGGCGTTGGTACTCCCGGAACCGGCGGTGCGTCTCCTCTGTTATATCCAGTCGCTGAAGGATGGCTTTCTTTACCACATCGTAATCCATGGCTTGTTCATGGGTTAAAGCATGGTAGGCTGCCTGGGCTTCCCGATCAGATTGGGTCCCAGCTGGGTAGCCCACCACTCCCGAGGCCATAGGGCTGCTGTCGCCTGTCTTTCAAAAGATGTTAAATAGGCCTCGGGATCATCCTCCAGCGACATCTTCACCACTTTGGGTTTTGGAGGAGCCACTGTTGGTTCAGCCACCGGTTCCCTCCTCTGGTTGGCGCGAGGAACATGGCATTCATCCTTTCCATCACCGCTGCCAAGGTCTCCTCATGCCTCCGTGCCTGAGCCTCCATCATGGTGTTCAGTGCTGCTGGGTCCATCGTGAAATCCCGTTTCTGACACCACTTGTGAACAGGATGTGAGTGGTGTAAAACACAAGTGAAAGTCCAGGCAGGAGTTCTCCCAAAAAGTCCGTGTTTATTTGTTGTAAACACAAAATAATACTAATAATAATAATAATAATAATAATAATAATAATAATAACACTCCTGTGACCACAATCCTCCGTGCACGAAACTGTGCTCTTTCTCCGGGGACGTGGTGAGTGCTGGTGCTGTGCTGTGCTGTGTTGTGTTGTGCTGTGAGGGGCGTGCTCGGGTCTTTAGTGCTGGCTCAGCGGCTGCAGCTCCCGACTCTCACTCCTCCTCTGGTTGAGACAAAACACAAAACAAATAACAAGACACAGGCTCCGGCTGGATACTGTCATCAGCGCAAGGGGCCGTACTAACGTAGCTGCTCCTCTTTTGTACCCAGAACCTCCTCCTTGCAAACAACCCGCAGCTGATTGCAATGAAATCCTTCCAGGTATATGCAACTACGCGCTCCCCCTAATATGGTCACCTTCCGGTTTCCGCCTACCGTCAAGGCAGTCCATCTAGGAGGAAGCATACGATCAACCTTACCCAGTGCCTTTCTTGGTCGGGAGGGAGATTTACAGTTCGAATTCTTTCTCTCTCTGTCACAGTTCCTTTTAGGAAAAAGTATTAAAATTACTAAGTTTTAAAGAGTAGCTTGCTGACATCCTCCCCCTTTTTTCTGTTGGATTACAAATACTTTTGTTGTTTTTTGTTGGAGTTTTCCTGGTTTTGTTTTGGATGGGCAGCATGTAGATTTTCTACACTAACAGCTTCCCCAGACCTGGTGATGATCTAACCAATCCTTTCTTTTATTTTATTTTTTTTAGATTTTGGATTATTTTTGTGTTTTTGATTGCTTTTTATTGTTTTTCAATTTGAGGAGCTGCAGCAACTTGACTATTCTGTTCAGGACTGTGCATATATTTGTGGGGTGCTGGCTTGGGGTTATTTTTGGTCACTTGTAAATGTTGTATCAACATTGTTAATGTTTTTGTGCAATACACTTGTTTGTTGGTTAATTGAACTGGGTCTGACAGTATTCCATAAATTTTGGAAACCGTTATAGTGTATTAATCCACATGTTTCAATTCTATTTCTCTCTCCTTTTTTCTGCCTAGTAAATGAAGTTGCAGTTTACAGTCTGCAGGCTCCAGAGCCAAGGAACAGAGCTGAGTTTTTAAAATGTAAGTCTGTTTTCACTGAAATATTTGATTGAAAGATGTGTCACTCCATTGTGAGAAGAGCTTTCACTACAGAACAGGTAGGGGTGGAGCTTGAGGGCAGTAATTATTATTATTTATTAGTAATTGTGAAGCCATTAATCTACACTCCTCTCCAACAAGTATTGTTTCAGATGAATACATGCAGAATGACTGGGGTGGGGCATTTGTTGTCTGTTTTTTCACTCAGACCTTTCTCTCCCTAAATATCTTGGTATCCCTGAATAGATAATCATCCAATTTTTTAATACATGTACAATACATGTAAAATCAGATTTGTGGTAAAATGAACAGCTATCCCTGATTATTATTATTATTATTATTATTATTATTTCTTAGCAGATGCCCTTACCCAGGGTGATTCCAATTGTTACAAAGTATCACAGTACAAAGTACTGCATTATAAAATATCACATTACAGAATATCATATTACAGGTAAGAGCAGTTCTGAAAGTACAATAAGATCAAATTCAAGTAACAGCAATATAAAGAATACAGTAAATTAATTGTAAGAGCGAGTTCGACTAAGAGTAGTTAAAACGTCTAGTAAATATTTACTTATATGAGTAAAGTCCAGTAAGAACACGTAGTATAACTGGGTGAGAATGATTTCAAATAAGAGCAATTACAGTGGTCATCCTGTGCTTTAGTAAATGTATATTGCAGTATCACTGCACTTGTGTGATGGATTTCTCATTAAAATATTAGACATATTTGAAGAGTGGTTGATATTCTATTGAAGATATTTAGTAAGCAAGGGGTCTGAGTGGGGGAAAAAAGACAGCAAATGCCCCAACCTCAGTGAATCTGCAATTATTCATCTGTCCCAATACTTGTTGGAGGGGAGTGTATAATATTTTACAATGAATAGCATCGTTACTTTGTGCATTGATTGCCAGCTGTAAAATGAATTCACACAAACTCACACAAAATAATACAAATAATCCTATTACTCCCTTCTGTACCTTTGTACCTCAATGTCTCTTCTGTTTTCAAGTTTTAGCCTCATGTCAGAAACAGCCATTATAAAAATAATCTGTTGCAGCAGCAAAAGTCATTCAAAATGATCTAGACAGCATTCAGAACTGGGCAGACACATGGCAAATGACATTTAATAGTGAAAAGTGTAAGGTACTGCACACAGGCAATAAAAATGGACATTATAAATATCATATGGGAGAAACTGAAATTGAAGAAGGAATCTATGAAAAAGACCTAGGAGTTTATGTTGACTCAGAAATGTCTTCATCTAGACAATGTGGGGAAGCTATAAAAAAGGTCAACAAGATGCTCGGATATATAGTGAAAAGTGTTGAATTTAAATCAAGTCCTCATATAGAATATTGTGTTTTGTTCTGGTCACCTCATTACAAAAAGGATATTGCTGCTCTAGAAAGAGTGCAAAGACGAGCAACCAGAATTATCTTGGGTTTAAAAGGCATGTCGTATACAGACAGGCTAAAATAATTCAATCTATTTAGTCTTGAACAAAGAAGACTACGCGGTGATCTGATTCAAGCATTCAAAATTCTAAAAAGGTATTGACAATGTTGACCCAGGGGACTTTTTCGACTTGAAAAAAAGAAACAATGACCAGGGGTCACAAATGGAGATTAGATAAAGGGGCATTCAGAACAGAAAATAGGAGGCACTTTTTTACACAGAGAATTGTGAGGGTCTGGAACCAACTCCCCAGTAATGTTATTGAAGCTGACACCCTGGGATCCTTCAAGAAGCTGCTTGATGAGATTCTGGGATCAATAAGCTACTAACAACCAAACGAGCAAGATGGGCTGAATGGCCTCCTCTCGCTTGTAAACTTTCTTATGTTCTTAAGTTTTTAAACAAGTTTTTAAATGTAAGGGTCCATTACTACCCCGACCCCCCCTCATTTAACATACCTTGATAATATAACTGGGATAGTAAGTTATTTTACACAGCAGAGTCTGCAGGACTTGGGTTAATAAAGAGCTGACTTATTCATCCAGTCAGTAAACAAGACAAATATGAAACTGTTTTCTTATTCTTCTAAAATAAATGAAACAATAAATACATATATTTCTAAAACCAAATCCATGTTAACTAAAGTTTTCACGTTGCTAATTATTAGACTGTGTAATAAATTATACATTCCTAACTCAAGTTTGCATTTTATTTTCTTAGCAATATTGAACAATCCAATTTCTACAAATTGAGAAAAAAAAATCTGATTTTTTATAATGTTAAACTGGTAACCCTGAAGTCAGCCAATAGATTACTAAAAATATGAATTAGACTAAACAACTCAAATATCATCAGAAACATATTTATTAATAATTAATTATACAAGACTGTAATGTTGGGGTTTGGTTCTGGGGTCTGATGGAGTCGCTTCACTTTTCTGGTCAACAACATGTATGCCTACAGTTATACCTGCTTCTAAAAGGCGGTCTCATATACAGTCTATGCAGGCGGCTCATGAAAAATACATCTTGATTCGTCAAATTAGTTCCTCCTTTGCATGTGGTGAAAAAAGCTTGGACTGTTTTTTCTACTTTTCTTTGGGGGAAAAATACAAAATTCAACAATTTCAGAATAAAGCCAGGATGACAGTGATTGGTCCTGGCAGGCTGAGAGTCTGCAAGGTGTTTAAATTGTTCTGGAGGGATACATGATCATTCCTCAGTGAAGCCCACCAGCCTCTAATTCCTTCAGGGAACTTGTATGTTATTGCATTGGGGTGGACGTCTGTTCTCCAGAATGAGCCACACAGAGAGAGTCCTATCACTGTGGAGGCTGTTGTTCCTTGTGAATGAAACATCAGGATTGTGTGCAGTCTTGGATACGGCAGTGAAGCGAGCACTTCCTACTGTCAGCTCTATCTCAAAGTCACTGTAATAGGATCTGATGTGCTGTTCTACTATTGGAACTGAAACTGACTGGCAACAGGGAGATGCAGCTTTTATACATCCCAGAATCCATGCCAGGGATCTGGAGAACAACTGAAGCAGTCACTGCGGCTCTGCCTGGTTCTCATATCGCAGGGGTCTAGCATCAGTAAGTGCTGACAGGTCTGTGCTGTTCTGTTGTGTCTGTCGTTGGGAAACTGAACGTTCTGACTTCACTGTGATGTCACAGTGCCTGTGATGTCACTGTGATAATTGACACCCAAGTTGAATTGTATTCTTATGATAAACCAATTGCAAAAAGAAAAGTCAAACCTTTTGTGAAGGAGGGCTGCAGAGCAAACTCAGACTTCACCTGTGGAGTACAGTGATAGTGCTGCTTGAATCACTATACCTTTTCTACACTCCACAATATTAATATAACAAATCTGTATCAAACTACAGCATGATTTCAATAACTCTGCCAGCTAATGCAAGTGAAGAGGATTTGGTGGCTGCTGTATGTCTTTTGAGAAGTGAAAACCCAAAGCTGAACCGTCAGTCCATTCCAGATATATCTGCAGGTGTGATGAAGGACCAAAGAGCTTCACAGCTTATCATTGCAAAGCCTTTCATCACTCATGAAGAACACATGACATGTCCCTGCAGATATATACTGAGAGTCCTCGATTTCTCTCCAGTAGAAAGGAAAGATCTCTTTTGACTCACACCAGGATTTCTCATGCAAACCCATCACGT